>CM029604.1:55817881-56249499 GCA_017311375.1 Mytilus coruscus
TTAACAATGATGACATACAAGATCACCACAAAAAACATGAAAAAAGTCAAAAGTTGACAGACATGACAGAAACACAAAAAAAAATAGCAATAATGTTCTGCTGATTGAATCTTAAAGATATTTTCATCAATGAGAAATGACATTTACAACTGAAAAATGTTCCATTAAAGTTCTTAAACATTCAACCATTAGATAAAGACTCATAACATAACAAATTAAAAGTGTCATTTTAAACAAGCACACCAGCATGATCAGACACATTAAAAGTTTAATGCTGTTTTTTTTTTCCAGATTTTTGTCTGAGCATAAAAAGATAATATGGCTGGAGAAGAACAAGTAGAGGTAAGAAGAAATATTGTATAAATTTTAAACACTTGGATTCTGACATTTTTTTTCATTTACAAGGATGTGCACAAACAAAACCTGATATTATATTTTGAAAATGAATTTTGCAACATAATTTATATCTTATCTCTTCACAGGCAAAAAAGGACTAAAACATGGTAGTCTTTATTAATTGCTTACATCCTCTTCATTTTAACTGTGGTGGATAGTTGTCTCATTGGCAATCATACCACATCATCTTATTTCTCTAAAACTACACCTTTGCTTTTGATTCTGTATTCATCTCATGACTTTAATTGTGATTGGAGATTAAAATGATGTAATCAATACAGAGCTACTAAAGTATCTTAAGATGTAAATAAATGTCTGAATCCCTGCTAGCATATTATGTAATGCATTCAAAAGTTTAGTATGGATTAGTTTATCATCACGGTTCATACATGTTTATCTATGAAAAGAAAACTCCTCAAGAGACATCTCAATAAGTTTTAAACTAAACTATGAATTAATGTAGCATATAACTTAACCATAAGAAAAGCTAGAGATGTCATAGTTACCTTTCTTCCTACCAAACCTTTAATAATATTGCTTTCAAATTTATAATTTATAACAATACAAATTTAAAGATAATTCATTACATTACAAATGTAAAGATAATTCATTACATTACAAATGTAAAGATAATTCATAACATTACAAATGTAAAGATAATTCATATCATTACAAATGTAAAGATAATTCATAACATTACAAATGTAAAGATAATTCATATCATTACAAATATGAGACATCAAACAATCTCAATGTCAATTTTCACATTTCTTCGTGCAAATAGATGAAAAAAAAAGAAATTCAAGGGTAAAAATTGTGAAACCATTCAGAACAAGCAAGTTCTTGTTATTTGTGCAAATTTATCTGATACTGATTGTAGTATTGAGAAGTATTTACTTCATCACTTGTGTAAAATTGAAATTCTAGATATATACATGTATGATGGTACTGTGAATTCTTTTTTATTCGTGGGATACTAATTTTGGTGGATTTCATGGGTATAGATGAACAAAGAATAAATGTTCAAACAGTACCAACTTTCTATAGGCTAGTATGCAAACTTTGACAAAACCATGAAATAAGATATCCACAAAAATACAATATTTTCTAAATCTACCAATATTAGTACCCTAGAAAATAAATGAATCCACAGTGGAAGAACTTGGTCATGTTGGTATTGTTGAAAAAAAATCAAATAAAAACGTATAAGGCCACGTAAAAATGAATGTTGGTTTCCCCTAACGTGAAAATTATTAAGGCCTTTCAGGCAGGGAAAATCTTTTTATTTTTGTGAAAATCAATTTAGATTTATAGAGAATATTGTTGTTAACCTGACAAATTAAATTCTTGTTTTACATTCTATATTGTGGTATAAGCTAGATGTGAAACTAAAGGAAATTAATGTTTATTGAGCAATGTTGACATACTTTGAAGAGGTTATAAGACTTTTAAAAAGCTTTATTGAAAATTGTCAATAGAAACCAAAGCAACACTTTTTTTTTTTATCTGCAAAATAAAAGAGAAAAAAAAAAAGAATTGACCTCAAGGGTAAAAACAGACAGCAGGGTTAGGGGAAACAAACAATCATTTTTGCATGGCCTTATGTATATTTCATTGTTGCTTTGTGTACATCTGACAACCTCAAAAAACTATTGAACAACTGTATGTTCATCGTATGAATATTATCTTATAATAATATGCATCATCATATGAATATTAACTTGTAATAATATGCATAATTTCAGTGTCCTTTGTGTATGGAACCATTAGAAATAGATGATGTCAACTTTTTTCCATGTACCTGTGGATACCAGGTATATTATTCATTGTTATTTCTGACTTTATTTTTATAAGTCATAGAATTGATTATTTAGATGATAAAGTAGTGATAAATTTAAAGTCAAACAAATTCAACTTGAGAGAGGCAGAAGGAAAAATTAAGATGATCACTTTGATATGAACAAGCTGATCATATTGAATTGAGCATGCAATAGGTAGATAATAAACATGTCTAACCATCTTTAAAAGTGTTAACAAACTAAGTTATTGATCACAGGACTAAGGTGCAGATGTATTGTGAACTATCTGGTGAAATTTTGGCTCATTGAAATTTGACTTAAAAAGGAGTAAATTTATATAAATAACTGTATTTCAATGTCAGGATTCAGAAATATTAAGAAAGAATCAACCCATTTCATGATGAGCAGAGGCGACTTTATATTTGCAAAGAAGAAAATAGAATAAATAAAACACTATTTAAAGTTAAGTAGCTATGCCGAACACAAAATTTAACTGAGAACTTTTTTTCAGTAAGAATATTAAGCATAAGTATTTCAGATTCTTATAAAGGAATCATAGTTTGATATTCTCTTGTGACTAGGCATTTTCGAAAATTTAATTCAATGCCAAATTTTGGTATTGTTGTGTTTTGGGTAGATGTGTGATTCACATTTACTTCATATTTTCCTCTAATTCATATATTTAATGTCTGTAATGTTACAGATTTGCAGATTTTGTTGGCACAGAATTAGGACAGATGAAAATGGTCTGTGTCCAGCTTGCAGAAAGGTAAAATTAGTGTAATGAATCTGTCTTAATTTATCAAGAACATCTAAAACTGCATTTATAACAACAAATTCTGTCCCATAATTGACCTATTTCTATTTGAGATGGATTTGACATGTTTGATTGCTTCTGATATTCCTAGAATGTAATATAAAAACAAGAAAAGAGTACTTAAGATCTGTAGCTATTAAATAAAATTGAAAAACATTTACAGTCAATCTGAAGGCAACAAACATTTACAGGACATAGGTCAGATGAGCTGGAATAATATTGAATTTTTTTTCACTGGTGGAAATAATTTTTAGAATTGACTTTCTGACATGCTGTTTGGAATCGCATATAATGTAAATGTTGATATGTACAAAAATATGGAGCAAATTTATTTTTATATCATATAACACAACTGTTGTATGGGAATAACATAGTAGGGGAAAAAAAGGGTTATATTAGGGTCTCCTGACCAACCCTTATGTTTTATCAAGATTTCTTCAAAGCACTTTCATAAACATATCATTTGTTGTAATCACTAACTTATTTCAACCAAACACATGACAGAATTGTTAACAAACATTTTAAACAACATGAGTTATATTATTAACAAATGGTACAGGTTCAGGTTATGTCATATGTAAAACACTGGTACCAGACTCTACATGAAAACATGATATTTTCTGGATTCTTTCTATAAAAACTGATCCTATAATTTTGAGGAAAGAAAACCTTAAACACATACCAGTATTATTTTTTGGGGCATAGTGAGTCAAGTCTGAAATTGCTGAAATTGCTAAGTTTTCTCATAAACTAAGAATGAGAGCATGAGAAATTAAAAATCTAAATCCATAATAATAGAACTGTGACTGATTATCTACTACGTACTAACTTTGTTGTAACTATTTCAGCAATATCCAGAAGATCCAGCAGAGTTTAAACCCCTGACAGAGGATGAGTAAGTATAATGTTATATAGGAAAAAGTCAGACTGTCTAAATATTAGTCTGTAAATCTTAATTCTCTATAACACATGTTTTTATAATGATCTCGGGTTCTGTGCAGTTCCCACATAAAGTATATAATTGATAAAGAAGAGTCGCACATTAAATTGCTAGGGACATTTTATTATAGAAAATCTCATATTGAATATATTCTTATAGTTGTCACTTCAGATTCCCTTGATTATTTTCAGTTATTTTATATAATGTTGCTGTCTCATTAAAGTTCCCTTTACTTCAGTTTAGTCATGATAGTTGTGTAATACTCTTCACAGTGTTGATATACATCATTCCTACATTTCTATTTCTGAAAGTAGTCAGTATACATAGACATTCTCATTGTAATCCATCCATTGTAAAACAAAACCTGAAGCGATGCAAATAAAGAAAATGTTCTGTGAAGTAGCTGTATAAGTGATTGTTAATTGCTGTTCAATATCTGTTATACCACATAAGCATGTTTGGTAGAAATTTTAAGACATAGTACCTGAAAATGTCACTTGAAACCTAGATTGATAGCTTCTGATGCAGTAATTAACATTCAATAATTGAAAAAAAATGAATAAGAAAGAAGTTTGATCATTGTATTCAGAAATATAATTGTTAGTATCTATGTGTATTTTGAAACAGTTAAACAAGTCATTATACAAATATTACTTTTGCAGACTCCAAAGAATCAAGAAAGAAAGAAAACAAAAAGACCTCCAGAGAAAACAGAAAGCTGCAGAAAATAGAAAACATTTAGCAAATGTCAGGTAAAACCAATGAATAGAGATAAGGAAATAAAGGCTTGGGTAAAGAAAACTTTGGAAAAATATTCATCAAAATGGACCTTAGAGAGACCCTTTGATAATAGAGAAATTCTCTTCAGTTTATGTTTGTAATTTGCTGTCCAGGTTATTACATATGATCAAGTCACCTGTTATTAAGAATTACCCCTACTTAGTGAGCTATTTAATGAATAAAAATGTGAGCTTCATCAAATTGAAGAGTTTTACATGTTTTACTTGGCAACATATTTTAAATCAGACATATTTAAAGCAATGTATTTTGATTTCATATACATGTATAATACTTTTAAGCTTAATTTCAAATAACACTCAATGTATGTCCTATATTATTTTCTGTTACTGAATGGTGCCAACAAAATTGTATGTTGGAAAATTTAAGTGTGTAGAAAACTAAAGTTAATGGACATAAATTACAACCAAATAAACTGAAAAAAACTTTACATTAATGATTCAAAGAATTATTCTTTTATTTCAGAGTTGTACAGAAGAATTTAGTGTTTGTTGTTGGTCTGTCTAAAAAATTAGCAGAGACAGAAACATTAAAGAAACAGGAGTATTTTGGAAAGTTTGGAAAGATTCATAAAGTTGTGATAAACCAAAGCACATCTTATGCTGGAGCACAGGTAACATCTACACTTTCTTATAAACAGGTCATACTATAGCTCTAGATAAACATGTAGTTTCAAATTGTAGACTGAATACTATAGATAAAAGATGAAAAAAATCAAGTCCTTGCATTGTAAGGTATCCTTTCAGATGAAATTAGAAAAAAAAAGATCTTGGGTAAAATATAATTCTAAAATTTTGCATATCTACAAAGCATGAGACCAACAGATGAATATTCCATTCCCTTAATTATGTTCAATGATGTTTATGAGTGCGTTGTAAATGAATTAAAACATTTGATTGGACTCATTCCAATGACCTGTCCTAAGCCAGGAGTCTGTAATTCAGTGGTTGCTTTCTAACATATTTGTTTTTGGTTTATCGTTTTATACAAAAATCAGGTCATTTGTTTTTTCGTTTGAATTGTTTAATATTTTATATGTTGAAGGCCTTTTATAACTGATTAATATGTTAAAGGTTTTGCTCATTGTTGAAGAATGACAGTGACATATAGTTGCTTAATTCTACATCATTTGGTATGTGATGGATAGTTGTCTAACTGGAAATTATACCACATCTTCTTATTTTCATAATGTAAAACAGCTGAAAACACATACTCTTAGAAAATAGTATTTTCAGTACAACTAAAGTACTTCTCGCATTTAAATTTGATCTTTATTAATTATTATGTTGGTAAGTAGATGTTGGATATACCTCACTTTTAACATTGATGTTTTGCATATTAAAAAATTGACAGAATTTTCATCCTTTTTTACAGGGTCCTAGTGCTAGTGCTTATGTTACATACAACAAAGCTGAGGATGCTTTAAAGGCTATACTGGCTGTCAATAACGTACATATTGATGGACGGACATTGAAGGCTTCATTGGGGACTACAAAATATTGTAGTCATTTTCTTAAAGGTTCCCAATGTCAAAAACAAGTAAGTTTGTGTAACATGTTACTGACCACTAGCTACATTAAAACATATATCATCATTTGTCGTTCTGATTATACAGAGTAGTGTATGAAACTTGAGAAATGCATGCAGTTTTTTAAGGAGATTAAGTACTTTAACCCAACATTTATAAATGAGGATCCTAAAGCCATTTGAAGGTCGAGTTAGGATATCAGTTGTAATGGCAATTGAATGAGTCAATACCTTAATAGGTAGGATAACATAATTTATGGAAACCTCAACTTATTTCTACAAATGCTACAGTAGCAGTTTGATAGTGAAGAAAATAATGACCCAGTAGGAATTATTTATTAGTGCCAATTTCAAAGTTAAAAGAAATGTATTATGATATTTATCTGATTATAAATCTTCTGTTGTTATAACATTGTGAATAAGGTCTCACTTTTGCCTATATTTTTTCTGGTTAGATTTTTCTTGTACAATCAAATATCCAAACAACAAGCTTTGACGTTTGAAGTTCAGAATAACATCATGATTGGCTGTTGTATTTTATCGCCCATTTACGGGACGCATTTTGGTATACCGTTGTCAGTCCGTCCGTCATCAACATGTGGGACAGTAACTCAAAAACGTTTTCACCAAGTTTTATGAAACTTTGGTTAATTGTTTATATCTTTTGACGTAATGTCATATCAGAAATGTATAAAAAACAGTCTGAAACTTTGGTGAATTGTTTATATCTATTGACGTAAGGTCCCTTTTTGATTTTTATAAATATTTTAGATATTATGTTTTTGAGTGATGGGATTTTATTCATTAAAAATGTGGGATTTTTCCACTTTTCTGACTATAACTCAAAAATGCTTTGAACAGTTTTCATTAAACTTTGGTGAATTGTTTAGATTTTATGAAACTTTGGTGAATTGTTTATATCTATTGACGTAAGGTCCCTTTTTGATTTTTATAAATTTTAGATTTTACGTTTCTGAGTGATGGGATTTTATTCATTAAAAATGTGATTTTTCCACTTTTCTGACTATAACTCAAAAATGCTTTGAACAATTTTCATTAAACTTTGGTGAATTGTTTATATATATTGACATAAGTTCCCTTTCAATTTTTTAAAATTTCTGATTTCATGTTTTGAAGTATTGGGACTTTATTCATAAAAAGGGGTGATTTTCCAGTATTTCGGACAATAACTCAAAAACACTTTTAGCAGTTATCAAGAAACTTTGGTGACTTGTTTATATCTATTGAAATAAGATTCCTTTTGTTTTTTATACATTTCTGATATGACATTGCAAAGTTATGGAACTTTATTAGTTGAAAATTGTCGAAAACTGTCCAGTTGGAGAAGGGCGTTTCATGCGCTCATGGCGCAGCTCTTTATTAGTATTGACTTTACACATGAACAGTAGTAGATTTTAGCGATATTCAAGTAATGTTTTTTGTGTCATATTGATATATTGTTATAACAATCAGTTACACATTGTTCTTATAGGATTGTATGTACTTACATGAATTGGGTGAAGAAGCAGCCAGTTTTACAAAAGAGAAATGCAGTTAGGGTAAGTTCACCAAGATTTAACAGATATAAAGAATTTAAATAAGGGAGTTTTTTTCAACATCTGGCAAATCTATCAACTTGAAATAATATAGCCAAGCAAAGTAGATTAATAATGTATTGTAGGACTGGAAAATCAGATCAACCATGTGATATTCTCAATCATGTTTGTTATGCAATTCTATATATTTGTAATGTTTTGTTCTTGGAAGGAGAAAATGAGAATGTGATGTTATATGATATATGAATTTCTGCATATGTGCATGCCCCATGGGACCATGATTTACTAATGATTCTTATTATTCTTCATCTATCTTTGGATTGTGCCATATGTGGTATCTAGCAAGGTTATACATTTGTATAAGATACTTGTCATGTGAATCAAATTTGTAAATTTGCATTTCATTTCAGAAAACACCAAGAATATGAACAAAAGTTACTAGAGAATTATATGAACATGCAGAATTCTGCCAATAACCATGTGATAACAACTGGCAGTAAACCCATTCCTACTAGGTATATATATATTTTTAAAACTCTTTGCATTGCCTTTGATCCCCTTATAGGAATTATCTAACTTTAAATGAAACTTCCAACAAATGTATTATGATTTAATAATTTATAAAGATGCACTCTAAACAAAATAGTTCTTCAAATATCTTGAATGAAAGGTTTCCTTTTTTTTGTGTAACATAAAAGATTTATAAAGTCTGCTGATGATTTTATTTCAATTAGTACAGAATGCCTTTTAGTCTCAGAGATTTTTATACGACCGCAAAAAATTTTTGCAGTCGTATATTGGTATGACGTTGGCGTCGTCGTCGTTGTCCGAAGACACATTGGTTTTAGAAAATGACGCTATCAGCGGCATGTTTCTGATACCATTGACCAGCAGAACTAACGGAAGTTGATTATGCCTCCGCCTACCGCACTCGGTTTCATATTTACTATTTTACATACTAACTGGAATCTGCTTGTAGTCGAACGGGAACCAGTTTACATACTTTATTTTATTTACCAAAAAAATTTCGAGCGTCTCTAGTTTTAGATCGTAAGTCACGATAAACTCAAACTGAAAGTAAACAGTTGTTTGTACGACGCAGTTTTATTTACTCACCATAAACAAGCTGAAACGTTCAGTATGGCATATATTTTAGGTTAAAGACGGTCCCATTCATTTGAAAAGCATTTTGAAAGTAGACGATGGAATTATTTCAGCTTTGGGGAGCAGTAAATTATCACAAAGTTCATTTCTTGGCGTAGTCCGAGATTACTCTGGCGTCCAACGGCTGTTTTGCCAGACAAGCTGGGGCCGTGGGACGTCAGAGCTCGTCCCATATCAAAAGTGGATATTTGCCCGTCCAAAATAGATGCGCTGCTTGACGCTTCTGGTGCCAAGGGCGGCCTTGGAATTATATAAATCGGGTATCAATTTGTTCATTTTCATTTATCTCTTCATTTATGTAAGTTTCACCTACCTGCCACCCTTTATTTTCTCATATTTAGACAGTTTTCACAGTGACCCATCGATTCAGACATTTTTACTTTTATTTTCAAATAGACGTCAAGTTACGAGAGATTTCGCGACCTGGAGACTCAAATATGCAAATATTTGTACTTTTACACCTCCTTTACAGGAGATCGGTATTAAGCATTTAGTGCCAACCATGATAACATTCGGAAGCTCTCGGATATTTACGTTGCTTGCATCGTAAATGAGCGAGGTGTTAGATTATATATTCATATTGACCTAGGGTCATATGCATACATAATTTCCATAGTCCAGTGTGCCTTACTTTTTCTCGTGATCACATGACAATCTTTCAAAATGAAAGTTAAAATGCCAGAATCGGTGGGTCACTGTGAAAACTGTCTAAATATGAGAAAATAAAGGGTGGCAGGTAGGTGAAACTTACATAAATGAAGAGATAAATGAAAATGAACAAATTGATACCGATTTATTAAATTCCAAGGCTGTCCGTTGGCACCAGAAGCGACAAGCAGCACATCTATTTTGGACGGCAAATATCCACTTTTGATATGGGATGAGCTCTGGCGTCCACGGCCCCAGCTTGTCTGGCAAACAGCCGTTGGACGTCAGAGTAATCTCGGACTATTCTTGACGACCTCATAATTTCATCATGTCGATGGTACAAATCGATTTTTACTGTTTACTTTCGCTTCTCATGTTTTGTAAGCGGTCTTTTATTTTAAACCCGAACCAGGCATATGCATTCTGTAATTGCGCAAATCTTTGGTCAATTGGCTTATGGATAGTTGTATCAATTTCAACTCTTACATTATCTTTTTAAAATATATTTGCATTACACATGCAATGGCAGTACCTTTCAATTACTATTTATGTGTTGTGTCTAAATTAAAGTTGTAACACTTTATAGTGACTGGAAAGGGTAGAAAAATTCATCAGATGAGAAAAGGCTGAAGATACATGGAAACGGCACCAAATCATTAGATATTGCATCTTATAAAAAGAAACTGAGATTTGGATAGTTCCACTTCAAGGTAAAAATGTTTATCTCTTGTGAAATGAAATAAAAAAAATATTGTAACACTTCAGTTAATCAATAAAGATACTATTACATGTATTTCTGTATTGGCCTTATTGTTGGTCCTCGGCCAGCAGTATTGGCCTTCGGCTTCGCCTCCGACCAATACACCAAGACATGGACCAATAACAAGGACAATACAGAAGTACTTACGCAATATGACAGTATGGTTCAATAGCGGGAATCAGCCCCTCAACTACTTTTTACATAAATATTAACTTCTGGCTTCAACTCCTTGTTCGTCTTGTCTGGAGATCTTGTTGTAGTTCCAGTTAGGCAAGCATTTTAGAGACGTATCCCGTCCATCCTCTCTTGACTTGTAATTTCTGGTGATAGATTTTGCCGCTTGACGTATCCTTTCAAGCTTGTTTTTTTGTTACCGTGTGGGGTCCCATACTATGGCTCCATATTAAATTGTAAGATCCATTCCTAAAGGTCTAGATCATTGTTCTAATCTGACACAAATTTCAATAACTGGAATGCTACCCAAGTTGAATATATGGTGACCTACATGTACTAGAACAGCATTATCACTATTGAAATTGTGTTTAATACCATGATTGTTCAATGTCATTAACTTAAATGGAGACAGACATTTGACCTGAAAGGTGGTGTGGGAGTGCAAAGTCAAAACTAACTGACTATGATATATGGTTAAAGAATGAATATCAATTACATGGGTCAACATGGTCAAGGGCAGTGTTGTTATGAAATAACAATATGGCAGAGAAGTGGTTTCAAGTTTCATATAAAGCGACCTGACTGACATGAAATAAAAATCAAAGGAGTATCCCATTTGTCTAATCTTCAAGGTGAAATAAAACTAGTAAAACAATACTATACTATTGTCTAAATCTACAGAAATATAATTTGCTTCAAGTAACAGAAATAACTAGGTCACTAGTAACTTATTTAATGAGTCGTGGGGTATAAGAGCTTGATAACAACAGGCTCTTCATAATCATTTGGTTTGAAAAGGATACTAGTAGTCTATATTCTTGATTTAGAAAAATGTAATTGCAAGACAAAATCACATTACTTAGAATACTTTAGATCATTCAGGTAGTCTTTATTTATATGTACAAAAGAACAGCCAGTAGTCATTGGATATTGTAGATCATTCAAATAGTCTTGACCTATTTATTAGTACAAAAGAACAGCCAGTAGTCATTGGATATTGTAGATCATTCTGGTAGTCTTGACCTATTTATTTATAGAAAAAACAGCCAGTAGTCATTGGATACTGTAGATGATTCAGGTAGTCTTGACCTATACATTTGTACTAAAAAAACAGCCAGTTGTCATCTTCACATAACACACACATATATACGAATATCAATTATATGCTTACGAGACATGTTGGAATGTTAAACTAATTACGGTATGTGAAAATCAAGACGCATAAAAATATCACAATATTAGAGACAGTGGCGTCATTTTTCCTCAGAGCTTTCAGCTCTTTGATTGCCTAATAACTTTAGTTTTAATGAATGGATCTCTATGAAATTTTACCATAAGGTTCAATACCACAAAAGGAAGGTTTTAGGGGTTATGGTACCAACAGTTAAGGAATTAAGCGCCAAAAAGGGGCCAAAAATAAGCATTTTTGTAACTTCCAGACAATAACTTGTGTGTTACTGTATGGATCTCTCTGATATTGTACCACAAGGTTTAATATCACAAAGGGATTGCTGGGATTGATTTTGGGGGTAATTGCCTCAAAATATTAGGAATTAGGGGCCAAAAAAAGGGGCAAAAAACAAGCATTTTTCTAGTATCCAGACAATAACTTGTACATTGAGGTCAAAAGGGTCCAAAATTAAACTTTGTTTGATTTCATCAAAATTTACTTCTTTGGATTCTTTGATATACTGAATCTAATAGATATAAGAAGATGTGGTATGAGTGCCAATGAGACAACTCTCCATCCAAGTCAAAATTTATAAATGTAAACCGTTATAGGTCAAAGTACGGTCTTCAACACAGAGCCTAGGCTCACACCGAACAGTAAGCTATAAAGGGCCCCAAAAATTACTAGTGTAAAACCATTCAAGCGGGAAAACCAACGGTCTAATCTATATAAAAACGAGAAACGAGAAACATTTATGAACCACATCAACAGACGACAACTACTGAACATCAGATTCCTGACTTAGGACAGGTGCAAACAAATGCAGCGGGTTTAAACGTTTAATGGTACCAAACCTTCACCCTTTTTCTGAAACAATAGTGTAACATCACAACATAGAAAAACACACTATAAAATATCAACTGAAATAGCTTAACTCAATCAAAGGACATATTAACACCATTGAACATACACTGAACAAATAAATTTGACCTATGATACAATGTAAATTCAAAATAAATAAACTAAGGGAAGAATAATAAAAGTAACATGTTATATCGGTATGAAATGTTAAACAATTTAAGAAAAACAATATGCTCGAACAAAATATCAGCCATTTGCAATAACTTTAAACACAGGTAAATAAAATAATTTTGTTGTTAGGTATACGTATACAGTTACAATAGAGAAAGGAAATATTTTAACAAAATAAATAATTTTGATGTTCATAGTACGAAGTGAAAATTTATATTAGTACCAAACACTTATCAAAGCTGGTATATAGACCAGATATAACCCTGAATAACATTAAATAACAAAAAGCATTACAATTAGTATCAACAGGTCAAATAAACAAGAAAGTACGATTTGAGAGTACTGCGAGTTACTGACAGCTAGTTAAAAGCCAAAACAATTAATAATAAAAATCATGCATCAGAGACTAAAATCAACTAAAACACATCCCAGGGATGTAGTATTTTAACGTCATGGACAGTCAAAGAAGACATGACTAGTGCAATGCCAAAATAAATGTATCGACAGACAGTAGGATAGTTAGAGTTTAACCTCTTTATAGATCAAAATGAACGTGGGTGTGTCTTTAAACATCCCGTTTGAAAAGAATACAAATTTAGTTATGTTTTAATTTGCTGATGACAAAATCGATATTAGTGCCAATGTAAACTATATTCAAAGATCTAATTACAACATTGGTAAGATAACCTGAACTAATAAGTTTATTTAAAGGTTCGATGAGTTTACACGGATCATATAGTGATTTCTGCGCTTTAAGTACAATATTACCGTAAAATTTAGGATGTGAAATACCGTTTTTAATCAGTTTTCTACAGGTACAGCCAAATTTACTAATCAAATCTTTGTATCTATGAAAGAACTTAGTAAAAGTTTTACGTAATTTATGGTAACGAAATCCCTGACTTAATAATTTACTAGTGATGCATTGATTACGTTCGTTAAAATCTATGACATCACTACACACACGGCATAACGAACGAGTTGGGATATATACACACCGTATGATGGAGCCAAAGAAACATCGCCGTCTAAAAAGGAAAATTAACAATAGGGAATGAAAAATCGTCTCTTGTCGTAAATTTCGTATGGAGTTTTCCTTTAGAGATTGAAATGTCCAAGTCCAGAAAAGGACAACTACTGCTGTTTATGTTAGATTTAGTTAAAGTAAGTTCTATTGGGTAAATTTCGGTAGTATATTTAGAGAACTCTTGATTATTTAACGAAAAATATCATCTAGATAACGGAAGGTATTGTTGAATGTATCAACCAAATGTAACAATGACGTGTCTTTACTGAGTTTGGTCATAAACTGAGATTCATAGCAATACAGGAATAAATCTGCTATTAAAGGGCGCAGTTAGTGCCCATAGGAATACCTACTACCTGTCGATACACTTTATCGCGAAACGTACATATATGTTGTCCAGGAGAAAATTTAAAGCTTCAATCATATCTTCACATTTCCAGTAAGTGTATCTAGCATACTTTCCTTTTCGTTACAGAAAAAGGCTTTAAACGAGTTACAGCAAATAAATTTGTAATGAGATTTTCAAAAGACCATTTAATTAAATATGAAAACTTTTTCTTGATAAGATTGTGTGGAAGTGTAGTATAGAGAGTAGAAAAATCATAACTGTCAACAGAATTAAAAGGACCATCAAAAGCATGTATTTTATCTAAAACCTCTAAAGAATTTTTAACACTCCAAAAATAATTAATACCATTATTTTCATAAGCTTTATTACAAAACTTAATAACAAGTTCTTTGATAGTAGTAAGGAGGTAGTTAGAAGAACTGATAGATTGGTAGTAGAACACTTACTAGATGCGGAGATGAAACGGAATTTAAATGGTTTTTTGTGCAATTTAGGTAACCAGTACATAGTAGGGACTTTCAAATGTTCGGAAGAGGCTTTAAGCTGGGTAGTGGCAGTGATATGCTTGTTTACAATTTGACTCTCTGTGGAGCGTACGGACCTGAATGTAGATGAATTTGTAATTTCGTTTTGGAGAACTTCGTGTAGTATATGCGTCACACCACCACTACATTATTTGCTGCTTTATCTGCCGGTGCGAACACAAACCGCTTTCTGAGTACTTGGAGTTTATTTTTCATTCTGGAAATGGGAATATCATGGACCCTATTACTAATTTCAGAATTGTTTTCAAAATGAGATATCGAATATTAACAGTATTCATAATTTTATTCAAATAACTGTCTAGAGATTTATTATCAGATTTTCACGTTTACACCAATTTTACAGTAGACAGACAGAGCGTCTTTAATAACCTGACGACACTGTTTCCAATCTATTTTAGATGGAGAACGATATTTCGGTCCTTTCTTAAGAAAAGTTATGACCTCACGGTCTTGACGATGTTGAGGTCTCCTGTAAGGACATGACCATAGGAACATATCTAAAACTAGATGTTTCACAATCTCAAGTGGAAGGAACATTATTTACTATATTGACGTCTGATGTAACTGACGATAACTAAAAATCAAACTTCTGCTGGGTTTTTATAAGAATACGAAATAATAGGTGGTTCTATATTATCAAAATATGGAGGTATTTGGCTTTGGATGGTAGAGTCATTGAATATACTAGATAAGTTAATAAAATCAATACCTCTATTTATATATTTTAATTTAAGAAAATGCGTTTATGATTTTCAGGTTTATCGATACTAGGAAATAGCCTATGATGACAAAAGGCTGTAATAATACGGGTGTATTCATACATCGGGCTAAAAAGAAATTGTATCACACTCCAGAAAAATAGCATATAATTTACTTATTGGTATCTGACCCAGTTTGCATAATACTTGATGTCTGCCATTATTTTTATTATAGATAACAGATCAGCAAGTGTATAATTTATCGATGTTTAATACGCTGATTACGGTTTTTCGTTTGCCATGAGACCTTTGAGACCTTTTATTTCTAAGTCGTTTATCGACAATATTAATGACATCGATTGAAGTTTTAGTTATGTTCCCTGTCCTAATATTTTGTCATTAAGACCGAGAGGATAAGCAGTTTGAAGTCTTTTATCCAAAATAATTCGCGAATTTCACGTGATTTTCAAATTGCTTGTGTGATTCTCCTGGTTGTTTCTGAACGGTTTCAAGTGGTTGGAATTTAATAAATTTTAGATTGTGATTATGCTTATCTAAATGTTGATATATCAAACTTTTAAATTTTTAGGTCTCTAAAGCGGTAAAGGTGTTCTTGATTTCTTTTGTGTCGCTCGTCCCGTCTGTCCCACATATTGAATACCACATTTAGGTTGGGTTCAAGTTACCACATATATAAGGTTTTGAGTTTTTCAGGTAATGTCACAGGAAAGGGAGCGAAAAAGCTCTCCGTTCACTGTTGACCGTACAGTATTTTGTGAAGTTAATCTAAAACAGGTTAGTCACTTTTGGCATTGCACGGAAAATTTGTGGATACCACGCGCATTTTGTTAAACAATCTGGCTGTAGAGGCATTACAAATACGTTTGTTTAATCACGTGGATATCCTAGAAGTTGTGTTGTTAATAATTTTCTTTCCATTACGTAAAATCATGATAATTAAATAGGGTATAAGAAAATAAAAAGACCGGAGGTTGTAACAATGAATAAGGATCACAATTACGGAATAGGAAATAATAGGCAAAGCAGTAAAAGAACTCTTACAAAACTGTTATAAAAGGCCCAACGTAAAGACTTAAGTATTACAATACTGACATATAACAAACACAGGGCAAAAACAGAGATTGTAAGAAATCTTAGTAAAACCATAGCAGGGGCAATAATAAAATAGCAGGCGTGGGTGAGTATTTATACATCCAAACACCATAATATATAATTGACAATAAAGAACAAAGATATAATAAACATGTGAAAGCTCTCTCACAGGCAAACAACCCATAATTGATAAATATAAGGGCATACACCACAAGCAGGGACACATTCTACTGCATCCACACAGCACGAGCAACAAACCCTGCAGTAAATAGATATAAGAAGATGTGGTATGAGTGCCAATGAGACAACTCCATCCAAGTCAAAATTTATAAATGTAAACCGTTATAGGTCAAAGTACGGTCTTCAACACGGAGCCTAGGCTCACACCGAACAGTAAGCTATAAAGGGCCCCAAAATTACTAGTGTAAAACCATTCAAACGGAAAACCAACGGTCTAATCTATATAAAACGAGAAACGAGAAACACTTATGAACCACATCAACAAACGACAACTACTGAACATCAGATTCCTGACTTAGGACAGGTGCAAACAAATGCAGCGGGTTTAAACGCTTTAATGGTACCAAACCTTCACCCTTTTCTGAAACAATAGTGTAACATCACAACATAGAAAACACACTATAAAATATCAACTGAAATAGCTTAACTCAATCAAAGGACATATTAACACCATTGAACATACACTGAACAAATAAATTTGACCTATGATACAATGTAAATTCAAAATAAATAAACTAAGGAAGAATAATAAAAGTAACATGTTATATCGGTATGAAATGTTAAACAATTTAAGAAAAACAATATGCTCGAACAAAAATATCAGCCATTTGCAATAACTTTAAACACAGGTAAATAAAATAATTTTGTTGTTAGGTATATATACAGTTACAATAGAGAAAGGAAATATTTTAACAAAATAAATAATTTTGATGTTCATAGTATGAAGTGAAAATTTATATTAGTACCAAACACTTATCAAAGCTGGTATATAGACCAGATATAACCCTGAATAACATTAAATAACAAAAAGCATTACAATTAGTCATGGATTTAATTCTTCTCTCATTGGACCTTAAGGCATTAAATGCCTCATCTGGAGTTCTGTATTCCTTATTTTGTCCTGGCATCAGCTTAGGTGTTGATATGCTGTTATCATTGTTTTCCCTAATGAAAAATAAAAAAAGATGTAAATCCTTTTCAAGATTCTAACAAATACCCCCCAAAAAAGATTAATCAGTTATATAAATACTAAGAATTTGTCTAACAGGGCACTGATTACCTTAGCTGTATGGAGAAACCCTTTTGGGCATTTTGGTCCTCAAGCAGCTTTTTAATGTTGTACATGTACACTATTTGTCCTTACGTATACAATTGTTTTAATTTGAAGCCTCTCTGATGAGTCTTGTATCGACAAAAAGTGTGACTGGCATAGTAAAATTATAAGCATCTTTCTTTATCTAGATATTTATTAATAAATGTGTTGTTATAGCATGATATACATATTTTATGCATTTTGTACGCAACTGAACATTAAATGGTAGTTTAACCAAAACATACATATTTTTGCAAAACTTTAGAAAATACATGAAATAAAAATACTCAGATTGTTTCGGGATTCTTAAATTATTTAAGTAAATGGCCATGGACATGCGACAAAGAAAATTAATGACTCCTCCCTCAAATATTCAAATCTGCAGATTAAATATTTTTTTCTAGAGAGAGTACAAATTTACAAAGTTATCATGGAGGCATTTGTTCAAAAGTGATCTTTCCAATAATATTATATCTATCTTCAAACCTAGCAGATGTTAATATACCATTTCTAATATCTGACTAAACTATTAACCTTGTGAATAACTTTATCATGAGGAGTTGAAAAAGATTGTGTCTCAAGTTTTGGAAAAAATTTGCAAGATTTTTCTAAGGTAACAGTTCATTAAAGCTGTTCATATCTGACATGACAGAATTGTTTGAGGTCAATATAAAATAAACAAGTTAATAAAATGAATGGAAAAAACAACAAATATGTAAACTATGTCACTTGCTAGATGATGGTAAACATAAAAATAACAAAAATGGAGATGAATTATCTGTTTGTAAATTATTTAACAACTGATGATAAATTCCAGTTTGTCTCCAACCCAAGATTTAAAAAAAAGTTGAAGCTTCATAATATATGATGAGGGCAAGAAATTTCAATTAAATATATCCCAAGGTTGCAGATTGCATCTAGCATTAATATATCAGGTATTTCAATTTGTTATGTTTGAACCAGGGTTGAAACAGATGATCTTTATTTATCAACAAAGCACTCCTAACAAATAAGCCAGTCAATCCTGGCACCTTATCAGTTTTTTTTATCAGTAAACTTCATAACTACAAATTAACATGTCACTTAAATTAACCCCATGCTGCTAGATACCACATCATACAATGAAACATGTACACATAAAAGAATAAAAAAGGGGGGTTTAAAAGATGACAAAATTGTATCTGTTTTGAAATTAATGTGTTTTATTTAAGATGGAATTTAAATTAATCTTAATATATTTGCAACAATCTAATTGAAATTTGTAACTGAAGATAAAAATATCTGAAGTCTGAAATATTATCCATGTAATATATGGCTTAACTTAATTAGAGGCTGACAAATTTATCAGTAATTTATGATCAATGTCAATGAGTGTAGAAGTAGTTTTAGATAAAAAATTTATCTTTGAAACTGGCTTATTTAAGGTTATGGATGCTTTTGATCCTATTATTTTGACATTTGCTACTAATTAGCTTTTGCAAGTTTGTTTACATTAAGTATCATTACAATTCTTTAAACATGTGCTTGGCTCTTTTATTGATTCATCTTCATATGTGGTTGTCCCAATTAGATTTGCTAGTTTAGGATGCCTGATTATTCTTACATTTGCACCTTTTAACATTCAACAGTTTGTAAAATGATATAAAATTACATCTGAGAGAATGATTTTTTCTGTTTGGTAATA
This sequence comes from Mytilus coruscus, assembly GCA_017311375.1. Lineage (NCBI taxonomy): Eukaryota > Metazoa > Mollusca > Bivalvia > Mytilida > Mytilidae > Mytilus > Mytilus coruscus. Next base: position 55,837,413 of record CM029604.1, read on the forward strand.
TTTAGTAAAAATAAAAAATAAAACAAAGACATGAAAGAAGACATAAATATGAAATTCATAAATTATTACTTTTATTATAATTAGGTATAAACTGTTTTAGAGGCATATGTTCTCAAACAAATATATTAACTGAGAAATAAGTAGATTAACGAGTAAATTTCAATGATATAAATTCTTTGAGTTTAAATGCTCTCAAATACGTAATAATATGATTTTTTTATTAAGGATGTTAGCCGCTCTGAAATTCAAAATAACAAGCTTAAATTACACTTATTTAGTTAATAAGTTAATATTGAAAGTAGATTATTAAAGGACCATAAAGAATGAAACAAAACTACAGAACTATGAGCTTATTTCTAAAGACAAAGACATTACAATACGGTCGGAAAAGTATTCCCTCTTGGATTGTTTAAGTTTTATCAATAAAGAAATTTTATTAAAAGAAAAAACCAACATTTTTTTTAAAGATTTAAACAAATGACTTATTATTCTGCATGCAATAGATTTATGAACAGAAAATTGGATGCTAATAGTGGGAACATAATTTATGTTTAATATCAAATGAATAAAACAAGAAGATTCAGAAAACTGACAAAAACAACAATATGCCCAGCAAAAGACCTTAATCTAAATATATATGCAAATTACTAGTAACCATGTGTATTAGCTGGTTTATAATTTATATCATTCATTTTCAAAGCTATCAATTTCAGTTTGAATATTGTCAGTTACATCTTGTAATTCGAAGTAAAGATTGAGATAGGTATCCTTATTTGTCTGTGTACTATCATTCAGACTGTCTAAAACTGCAGAATAATGAGTCTGAAGTTCAACATTACGAAAAAGCTTTCCGATCATTGTTTTGATTGAGTCTCTTAATTCAGCCTTTGTCATTTTCTTCTCATATTTTTTTTCCTCGTCTGGTGTGATAAAGACTGGCCCACCTGTTGGTTTATCTGTTGGGATACCAAGAATACAAGAATTTATCTTCTCTTGCCTTCTCTGGGTTGACTGTTCCAGAAAGGTGTTTAGTTCTGAATGAAGTTTCTTTCCACAAACAGAAGTGTGTTCGTCATTCATTGTAGACAGATGTTGCCTTAAAACTGGGCGGTAGGAGGTGATGGCATTGTTGATATCAATTATTTTTGTTCCATATTCTGACTGTTTTGATAAACCAAGGAGGTCTGTTAATTTATCTTGCAAAGACTCAAAGAAAGTAATGTTACAACAAATTGATTTCCAGGTTTCGTCTGATGGCACAGTTCCACTTGGTAGATATTGTTTAATTGCTTTGTTCTTTTCCTCCAAAACAAAATCAAGGTCCTGCCCTTTTGATGGATCTCCACTCACTGTGAAAGAAATGGTATCATCCCAAACTTTCTTTACTTCATCAGGCATGAATTTATACTGAATACAGTCAAAAAGTTCAATGTTTTGATAGTGTGGATGAAAGCGTCCATAGAATAATTCTTTCAGATGAAATTTTGCGCTTTTTACAAGTTCAGCATTGTTACGTCTCATACCCATTCTGAAGTTAATAATAGCTTGGGAAAATCTGCATATTTGCAAATGGAGGAATGCATGGTTAGAGTTGTGTGCCAAAAATTCTTTATAAAAGCGGAAGTAATTTTCTACAGTGGCTTCTTGGTTCGTTTCTTTCAAGCTTCTGATAAATGGTATCACCATCTCCTTCAGAGAGGAAGTGTGGAAAGTAAGAAGAAGTTGCCAAGCTACATGATGGTCTTTGCAAGTTTTTGCAAAATGTTTTGCATTTTCTGTTTTAAACCCCATGAGCTCACATAATTTTTCTAAAAAGGGTGTCCAGTTTAGTTCAAAGAATGCTTTCATAGCATTCATTTCAAAGTGACCACCTCCAATACGCATGTATAGCCAGTCGAATTCCCTAGAACAAAAAGGACGTAAAGGTTGATGTTTTAATCTGTGGTGCTCTTTATAGGTGTTCCTTGTTGAAAAAGTCTGGTTACAATGGTTACACATTACAGATTCTTCGAGAATTTTTTGGTAAAGACTGTGTGGTCTACCATCACAACAGACAAAGGCCCAACTACGTTCCTTACCCCCATATCTTTTTATTCCCATATTGATTCCAATATGCCTTAGAACTAAAGACACAGTTTCATTGCTGTTAGGGTTGACAAATGCTGGCATGCCTAAAGTTGTAGATGTTGGCCCCTTATGATTGGATGGAACATGTTGGTATCGGACATATTTTGAATCTTGGTTGTCGTCTGTTTTGCTGATACTTATTTCTTCAGTTTTTGACATAGTTTTTTTGTTGGTTCCACATGTGTTAGTATCTTTCTTCTTGATTCTTGCTTCTTTAAGTCCTTCTCTCCTCTTACAATTATCACATACTATCTTGTTCTTGCCATTCTCTGCATTGCATAATGTACAAACTAAAATGTCTTTCCTTCTCTCTGCTTCATGTGTTCTTTTGTCAATTTCATCAAGATAAGAATCCTCTTCCTCATTCATTTTATGTTCATATTTTACAGCATCAATTGCATTCTGAATGAAATGGTGCAGTTGTTCAAAATGTAGCTTTTCTAGCTGTTCATATTCTTCGCAGGTCTGTTCCTTATTTCAGTTATACCTTGTACAAATGTCTCTTTGTCCCTCATAACATGTTCCTCCAATTGATTTCCATCTTCATGCTGTTTTGCCCTGATGCTTTTGAGACGTTCTTCAAAAAAATTCAGAGTGAACCAGTTATTAGGCTTCAATATATCTATTTCTTGAATGAACATGGGAATAGTATTCTTAGATGACATAGATGCATACAGCACAGTGGTAATAATTGAGCACTTGGACTTTTGATTAGGAGCTATACCCCGTTTATATGCAACAACTTGCTCATTATCAAAGGCAGCCATAACTGTACCTGGTGGACATGGTGGAGCAGATGTTCCAGATTTTGAAATCCACTTCTGCAGTGTATTGTAAGTTCCGCTTGGGCTTGTTTTACTGACTAAGTCAACCACAGCTCTGCTACTTGTTTTAGAATAGATATTAAGTGAGAGAAGAAATGATATTGGTGCAACAAGTTTCTGGTATCGTAATGCATAAACTTGCTCAACTATTCGACAAACAGCTATTTTCATATTTTCAGCTGCATCTGATATTGAGAATTTTGTGATTCCAGAAATGAATTGAATCAAAGCACTGTTTCTTTCTGACAGCCATTTTTCAGCTTTTAACTCTGTCAAGAATGAATGGCTTGTATATTGCTGTGAAATATTTTCTATATCATCTGTAAAAATTTGCTGCTGCTGTCTCCCAATAATAAATGCAAGTTCAGATACTTCCTCATTTGACAGTTTACAAATGAGCTCACTAAGGAAGTACTTTCTACTTGTTTCTGTTAAATTTTCAATATTGGTCAATAAATCATCAACATTACATTTATCTTTTACATGAGTCTCTTGTTCCTTTTTTTCATACAAATTGGTTTCAAATTCAAAATTCCTTTCAGCAGGTGAAGGTTCGGAAGTCTCATCAACTATATAATCAGAATAGTCATTGACATCACTTGGTGAAACATTATATTGTTCATCTAAATCAGTGGTTTCTATTTCGCATTGAGGCTGATTCAAGGATACTACAGGTATAGTACGAGAGTTTTTCACTCCTGTCCTTTTCCTTTTTCTTCCACGGGTAACATTGCATATTTTACAACAGTCAGTATGTGGGTTGAAATCTACTACTTGGATGCTGGTCTTAAAAGTGTGCATGTTTTGGGTCTTTTTTTGTTCTCTGTATTTCAATAATAACTGTTCATGAGTTCTACACAAGGCATTGGGGTGAATTTCTGGTACATCTAAGATGATATCAATATTAAACATTTCTTTAAACTCAGTAACAAACTCGTCTTTTGTTCTTGATGATTTGTGCAATTTTTTACTACCACATATTCTGCAGGATGTTTCAAGTATCTTCAGGTGTCTGGAAAGCACTGCTTCACTGGAAACATAAATGTTGTTTTGTTTGAAAAGAAAGGATGAAGAATAATACTATCTGTCTCTGTCCTGTACTTGTTATAATGCTTTCTTTAAACATTAAATACACTCACAGTGTGCTTAAAATGGGTATTTTATATTATATTGGTTCTGAGTTCAGGCTTTTTGGTTAAGAAATTGGATTACAATCTTAATTAAGAATGTTCTGGAATTTTTGTCAGATTTTCAAAATCCTCTGGTTTTATCCATATGACTGCCTTACAAAATTTTGCCCACTGACCCCCATTTTGCTCTTTAAAAATCTTTAACATGTGTAATTATAAGCCATCTGTAAAAGTCTTATAAATCTTTGTTATTTTATATTCTTTTGGTTCCTTTATTAATCTCCTTTTAATATATACTAGTGTTATGAAAGGCTTGTTATTTTGAAACTGAGTAGGGAACCTCCTTAACTGTTTCTGAATTATTCATAACAAGTGTGGACATAGACTTCACCTATATTTCATTTGATTTGTTTTATTGTCCCATGCAAGAATATATATGGTTAAGGGGTAGGGATCTCGACCATTTACAAGTTTTCAAACATGAGGGGGTGGGGTGACCCCCGTGGACTTCCCATGTATTTCATTTGATTTGTTTTATAGTCCCATACAAGAATATATATGGTTTAGGGGTGGGGATCTCGACCGTTTACAAGTTTTCAAACAGGAGAGGGTTGGGGTGACCCCCAGGGACTTCCCCAATATTTCATTTAATTTGTTTTATTGTCCCACACAAGAATATATATGGTTTAGGGGTGGGGATCTCGACTGTTTACAAGATAAAAGCACATTCTCAAATTGAAGGGGGGTGGCGGTGACCCCCAGGGACTCAACCCTTATTTCTTCTGGTTTGTTAGAACCGCTGCGGACAAGTTCATTTTTAAAGTGGCGGAAGAGAAAGAAAAAGAACTAGATTTGCCATTGCAAGCAATAGCGGATGGCACCCTTCCCCCATTGCCAGGTGAGCGACAGCCATTTAGCAAATTCCAAAGTCAAAGAGTGCATCTACACATGCAAATTATCATTTTTGTAAAGTTTCGTTAAGTTTGGAGCATTTTGAAGTTTTTTGCTGTTTCCATGGTTACGGCAGCCATTTTGAAAATTCCAACTTCAAAACGCAACTCTGCCCATGCCAGTTACCATTTCTGTAAAGTTTCATCCAGTTTGCAGCATTTTGATTTTTTTTTTTAATTTTGAACATTTTTGCTATTTCCATGGTTACAGTGGATAATTCCAAAATTCTTAATGCAGACATCTCATTGCCACATGTCATGTTTTATATCAATACAGTTTCATTGACTTTGGTCAAATACTCTTTAAAAAATGCTGATTTTATGCATTTTCCTATAGGGTCAATGTAAAACTTGCCCCCAGTTTCCATGACAACGGCGCCCATTTTGGACTATCCAAATATTGTCTTGACATCTTAGCATACTGGGTAACATTTTCATAAAGTTTCATCCAGTTGGGACTTATAACGAAAGAGTTAGAATTTTTGATATTTTAGCTGTTTCCATGGTAACGGCAGCCATTTTGAAAATTCCGAAGTCAAACTGCAAATCAGCACATGCCAGTTACCATTCCTGTGGAGTTTCTTCCAGTTTGGAACACTTTGATTTTTTTCGCATTTTTGCTGTTTCCATAGTCAGATGCACAACTTCACATGGTGCTTTACGTTATAGCATAGTTTCATCAACATTGGTCCATTCAATTCCGAGAACTAGCGCGGACAAAAAAGTGTGGAAGAAAAATAAAAAGAAAAAAAAGACACGTAGAATAACAATATGTCACCCCAACTCCGTTGAGGGTGCCATAATAAGAACTGAGCAAAAACAATAAGTCTCCAAACTTTGTTTGGGAGACTTAAAAAAATAACTTTAAGACTGGGAGAATGATGGGTGTAATTGTTTCTTCTTATTGTATTAAGAAAAAATTCTCAAGTTGTGTTCTTATGTTGTAATGTTATACCACTGTCCCAGGTTAGTGGGAGGGTTGGGATCCCGCTAACATTTAACCCTGCCACATTCTGTATGTATCATGTGTATGTGCCTGTCCCAAGTCAGGAGCCTGTAATTCAGTGGTTGTCGTTTGTTTATACATGTAATGTGTTACATATTTGTTTTTCGTTCATTTTTTTATATAAATAAGGCCGTTTGTTTTCTCGTTTGAATTGTTTTACATTGTCATTTCGGGGCCTTTTACAGCTGACTATGCGGTATGGGCTTTGCTCATTGTTGAAGGCCGTACAGTGACCTATAGTTGTTAATTTCTGTGTCATTTTGGTCTCTTGTGGAGAGTTGTCTCATTGGCAATCATACCACATCTTCCTTTTTATTTTTACTTGACACAGAAATGCATCATGTACAAATGTGTTCTTCTTTTTTGTAGTCACATGCCTGAGCAACTGAGATATGATGTACCCCACCCTTTTCTTATAGTGTACCTTTGATAAGCATTTTGTATACAAAAAAAAACATTTATTAACAACAAAAAAGACGAATACATATATATATCTTTGATAAAAGATAATTTGTCATTCCCGCTTAAAAGTTGCTGACACATTGGAAATTCCTTTTTCAAAAGTTTGTTAAAGTTAATCAGTGCTAATGCCAAACTATGGAATTCATATAGCATCAACAGTTGATAGCTCAGTGTAAATATCACATGTGAGGATTAATTTACAACTTTGGTTTTAACCACATCCCAAAACTCCTGACATCCTCTGATGATAAAATGATGCAGGTTAAAAACCCTGACCTTTTAACATATTTTAATCTAAATTTACAGCCAGGATTTTTCCTGATATTCATACTTGATTGTTTATACAAGCAATTACATGAGTAGGTTAAGTGCTTCTCTCATATACACTAAATACGTTATATAATCTTATCTACAAAATATTCTCTTAGACCAGGTGGTTTCTATTTTTTTCACATTTTTGCAATGTTTTAATCCATAATTAAATTAGAAAATATATAAATTTCATTTCTTCTTTGAATATTGATAAAAATAGGATTTCTGCAGATAATTTGGAAATGCTATGATAATTTTAATTTTAAATTTGCTCATTTAGCAAATTTAATGTTTCAATAAAACATGTCAATGTAATTATATTAAAATCAATTGGGTCCAGGACCAATCCAGTGTATCATATTATAATCGTTCGTAATTAGTGCATATATTTAGATTAATTTTAAGCTGGTATATTCAGTGTAGGAAAACTCTTTCTTGTTATGGAATATATTTTTCAGTATTTATCTTAATTTTTTTTTAGAATTTCCCACTTGCATGCTTGTAGTATTTATAATTATTGTGTGTGTATTTTAAGACTATAAATCCAGATCTGGTCTATGTTTCGGTCATGTAGACTTTGGCCTATTCTCATCAGGTATCTGAGAGTTCATGTCCGAAAATATGAAACTCCCCCATTTTTTTTAATGAATAGAACCCCATTATAAATTCGAAAATATAAAATCTGAAATTTATAAATAAGAAATTGAGCTCACATCGATAGATATACACAATTCACCAAAGTTTCATGCAAATTGGTTAAAGCGTTTTCGAGTTAATATTCAACACATTAACAGAGGACGGACAGACAAACAGACAGATGGGCAATGGTATACCATAATATCTCCCATAAACAGGAATATAAAAAGGAGGGTTCTTATTCCAAATTGTCTTTGCCTCATGAATATTCTGTTAAGAATTTAGGAAATTTCTTTTTATCATTAACTGACATTTTATCAAAATAAAAGTGAAAATTACAAAGAATATTCATTTCTAAAGAAAATTATTAAAAAATGAATCTTCAAAATGACAACAGATTATCGATCTATTCTAAATTTTAATACATGGAAAATTAATCAAAATATTCATAATTTTATAGAGTATTCCTTAATATTTATCTGAACCTGATAATAAAAAAAAAACACTGACTCGTTGGTCAAATCTTATGAAGAATATTCATATATATATAGATATTGTTACAGGTAGAAGATGTATTTATATTTCAAGTAAAGACAGAAAATGCCAAAATGTTGACTTTCTTATCAGATAATCTATGTGTAACATCTGTGGTCAGTTTATTGGGAAGAGTGATATATAAATTACAAGGACTTCAAACTGTGAAGCTAATCAGTTGTGAAATTTGGGATTCCCTCAAATCTGATGGCATTCTTCCATCTGCACTATAAAGTATAAATTTCTCAACCTTATTATTTCTAATAAAGAAGATATAGAGAACTATTTCAGTGGCCCATCCCAACCACTGAATACATAGTACATATGATATAAGTGCCCTCCTTCCTCAATTTTAGATGATTTTCAGTTACTGTTAAGATTTCAATAAATATTAAACTATTCAGAAATAAACATTGACTATTCTTAAATATTGGATATTCATCTGGCTTCTTTTTTCACAAAATATCTTACAACTGAGATTGATCTGAATTCATGAATAATTATGTATACTCGGGCACAGACCATTTGTTTTTTATAGGGGCTTCAGATTGTCATGCTGTTAAAATATTTTCTATGCAGGCCAGATAGTTTTTTTCTTTATTTCTGTTTAAAATGAAAGTCTATATAACTGACAAGCTGGCTTTGCTCATGTTGAAGCACGTACTGTGATCTATATTTGTTTATTTCTGTGTCCTTTTGTCTCTTGCGAAGAGTAAGTGTCTCATTGGCAATCATGCCACATCTTCTTTTATATATATATATTTTTTTAATTTTATAAATATTACAACCAGACAGTATTTTTGTGCATTAGGCAACTCATTGCTTAATATGCACTCATTGCTTATGTTTCTAAGGTTTATTTAGTATTATTATACCTTACATTATAAAATGATTATTTGATTGGCTAATACGAAAACGACCAGGTTAAAAGTACATCAAGTGACAAAGAAAAAGATCAAACAAGACTTGAAAAGTCATTTAGTGTCGATGATATCTCTTGAAAATGGCCCTTTTCAGGCCTATAACTCTTTGGGCTTTAACTCTTCAGTGGGCCATTATTGTATATTGTTTCAATGTTTATGTCCATTTTAGCCTATAAATGGAAATACTCTTCTTGCTGTCTATTTGAAATGTCTGTAATAAACAATTCCTTTTATACGAAGTATAAATATAAACTAAAGTTTTGTTTTCATAAGCATCATATGCGGATCCAGGGAGTCTCAGACCCCCTCGTTTTTGGACGGGGTAATTTGGTTGATTATATATAAGAAATAGTTGAAGCATGACTGGAGCAGTCCCCTTATAACATTTTATTTGGATCTGCTACTGTATTACACATTTCTGTAATATTACTGATCTACGATGATTTATCATTACAGATTTCTGAAATATTATTGAATGTTTTAAAATAATTTGATATTACATATTTCTGTAATATTATTGAGATAAGGGGACTTTATATTACACATATCTGTAATATTATTGAGATAAGGGACTTTATATAACACATATCTGTAATATTATTGAGATAAGGGACTTTATATTACACATATCTGTAATATACATTTGTTATAGATTCAATAGATACTACATTGTGTCTTGGATGCAGATTTGTCTCATTGGTACAATGTACTCAATAACACTAATACAAGTTACCTTTGTATTTACATAACATAGTAAAGATTTAACAGTCTTAACAACAAGCAGTCTGCATCTTTAAAACATATATTACACGGGTTTTAGTTGTGTTTATTTATTAAAATTTATTATAAAAATATCAGAAGTAACTCTTTCTGTAAATAAATAATTCTGGTGTTACCTTCAGAAGATTTAAATCTTTGAATTTCAAATAATTTTTTTTTCATTTAAGTGAAACAGGATTGCTAATTGACACAAACTATTTATGAAATGTGTCATTACTCACTAATCATAATGATGCGATATCTAAAGAATTGCAAAGGAAAATACTTCATACCAGACCTCAAGATTATGTTGTTATCAACTATGGTCATAGTATGGCTTCAATAATGAGCACAACCATGTAACAATTAAGACTCAATCAGAAAAGATTTTATAAAACAGTTCAATTAAGAAACTTGACTGTCCAAACAGAACATATATGTACGTCTCTGGTCTGAGAAACAAATGAAAAGCTTTGGGGTTAGGGTGGGAGGCTGGGACAGTGAGACCAAAAATTCAACATTTATTTAGAGATGTATATATATGCGAGTGTGGGTGGTAATAGTGTGTCAGGTCATCATTCCTATAGTTCTATATCTTTTATTTTTTTTTACCATTTCACTCTATTTCTTTTTTCTTCTGTCAATTGGTGTCTTTCATATTTGTCCTACATGCATGAAATATTTGCCACTGGACGTTAAGCAACCAACAATCAATAAATCAATCTATTCTTTATATTTCCTCATTGCTTTATTCTGTTATTTATATTATTTGGTCCCATTATTCTCTTTTTTGAAAATCCTATACATATCTTCATGAATGGTGACCCAATCATAGCCTCATACATGTACATGGTAATTTAAACATGGAAAATAAAATACACATATGTCTCTGGTTTAAAACACTGATTTTAGATAGTAGTTTTTTTTCATGATCAGAAGAGTTCACCAGTGACATGTTAATCGATCTTAATCTGTGATATTGACTTGTATCAAAAACCAATCAAATATATTTACTATTCCAATAAACATGTCAATATTTACACGTCCACCGATAAGTTGTCATGTAATCAGGCAACTTGAAGCTGGGGTTAATTAACGGTCAGTTAAGAAGTAAAATCAAGCTGTGATTAATTTCCTCTCTAGATAAGCAGATTCTTTAGCAGTAAAACTAGGTCTTTCATGATTTTGTGCCCCCTTTAAATCCATCATTGATCACTTCAATAGAAACGAGGGCATTTCATGTCAAAAAAATATTAGAAGAAAAAAACAACACTAGAAGAACAATTAGGTCTTTCCGCAGCGCTGCAGAAATATTTCCGAGCTAATTTTACTAGTACTGATCTGGTAATGTTCATTCAAGAAACTGATTGATCTGTTGAGATTTCATTGTCCCGGTAGCGGATTATTGATTTCTTTTTGTGATTGACAGGTTATCGAGTCACGTGATTGATTAGCCGTCGGTACATGAAAAGGTAAAAGTCAGAATATAGAATACCGTAAAAATTGCTGGATTTGATATTAAAAAATTGTAAATGCAAAAAATAATTATTGTTTACGAAAAGTTATTATCATAAAGTAGTCAAAAATTAGTGTTGAAAATAAAAAAACGAAAATAGCCGAATTGCCGGTGCTTAAATTGTTCCCCAAGAAAACGTGTCGAAGGTTAAATTAATATATCATAAATAATTTATTAGTATAATAGTTCCAGTTCGTTAATATAAATTTTTAAACATTGTAAATCTCGAGTTGTAAATAAACAACATAGGCTATTTTTAGTTAGCGTGATCAGCGTGTTTTCATTGGTTGTTTTTATAAATAGATGTCTGTCTAGACCAATGAACAAATCAATATCGAATTCAGCTTTCAGTCTTAACCAATGAAAAAAAATCGATATCAATTGTCTGTCATAACCTTACATCAACATATTCTGATTTAACAAACTTGTACATGACTATTTCTGTGATAATTCTTCTTCGTAAAAATAATTTATCGAGTTGTGCCAGGTTTTTTTTGAAGGATATCGAAGGTAAACGCGTACTCGGGGCAAGCCATTGTTATGTGAATTTTGGAACACACGTGGTTTTTAATTTCAATAAAATTTCGTGACTTATATGTATTCTAATTTTTACATTTGATTCTATAAATTATTTTCTTTAAATTATATATATATAAATTTGGATATAGGGGACTTTTTTCAATAATCATCGAAATCCTAGATTTAATAATTGAATTATTTGCGCAGCTTTACCAAACGTACTTTCATTTAATTATATTATTTTTTAATCTGCCAAAGGCTTGTTATTTGTTTTAGTCACTGCAATGACATATGAATTTTCAAAATCCTCCTCCCCAGATTATCAAATGGTCGTCCCCTAACGTGAATAAAGTTAAAATGAAAAGAAAACTTAATATTCAACCGCTATGTGTTTGATTTCACTTCCTCCCAGCAAGGACGTATATTTTAGTGATATACGTTTCATTAATTCAAAACATCTTTGTCCAAAACATATTGATTTACTATGATTTTCCGATTCCGAAACTTAAAAATCCGTCCTTAAAATATTGTCCATTAAAAGACGATTTTCGCTCCCACTACAATTTGTTTTAAAATTTTCTTCGGTCAAAATAGTTTTGTATTCTCTAATATCAATCAATGGCCAACAGAAAAGAAAAGATCGCTTAATAACCCCATAGATGTATAAACCCATACATCTATGCTAACACAAACTCCGAAAATCGGATTTAGAAAATAAAAAAAAAAAAGTTTAACACTCATGAAGCCCTAAAACAATTTTGTATTTGAATTTATATAACATCATAGTTATGATTGCGTAATCAATCTTTCCGATTTTCCTATTTTTACAAACGTGAAAGAATGTTAGTTAATGAACAATTATAAACTCATAAAAACACGTTGATTTGACAAGCTTATGTTAAAATACGGCAACTCCTTTGATGTTTCTTAATTTCTCAGATCTCGCATGAACACTATTCATATTGTAATCTTTTATTTTCATTACAATGACTATTTTCAAACTACATGTGCAGTTACATAAATTTTTACCGGGAATTATTATAATTTAAATACGGTGACCCCTTTGATGTTTCTGAATTTCTCAGCTCTTGCGGGAAAACAACTATCTTTTTAAAAACAATTACCTTTTTAGTCTTTTATTTTCATGACAATTAAACAATTAATGTTCTTCATTATGTACAAACTACATTAATTTTTTGCAGTAACAAACATTTTTACCGCAAATTAGTAATACAAGTTAAAACAATGATTCCTTTGATGTTCTGAAATTCTCAGCCGCCTTCCGTGAAAAACAATTTCCTTTTAATTATTTTATTTTCATAACAATCAAACAATGTTTTTCAATATGTACAAACTAATTGTGCACTAAAAACCATTTTTACCGCGAAATATTATAAGACACACACGAGTTGTTCCCCATGATAACCACGTGGATATACGTTATATGCCCCCTTTTAACTGCATACCGCTAACAAGATAAACGTCACGGTGCAATTGCACCATGTCTAAAATTATCACAAGTCATTACACTATCAGAATAAAATACTATTATTTACTTAAAAATTCTATTATCTTCACAATATAATAAAATGTTTCAACTTACTCAGTACTGGTAGCATTTTCCATCTCCATATTTGGTTGCTCTGGCGTCTCCATCTGATTGTGCAGAAGTGATGAAACTGATTTTGATCCATCTTTTATTTACCATGTAATTTGATACTAAAACTACGTCATGCTGTCTCCAGCCTCGAGTTAAAGGCAGCATTAGTGATTGTTAGCCTTATGTTACAGTTTTATGTAATATAGGCATTTTCTAGTAATATTACTGTTTTCAGTAATATAGAGACTATATTACACATTTCAGTAAGATAACAATATTACAGTTTTAGTAACATAAGAATTATATTACTCTTTTTGTAATATTACTTTTACCTGTAATATTATATAAAAAGTAATATTACTGTTTTAGTATTTGCCTGGACTGTTTAGTTTTAATGAATGGATCGCTGTGAAATTTTACCATAAGGTTCAATACCACAAAAGGAAGGTTGGGATTTATTTTGGGGTTATGGTACCAACAGTTAAGGAATTAAGCCAAAAGGGCCAAAATAAGCATTTTGTAACTTCCAGACAATAACTTGTGTGTTACTGTATGGGTCTCTCTGACATTGTACCACAAGGTTTAATATCACAAAGGATTGCTGGGATTGATTTTGGGGGTAATTGCCTCAAAATATTAGGAATTAGGGGCAAAAAACAAGCATTTTTCTAGTTTCCAGACAATAACTTGTACATTGAGGTCAAAAGGGTCCAAAATTAAACTTTGTTTGATTTCATCAAAAATTTAATTCTTTGGATTCTTTGATATACTGAATCTAACCATGTATTTAGATTTTGGATATTGGACCATAATAGGTAAATTAAAAAAATTTAAGTTCTTAGACCACATTCGTTCTGTGTCAGAAACCTATGCTGTGTCAAATATTTAATCACAATCCAAATTCAGAGCTGTATCAAGCTTGAATGTTGTGTCCATACTTGCCCCAACTGTTCAGGGTTCAACCTCAGCAGTCGTATCAATGAGCCCAGCGGAGCATTTTATTATTTTTTTTAAAGCAATTTATGATAAGATTATATTTTAGATATGATGTTTATTGTTTTGCTTAACTTAATGTATTTAATTATTTATTTCCATACTTTTCACTTTGCAGAAAGAAAGAATCTTCTCCATTAACAGTAACAACATCTTCTTCTCCTGAATCACAGGGAACGCCTCCCTCAATTATGTCTAATCACAGTCCAAACTCACCCTCCAGTAATAAAGATGCATGGCCTTCGTTACAACCAGGTAGTAAACCAAATAACAAACCAACACGTACAGATCAACATAATAGGGTGAACAATAAAATTAGAACAAAATCTGAAGAGGACACAGATCACAGGTATACATATGATAAAAGAATTTTTATTATTCTTTTATAATGACAAGAGGGGTGTATCAATACAGTGGAACATAGAAACAAATCATTGAGTTATGTAAGAAAATCCAAATCAAGCATACAGCATCATTTAAAATAATCTACATGTTTTACTACACCAGGAACTCTTACAAACAATTTATGAAAGTCAAAAGTTCCAAGTTGGACTAACAAAGGACAGCCAAATATAATAAAATTTGTAACCTGAAATTTTACAAGTTATTTAAACAATATATTTAATGTAATCAAATTTTGAGCCCAGCATATTTTTGTACTTGTCTTTTATATTGCTGTTTGCCATTAAAAAGTACAACTGTATAACTAATATTGAAAGCAAAGTTAATTTGAATATTCTCTGATTTGATTCATCAGTAGAAGAACTAGACAGTGTTAATACATATATTTTATAACAAAACAAAAATGGGAATGTTTGAAAATGTAGACATTTATATGATTTCAGTTCACAGATAACAGACAGATTTAACGGTACTAACACAGTACACAGAACTACAGACCCTCAACATAGTAACACAGTACACAGAACTACAGACCCTCAACATATATCTCCCCCACAACAGACAAAACCTCCATTAAGTCAACCAAGAATCGTCAATTCAGGGGTACCAGGAGTAAAAACTGTTGTGTTTGACAACCCAGCCCAAAGTCTTTCATTATTTAGTGGAAATGTATTTTATGGCAACAGAAATCAGAAAATACCAGTACCTACACAAACAGGTAAGATTGATGTATAAAACTAAACATTGATAGCGAAAACCTAAACAAAACAAAAATATTACAAATCAAGACATATCATATCTACTATTCACTTGAAAGGAAAGTATAATCTCCTTAGTTTAGGAAAATCCAAAACAAGCTGTTAGTTTCTATGTCAATCTTGTGTAAATTAATTTTAGATCAACATAGTTATGACAATTCAGCAACAACTATTATCTGTTATCTTCATTCTTGATAAATTTTCATTATTAAGAAATATGTTATACTAAATACATTTAAGTTATAAGAATTTCCTTTGTTAGGCCATTCCCATTCTGGCATATTGAAGATAGACAATGAAGCAGCAGTATAATTAAACTTGTTAGGGCAAAGTACAAATTATCTTAAACTTATGCCATATATTAATTATTCCGTATTATCAGAATTATTTCAAATAGAATATTATATTTTCAAAAACATTTCAGAAGTACCAGACATACCAACAACAGAAATTTCAGAATCAATTCAAGTGTCAAGTTGTACAGATTGGCAAGCAGCATTTGGTTTTACTTCAAAATCTAGAGAATCACAGGATGATGACTTAGGTAATTTATGCTATAGATATCACTTTCATCTTAAAAATCTATGTTTCTGAGCATCAAAAGGACAAGTTCAAAATATTAATAATGCTGGTACAAAACTACATAGTAAAAAGCATGTAGGTGATTTGCAGTACAATTAGAATATACTTAACTTAAAAGAATATTTGTCAGAGGAGAGTATTCTTCGATACTAGACTGGATGAAAAGGTAACTCATTGTGGCACAAGTGTGCTCTTCCATCATGACTTATATTACCTGATGAATAATGTTGAAATCATTTAATAAATGACAGCTGTGTAAAATATTGACCTTTTTCTTCATTTTAATGTAGGTTTTGATCCATGGGATGAATCATCAAAAGGTTTAGCAGATTTGCTGGAAAAAGAAAATGTAACTACAAATATCCATCAGCAAAACAATACTCACAATCAGAAATATGACCAGAGACCAACACAGAATCTTCCGCCAGGTAGGGGTGGGAGCAGCAAAACTATTTTTGCACAATATTTGTTGTTTATGTTGGATTGTTTGGCAGACAATGAGTCATTTAAATGTTTCCTTTATTTAAATATTTGATTATTTCTGTTATCAATATGAGAAATTTTATTTTGACTAACTTTTCAGATTGTTCTGCCTTACAATTTCTACCACCTGTAAAGTAAACCTATACCTCCTGTAATTTAAATTATATGTGGGTGACTATTTCAGAACATTTTACATCCGCTGAAGAATATTCACAAAAAATTGTCATGTGCTTATAGAACTTTTAGTTCTTAGTATAGTATGTAAACATTTGAAAGCAAATACCTGACATTTGCAAACTTTTTTGTGGAGAATAGGCAGTAGCTATATGAGTTTAGTAACAATAATGATTATATGATCTTAATTTTGATAGTGTTTGGTAAGTGAAATTTTGTCAGTTTTAATATGGATGCATTATGTATTAATAACAGTAATCATTTAGCACAAGACCTATTTTCGGTGGCATTTCTTCAGTGAACAATGCATCAAGATTGCTGGGGAAATATGTTCATTTTGTTATTGTTTTATTAAGAGAATCGTTAAAGTTTTACTAGTTCTACATAGAGTAGAATTTTTGCAAAATTAAAAAAATCCATTTTGGGGCCCATTTCAGGTTTTACACTAAGTCACATACAGAATCAACAGAGACCTGTACAGCACCCAGCATTTCTACAGAATGGTACGATATTTTATTTTGTGACAAGATCAAACATGAGATACTTCTGAATAAATGAGGAATTGTTTTATGTGATGGTCATTGGTCAGATTTCTCTATAAATCTAGTGTAGTAAAAACAGGAACACAACATGAAAATTTAGGATGTTACTTTCACAAATACTCAAACCTGTCAATTGTCATCTAATCTACTGGATAGATTAGGAAAATTACATAAATGTTAGTTTATATATGAAATGAAACAGTAAAAATATAAGGAAATATGCTAAAAGTTTGACATGCAGGCAAAATTTTTAAATAGAACATTTGAGGTTAGATGATATTATATATACTGTCATGACTGTAATTTCTTGAATTTCCTGAAACAAAGGTAAAGGTAGACATTGTATTTATTGTAATGCAGGTCACCTTACTTATTTAGGGAAATGTGGGTCAAACATATTTGACAATTTTATTTTATACTTCTGTGGCAAGTAAAACTAATGAAGTTAATTTTTTGGGTGAAATCTATATAGATAAATCAAAAAAGGAAAACCTGTTTTCTCGCTAAAACACAAAATGTTAAATTTGTTTGATTTGTAAAATCCAGTTTATTTATCTTCTCCTGAATTGAACACATAATGCAATTTTTTCCTCTGGCAAAATCACAAATTTTTTGATGCATGAAAATTTACCATTTCCTCTAATGTTTTTTTAACTTTAAAACATAAAATACTAACTTACAAAACAAAACAAAAAATTGAAGATGGCAACCCAAATATATGTTCAGTGGGATATTCAGTTTAACATGTTTATCTACCTTATAAAGTCTGAAATAAACAGTTTATTTTGTTTCAAAACTTGCAACATTTATTCACTTAAATATAGTTCACTTTCATTGAAATGATGGAAAAAATTATCAACTGCTTTCTTCAATTAACAATAAAAAGAATTAAGACACACTTGATCTTTGATTTTTAGTTAGATTTCTATGAAATGTCTCTTTTAACTGGATGAGAAATAATGAACTGTTTATTTAAAGAGCTAATACTTGATAACTCAATACAATGGATAGAATTTTTCTATTTTCAGAACTAGTCGGTAGTAGAATGATGGGGTTTTTACAACAAAATCCATCAATGATGTCAAACAGACGAGAACAGACAAATCTTCAGGTATAATGATGCAGCTTAAAAGGTTTCATTACCCACATTAAATTTTTTGGGACAAGAAAAACAGTTCATGGTATAGTTTTTTTAAAATATATTTCCATATTTATCGCTTTAAAATAGCTAATAGAGATTAATGTTACAGGTAATGTTTGAGCATAATTGTAATTAGTTTTTAGTAATTTAACTGTTTGTACCAGTCCGAATATAATTTTATATGTTAAGAACAATTCCTGTTCTCATTAGTATCAAGATTCTGCTCTAGATCTGTTTTTCATTGTTTGTTATTTAGATAAATGTAAACGTGGTTATTATAAAGGTATTTATTAATTTTCAGCATCCAGAGTCATACAATAAAGATTGGCAAGATGGTCTTAGGGCATTATTACCAAATATTAATATTAGTTTTGGTGCACCACCACCAACAAGTGCTAACTCACAAAAGTCATCACAAAACAGTAAGTCTTTGCATGAACAGATGTTGTCTGTGTGTGTTTGTTTGGCATAATAAATTGCACTGAGCTTTATGAAAATGCAGGTTACATTTCAAATAGATAGATCGGAATAGAACATATAATCCATTGCTTTAAGTTACAATTTTGTATGCCCCACCTACGATAGTAGAGGCATATTATGTTTTTCAGTCTGTGTGTCCATTGGTCTGTCTGTCCTGCTTCAGGTTAAAGTTTTTGGTCAAGGTAGTTTTTGATGAAGTTGAAGTCCAATCAACTTGAAACTTTGATATGATCTTTCTAATTTTAATGCCAAATGAGAGCTTTTACCCCAATTTCACGGTCCACTGAACATAGAAATAATAGTGCAAGTGGGGCATCCGTGTACTATGGGCACATTCTTGTTTTTAAATGTAATGAAGATGAATTAAAAAAATAGATGTCTAATTGATATTTTTGACTTATCTTTTAGATCTGCTGTAGTGTTGCACATCTTAATTGTACAAATTACAATTTAGCATACACAAACAAACTTTGGAGTTCAAAAAGTTTGGTTACTTTTCCGTATGATTCTGAAGTTCAAAGTTCAAAGTTTTTAAAAGTTCTTTATTTGTTATTTTGGGAAAATTTAATTGAAGATGGCAAGACAATTCATAATCGTGCCAGGAATAAACATTGTTCTTTTATGGTATTTTAGGAGAAAACGTGTTTTGACATATGAATGATGGAAAAATGACAGCTGAAACATAAGGATTAATTAGATCATAGCTTTTTGGGAAAGACGGCTTCAAGCCGTCAATTCCCTATGTGGCTGGCCAGACTTCCAAGACCCTCACGTCACTCATTTTGTTTTTATAGTTGGGGAAACACCTCAAAATTTCATACTGAATTGATGAGAAGGAGACACACAAATGAACAGATTGACTTTAAACACTTTTTAACACATTTGCCTTCTGTATCTCGTGAAATTATCGTATCTTGAGCTCTCCTTAACATTATTTATGTTTCTTTTACAATCCGGAAAAATCAGTATTACGAAATATTCTAAATATATCCAACCTAGTGACGTCATGGTTGGAATTCCACACTAGGTAGAACCAGGGATATCCTTTCCTCATTATTAAAATCATTCACAGAAATCGTGTATGATTTGGAAATCGGTATTTGTTTATTATAAAACATAATTATGTTTGAATAGATGATTCAAACATGCAATGCTTTGATTTGTAGGTCAACTTTCACGGTAAACAATGGGGATACATGGGATTGGGGAGAGAAACGTCAAGTTTCATTCTTTTCTGTAACTGTATTGAGAATCTCTCCTCCAATACAGGAGCACCTCAAATTGATGAGTAATTATCCACCTAAAGAAAAGTTTCTGTATCTGAACACTTAAAATGTGATATTTATTATATGATAAGTAGTTTTCTATTAAAACAAAATTTTATGTTCCAACATAATCATTGTAATGGTAATAAAAAAATATAAAAATTTTCAAATGGCTTTTTGTAGTTTAAACATATTTAAATGGAAATTTAAAACTGAATAGACTTTTCAGTCCTCACTTTATCGAGAAAAAATTTAAAATCTTAGAGCCCTGTCGCAAAAAATGGAGAAATGCCCTAGCTTGCTGTTCAGTGGTATACAATAAAAAAAAATTTATATTGTTTTAGTTATTAAATGATAGAATTCAATTGAATTTTTGATAATTAACTTTCAACTTTAATGAAATGTTTTGAATTAGAAGGTGCCAATCTCTTTATTGGTCCAAATTGATTCTATGATGAATTCTTGGCTAAGGAAATGAAATTATATTATTAACCAACAATTAATTTCAATATTTTCAATCTTTTCACATGTTTTTGCTTGTTCTTTGTATGAAGACTATCAAAAGATACAAAAAAAAAAAAATAGAAACATTTGCCGTCTTTTCCGTCAGGGCTTTTAAGCTCTTTGATTAAGACTAATTGATTTAACATGACCTTATAAATTTTATGTATCATTGGCATTTCATGTCATATATTTAGAGATAAATAACAGAAAAGAAGTTGATCAAAATCTGAGCTAATAGAAAGATTAATAGCTCACCTCCATTGTTGTCATGGTTTGATTTATTTACGTTTTTGAAATTCCTTTTTATAAAGAACTTAAACTTCAGAACTATTAAACAGAATGCAGCCTCAAGTTTGAGCACATTTAAAAAGTATTTTGTCCCCTTTCTTTCAAATTAACAAAGAACAGTTGTCATTTTGTAATGTATAGACATTAAGCATGTAAGAAGTGGAAACAAACATCACGTTCAAAGAAAATCATAAAATTTCAATACTTTAAACAGTTTTTTAATGTCTAGGTGAATTTTTTCACATCTGCATAGTTTACATCAATGGTTTTTTGTCGAGCCTGCGACAAAGCTCGACATAGGGATAGTGATCCGGCGGCAGCGTTGACTAACTTCTTAAAAGCTTAATATTTCAGAAGGTAGAAGACCTGGATGCTTCATACTTTGTATATAGATGCCTTATGATATGAAGTTTCCTTCTGTCATATGTCCATTGTCCTTGACCTCATTTTCATGGTTCAGTGACTACTTGAAAAAAAGTTAAGATTTTTTGTAATGTTAATTTCTCTCTTATTATGAGTAATAAGATAACTATATTTAGTATGTGCATACCTTGCAAGATCCTCATGCCTGTGAGACAGTTTTCACTTGACCTCAACCTCATTTCATGTATCAGTGAACAAGGTTAAGTTTTCGTGGTCAAGTCCATATCTCAGATAATTTAAGCAATAGGTCTACTATATTTGGTGTATGTAATGATTGTAA
The DNA here is from genome assembly GCA_017311375.1 of Mytilus coruscus. Taxonomy (NCBI): domain Eukaryota; kingdom Metazoa; phylum Mollusca; class Bivalvia; order Mytilida; family Mytilidae; genus Mytilus; species Mytilus coruscus. The sequence continues at coordinate 55,859,026 of CM029604.1, forward strand.
GGTGTACATGTCCAACTGGCAGATGTCATCTGACCTTGACCTCATTTTCATGGTTCAGTGGTAATAGTTTAGTTTTTGTGTTTTGGTCTTTTTTTCTAATACTGTATGCAATAGGTCAACTATATTTGGTGTATGGAAATATTTTACGATGCACATGTCAGTCTGTCAGGTTTTATTTGACCTTGACCTCATTTTCACAGTTCATTGCTCAATGTTAAGTTTTTATGTTTTAGTGTGTTTTTCTAATACTGTATGCAGTAGGTCAACTATATGTGGTGTATGGAATTATTGTAAGGTGTATATGTCTGTCTGGCAGGTATCATCTGACCTTCACCTCATTTTCATGGTTCATTGGACAATGTTCAGTTTTCCTGGTTAACTTTGTTTCTTAGATACTAAGCATTAGGTCAACTATATTTGATGCATGGAATGATTTTAAGGTGTACATGTCTGTCTGGCAGGGTTCATCTGACCTTGACTTCATTTTCATGGTTCATTGGTCAATATAGAATTTCCATGGTTTGGTCTGTTTCTTTTATACTATAAGCAATAGGTCATCTATATTCTGTGTATGGAATGATTGTATTAAAGGTGTATATGTATTTCCACCTTGGTTTACCTGACCTTGACCTCATTTTCTTGGATCATAAATGTTAGTGTGATACTTGTAGTAAAACTTTATATGTAGGACTATCAACATAAAATCAATGATCAGCATAGTAGGCGAGACATTTCAGTGTGTGCACTCTTGTTTTTGTTGTTTTTTTTGGTTTTTTTTATGACTATGATAAATTGTGTGTGTGTTTTACTACAATATGAATGTTGTATGTACATATTTATGATTATTATATTTGTGTGTGAATTTTATGTTGCAGTCAGCTCCAAAGCTTTTGCTACAGTGTAGATAATATTTATCAAGTGCTACATGAAAAGCATGATGTACCTTTTAGTCCCTGTGGTGTGGAAAATATTAATCAGTTTTTGCACAAGTACATAATCATGTATCTTTTAATTTATGGTGTTTATAAAGTATAACTTATAACTTTATTTTAAAGAAAGAGAAAATAGATATAACATTAATGTCTGACACATAATAGAGTAACAGATTTTTAAGGTTAAATTTTACGGAGTTGACTGTTCATAAATTTTGCAGACCACAAATCAAGGCGGTGTTTGTCAAAGAATTCATACTTTGATGGGCCGAGGACAATATTTGATCCAGCCATTTTATCATCAGGAAAATACTCAGACGGTTGGTATTTTATGAGTATAATTTACATGTTGATATTGCTTTGATGTTCATCAATTCTTGTCATCATCACGATTATATATTCTTTGATTTTTTCTTGCCTGCGAATTACTTTGCACAAAGTGAGACTTTGGTGTTACTTTGCCAGAAGTTATGGTGGTATTATCACTGACCCTTTTAATTCATGTTTTCTGATAGAACTATTTCAGAATAACCACTTGTGATAGACAATTCATTAATTTGCTGTTTCATTAACATTCATGTTTCTCAGTCTCAATCAGAGTGAGAGGATTTCTTCTCCCATTTTCATGCTTCCATGACTTTGATTTTTTTATGCCCTACCAACGATAGTAGAAGGGGCATTATGTTTTCTGGTCCGTTCGTTTGTCAGTCTGTCTGTCTCGCTTCAGGTTAAAGTTTTTGGTCAAGGTAGTTTTTGATGAAGTTGAAGTCCAATCAACTTGAAACTTAGTTCACATGTTCCCTATGATATGATCTTTCTAATTTTAATGCCAATTTTTTTTTCTCCAATTTCACGGTCCACTGAACATAGAAAATGATAGTGCAAGTGGGGCATCCGTGTACTATGGACACATTCTTGTTTATTAATGTTCTTGTTATTATGGAAGTCAGATTAAAGGTTATATATATTTAGAATCAATTCATATACTAAGCTCTTTTTAGTTGCTTATGATTGATAATGATGGGTAAGTTATTAAAAAAACCTCTTTTTCACTGTGAATTTCACTTGTTAAATATAGATATAGTTCAACTGTGAGATGTGCAGTCCATTTATCATAGAAATTATACCTGTTTTTTCTGTACCGAATAGACAAATGTTGCTGAAGAAATATCCCAGAAAAGATAACACTGTTCTTGATTGTTGATGTTAAGGTGGGACATGAAATTTCCTGAAGTTTTCTGGTTATGAGCCCAGAAGAAATTAGTTTGTAAGGCTTAACTTGATCATGGTCAATCAGATTTGGAAATTGTTATATCTTATTATTTGAATTTTCTAATCAGGTCTAGGACAAGTCATGTAAGAGGCAATGGCTTCAATATATACAGTCAAACCTGCCTTTATGACCACCTTGTTTCAGTGGTCACCTGCCTCTAATGGTCCCTTTCAGACCCTCCCAAGTGTTTCTCTATACAATTTGGGGCCTCGGTGGCCGAGTGGTCTGAGTAGTTACTACTGTAATCATTAGCCAGTCAACACTGAGGTTGTGAGTTCGAACCCCGCTCGTGCAGGTGCACTCGACTCCAATCTTAATTGACTAGGATTGTGAGTTTTCCTATTGAAGGTTGGTGGTTTTCTCCGGGCACTCCAGCTTCCTCCACCAATAAAAACTGACCTTCATGAAATAGCCCAAAAGCGGTGCTTAAAAGTGGCGTAAAACACCAAAAATCAAAAATCAAAAAATCTCTCTATACAATATGACTCTTTTAAGCAGTCACCTGTCTAAAGTGGACGGCGGTCACTTAATTTTAAATTTTATGAAAATTTTCATTTCAACTTCTAACAACAGTTAGTTTAATGTTTTTAAACATAAATATAATCATGACGAATAAAAATATGAGTTCAGTATCGAGGTTAAAATGAGAATTGGAACCCGTTTGCAACTGATATTGCGCAATAGAAGGTGAATTTGTGAATTTCTTGTGATCCACTCCTTTTTATTTCGATTTGTTTTTCAAATTAAGAGTACAGTTATCCACTATTTTGTATTTGTCTGCTCGCATGAACGATAACTCTACCAATTAAAAACTCTTAAACAATTTGGCCCGATCCCCGCCATATGAGATATCGGAACTGGAATTTTTATCGGACACTCATTTAAAAGGTCACCTCTCTTGAGCGGCCACTTTTGATACTTCCCATGAGTGACTGCTTAATACAGGTTTGACTGTATGCACATAAAATTGCTGGGTCTATGAATACTTACTTGTCTTTGGATTAGCTGCAAAGCAGGCGAAATATATTTATGTGTTAATAGTTTGTGAAGTAAACATTCCAGTTTTATCACTTTCTTAGATGCACACTTTGACTTGGTTATCATGTAAAAACAATTTTTTTTATTTTTTTTTTTATATTTAGACATAATCATATTGTTATTGAAGGCCTGATTAGGCCAATTTATTTCTACCTGACCTTTTTTTTTATCAGAAATGATAAACAATTTGCATTTCACTGTTCCAGTGGCATTATAGTGACCTTTATATGCCTCCTGCTTCACCTTTGAAAAATAAAAGAAAAGATGAGGGGAAATAAAGTAAAATGGCAATTGGTTTGGTGGAAACAATATTTAATTACCAAAGAAAAATTGATTTTAACATAAGTCTATTTCCTTTGTTAATATAATATTTTTTTGGATGACTTATCCACATTGATAAAAGTTATTGAGTGTGTTGCTGTAGATCCAGAAATAAATGTGTGCATTTATTTTTGCGAGTCATTGACCATTGGCAAAAATGTGAAAAACAATTAATGCAATTGCAAAAAATTGATGCAGGAAAGTCACTACTGAAAGTTTGATTTCAAGTTTTTATTGTTGTGAATCTATTACTGTCATGTTTTTCACATCTCAATAATTTCTGAATTAACACTGCACTTAACTGTACATCCCATGAAAGGTTATATTGTAAATCAAAACTACAAGGTTTTATTATAGTACATTGATTCAAACATTTGGTTCTACAAAACATAAACAGTTTGAAATACATTTTATTTAGGGACCAACTTGTACCTTCTCTTTTACATTTCTACTATTGAATTATTAATATGTATTTATTACCTATTTCTAGACATTAAAATTAATTTGCTTAAATTTTTTTTAAGGTTCTATGACAGATTGTCCTCCACATTGGTTAAAGTCAATTACACAATTAACAGAATTAGAAGGACAGAGTCAAAACCACAGATTGCCATTTGTACAACAGTTTCCAATCAGAAGTAGGTTTGAAATAAATTATTTTTCTTATTTGTTAATAGTACCACACATAAGAATTATATTGTAGTTATAAAGTCCTAAGTGACCATTGACTCAGCAGACTTGAGGGTGTGTCTTCATTTTATATTGTAGGTCATAATTTTAATAGGTACTATACACATTGTAAGTCAGAAATGAGTAATGAGAACATTGTTCAATATTCATAGGACATTTGTCCAGACTAATTATTATTATAAATCAAATGATGGGGAATTGATTTGCCATTGTATAATTTTGTTTTTTATTGCAATTTTACTTTTGGTATTTGATTTACCCATTATCTGTTGATTTTTGGGTAAAGATTGCATTCATACACTCAAAACCTTAATGGGTCTGACTTTATAGTTATTAGTTTTCAAGACTTTATCACCACTTTTGAAATATAAAAAAACATAATGCATTGAGCACATTTTATAGTGTTTACATCACATCCTTGAACATTTCAAGAAATTTATCAATGATATATATATATATACACATAGTCAAGTTACCAAATGATGTGTATTTGTATAATCTTGACAAGAAAATAACAAAAATTATGCATGGTGCATGATTCTAGTATATGCTATGAAATATAAAGGATGAATTTGTTATAGTTTATATTTAAAATTGGTTGTCTCCCTTTAATTTATCCATAGCTGTACTACAATTTTGGACAAGAAACATATATTCAATGCTTTAATCATGTTAATACAATACAATGTTAAATTTTTAGAATCCACTGCAAAATGAATGCAAGATTACTCATTTAGTGCTAACAAGCACTATGATTTAAATGTGTTGTAGACATAGATGCCACTTCTTCATCAGCATTTTTGTTTGGAAAATGTCTGTTATCGAAGAAAAAAATAAACTCATCCAATGATAAAGTGAACATACTGAAAATATTAATTAATAGTGATATGTGTGTTGTCACATGACTCATCAAGTATCATAAACAAATCAGGAATCAGTAATCGGGTAGCCAAATCTTTTAATAACTGATGCCTGAATAATATTTGATTTCAATTGTTTAATTTTGGTATTTTAAAGGGATATTCTTTGGAAAAAATATTTACAAAGTTCCATTTGGTGCTGCTTATGACTCATACCTCGGTACATTTGACCTTCTACTGATTCAGCAATGTAAATGTTTGAATATATGACCCAAAAAAGTTCCAGATAAATTTCTTTATGGATTAAATGTTGGTGTTATGGTGACATTACGATCCTATATATCATTTTCATGTGTTGTAGATTCTGGCTGGCCCACACAAACACAGAATCCTCCCCAGGTTTCAGACTAGACCCCCACACAACATTCAGAACCACACAAAATTTCAGAAGGTAAGAAGAAAATAGATTATCAATTATAATACTTACACATGTACATGACCAACTAGTATAATTTATCCAAAAAAGAAAATGAACAATGTTTTACTGATGATATCTAGGGTTAAAAAACCAGCAAGTTGTGGATTTGAGAATCAACGCTAGCCAATGAAAAGCATAAAATAAAACTTCATTTAGATATAATCAATATGATGTCACATGACTAATGATGAGGCCTATACTTTTTGGAGTCACAGCAGCATGATGAAACAGAGAATATTAGTCAAGATCAACGGAGAAAAGTTCAAGCATCAATAATGCCTACTTACAATTAGTCCACAGGACTGATATTGAAGTTCACAAAATCCAGGGAACAGTCAAGTTGTCACCAATGAAAAAACATATAATTTGAATTCATCATCTCATAATGAACATAATAGAGAACACAGGGGCTGCTCTGGCTCCCAAAAGTTGGAGCCAGAAAATCGCCAGTTCCTATATTCATTAATGACCCATCCGATAAATGGATTACCTGTTACAACAGATTATGGCACCTGGTGTAACTGTTGATTAGCTTGGGGTCGTAAACAAAGTCATAAACTTGTCGCCAGGTAAACATTTTACAACTCATTTTTTTAACTTTTACCAATTAAAATGAAGATCGATATTGTCAAGAAATGAAAATTTTACATAGGAAAATGTTGGCGCCAGAAATATCGCCGCAGCCGTATTTTGTCGCCAGATGAAATAAAAATCGCAAATTGCGACATTGGCGACGCACAGCGGTCCCTGAGAACAGTTAAATCCTACACTATCTTTTAGTTGTACATCAAATATACACTCGACACTACATAACATTGTTTTTAGTCCCCTACCGACGAAGTGGAAGGGGACTTAAGGTTTGCACTCCGTCCTCCTGTCTGTCTGTCTGTCTGTCTGGCAAATCAGTTTTCCCACTTTTTTTCTTCGTGCTTGAAGATATTGATTTGATATTTGGTATATAGTTTTATCATGACCAGTTACAGATGAAGTTTGAATTTTGTTTCGTTCTGATGATTTTGTGCAGAGTTATAGTCTGTAGACTTCGAAAATTCATGCAAGTGATCAGTTTTCCTCAATTTTTTGGTTATACATTGATTTGATATTTGTTGTATTGTTTAACCATGACAAGTTATAGTTCAAGTTTGAATTTTGTTCTGTTCAGATGATTTTTATTTTGGGGTCATATATTGGTATCATGTCATCGTCGTCCGAAGACAGTTGGTTTCTGGACAATAACTTTAGTATAAGTAAATAGAAATCTATGAAATTTAAACACAAGGTTTATAACCACAAACGGAAGGTCAGGATTGATTTTGGGGGTTATGGTCTCAACAGTTTAGGAATTAGGGGCCAAAAAGGGGCCCAAATAAGCATTTTAAATAAACTCATCCAATGATAAAGTGAACATACTGAAAATATTAATTAATAGTGATATGTGTGTTGTCACATGACTCATCAAGTATCATAAACAAATCAGGAATCAGTAATCGGGTAGCCAAATCTTTTAATAACTGATGCCTGAATAATATTTGATTTCAATTGTTTAATTTTGGTATTTTAAAGGGATATTCTTTGGAAAAAATATTTACAAAGTTCCATTTGGTGCTGCTTATGACTCATACCTCGGTACATTTGACCTTCTACTGATTCAGCAATGTAAATGTTTGAATATATGACCCAAAAAAAAGTTCCAGATAAATTTCTTTATGGATTAAATGTTGGTGTTATGGTGACATTACGATCCTATATATCATTTTCATGTGTTGTAGATTCTGGCTGGCCCACACAAACACAGAATCCTCCCCCAGGTTTCCAGACTAGACCCCCCACACAACATTCAGAACCACACAAAATTTCAGAAGGTAAGAAGAAAATAGATTATCAATTATAATACTTACACATGTACATGACCAACTAGTATAATTTATCCAAAAAAAGAAAATGAACAATGTTTTTACTGATGATATCTAGGGTTAAAAAAAACCAGCAAGTTGTGGATTTGAGAATCAACGCTAGCCAATGAAAAAGCATAAAATAAAAACTTCATTTAGATATAATCAATATGATGTCACATGACTAATGATGAGGCCTATACTTTTTTGGAGTCACAGCAGCATGATGAAACAGAGAATATTAGTCAAGATCAACGGAGAAAAGTTCAAGCATCAATAATGCCTACTTACAATTAGTCCACAGGACTGATATTGAAGTTCACAAAATCCAGGGAACAGTCAAGTTGTCACCAATGAAAAAACATATAATTTGAATTCATCATCTCATAATGAACATAATAGAGAACACAGGGCTGCTCTGGCTCCCAAAAGTTGGAGCCAGAAAAATCGCCAGTTCCTATATTCATTAATGACCCATCCGATAAATGGATTACCTGTTACAACAGATTATGGCACCTGGTGTAACTGTTGATTAGCTGGGTCGTAAACAAAGTCATAAACTTGTCGCCAGGTAAACATTTTACAACTCATTTTTTAACTTTTACCAATTAAAATGAAGATCGATATTGTCAAGAAATGAAAATTTTTACATAGGAAAATGTTGGCGCCAGAAATATCGCGCAGCCGTATTTTGTCGCCAGATGAAATAAAAATCGCAAATTGCGACATTGGCGACGCATTTGGCTGTCCCTGAGAACAGTTAAATCCTACACTATCTTTTAGTTGTACATCAAATATACACTCGACACTACATAACATTGTTTTAGTCCCCTACACGAAGTGGAAGGGACTTAAGGTTCACTCCGTCCTCCTGTCTGTCTGTCTGTCTGTCTGGCAAATCAGTTTTCCCACTTTTCTTCGTGCTTGAAGATATTGATTTGATATTTGGTATATAGTTTTATCATGACCAGTTACAGATGAAGTTTGAATTTTGTTTCTTTTATACGACCGCAAAAATTTTTGTGGTCGTATATTGGTATGACGTTTCGGCGTCGTTAGGCGTCGTCGTCCTCGTCCGAGACACATTGGTTTTCGCACTCTAACTTTAGTTTAAGTAAATGGATCTCTAGGAAATTTTACCATAAGGTTCAATACCACAAAAGGAAGGTTGGGATTGATTTTGGGGTTATGGTACCAACAGTTAAGGAATTAGGGGCCAAAAATAAGCATTTTGTAACTTCCAGACAATAACTTGTGTGTAAGTTTATGGATCTCTCTGACATTGTACCACAAGGTTCCATATCACAAAGGGAATGCTGGGATTGATTTTGGGGTAATTGCCTCCAAATTTTAGGAATTAGGGGCCAAAAAGGGCAAAAATAAGCATTTTTCTAGTTTCAGGACAATAACTTGTGTGTAAGTGTATGGATCTTTCTGAAATTGTACTACAAGGTTCCATATCACAAAGGAAAGCTGGAATTGAGTTTGGGGTAATTGCCCTAAACGTTTAGGAATTAGGGGCCAAAGGGGCCAAAATAAGCATTTTTCTAGTTTCCAGACAATAACTTGTGTTTAAGTGTATGGATCTCTCTGAAATTGTACTGCAAGGTACCATACCTCATTGAAGGCTGGGATTGAGTTTGGGGGTGATGAATCATAAGGGGGTTCAAAAATTGGGGGATTTTTTTCCCCTTTTTCTTCCTTTTTTCCTTTTTTTTTTCTTTAAAATTTTCCATTTTAAGTTGGTTATTTCTGATTTATATTTAAAAGCAAATAAAAATGATATGGCAGGAGATACACACCAAACAGGATGTGTAAATTATTATATAATAAGTATTGTGCAATAGCAAGAAATTTTCAATTGCACAGTATTGCGCAATAGCAAGAAATCTTCAATTGCACAGTATTGCGCAATAGCAAGAAATATCCAATAGCACAATATTGCACAATAGGAAGAAATTGTCAATTGTACAGTATTGCACAATAGCAAGAAATATTCAATTGCACAGTATTGCGCAATTGCAAGAAATATTCAATTGCACAGTATTGTGCAAAAGAAGATACTTTGTATAAATTGCTTATTTCTTGACCAATTTCAATGGGGTTTTATTCTTGAATTCTTGGGGTTCTTTAATATGCTGAATCTAACCGTGTATTAAGTTTTTGGATTTTGGGCCCGTTTTAAATTGGTCCACATTGAGGTCCAAAGGGTCCAAAATTAAACTTTGTTTGATTTCATCAAAATTGAATTATTGGGGTTCTTTGATATGCCGAATCTAACCGTGTATTTAGATTCTTAATTTTTGGTCCCGTTTTCAAATTGGTCTACATTAAGGTCCAAAGGGTCCAAAATTAAACTTAGTTTGATTTTAACAAAATTGAATTCTTAGGGTTCTTTGATATGCTGAATCTAATCATGTATTTAGATTTTTGATTATGGGCCCAGTTTTCAAGTTGGTCCAAATTGGGGTCCAAAATTAAACTTTGTTTGATTTCAACAAAATTGAATATATGGGGTTCTTTGATATGCTGAATCTAACCATGTATTTAGATTCTTAATTTTGGTCCCGTTTTCAAATTGGTCTACATTAAGGTCCAAAGGGTCCAAAATTAAACTTAATTTGATTTTAACAAAATTGAATTCTTAGGGTTCTTTGATATGCTGAATCTAAACATGTCTTTAAATTTTTGATTATGGGCCCAGTTTTCAAGTTGGTCCAAATCGGGTCCAAAATTAAACTTTGTTTGATTTCAACAAAAATTGAATATATTGGGTTCTTTGATATGCTGAATCTAACCATGTATTTAGATTTTTGATTTTGGGCCCCATTATCAACTTTGTCCACATTGAGGTCAAAAGGGTCCAAAATTAAACTTTGTTTGATTTCAACAAAATTGAATATATGGGGTTCTTTGATATGCTGAATCTAACCGTGTATTTAGATTCTTAGTTTTTGGTCCCGTTTTCAAATTGGTATACATTAAGGTCCAAAGGGTCCAAAATTAAACTTAGTTTGATTTTAACAAAATTGAATTCTTAAGGTTCTTTGATATGCTGAATCTAACCATGTATTTAGATTTTGGAGATATGCTGAATCTAACCTTGTATTTAGATTTTTGATTTTTGGGCCCCGTTATCAACTTTGTCCACATTGAGGTCAAAAGGGTCCAAAATTAAACTTTGTTTGATTTCAACAAAAATTGAATATATGGGGTTCTTTGATATGCTGAATCTAACCATGTATTTAGATTTTTGATTTTGGGCCCGTTATCAACTTTGTCCACATTGAGGTCAAAAGGGTCCAAAATTAAACTTTGTTTGATTTCATCAAAAATTGAACTCTTAGGGTTCTTTGATATGCTGAATCTAACCATGTATTTAGATTTTGGATATTGGACCATAATAGGTGAATGTCCAATTTAAAATTTTAAGTTCTTAGACCACATTCATTCTGTGTCAGAAACCTATGCTGTGTCAAATAGTCCATCACAATCCAAATTCAGAGCTGTATCAAGCTTGAATGTTGTGTCCATACTTGCCCCAACTGTTCAGGGTTCGACCTCTGCGGTCGTATCAAGCTCCTGCGGAGCATTTTATTATAGTTTCAGACAATAACTTGTGTTTAGTGTATGAATCTCTCTGAAATTATACCACAAGTTTCCATACCACAAAGTGTAGTTAGGATTGACTTTGGGGGGTTATGGCTCAAACCATTTAGGAATTGGGGCAAAAGGGGTAAAACAAGGGTTTCCTGGTTAATGGACAATTAAGTCAATTTAAAAGCAGTGTAAGGGAGGTAATCCAAACACATTGAAAGAAAAATGTTGAGTATGATTCGATTACCTCCCTTACACTGCTTGTAAATTATGTATAAACAAATGTAGATTGTCTTGGGGTGATTTATAGCTGTCAATTTATTTTTAGAAGTTAACATTAATTAATAATAATTTTAGCCATATGTGGTCAATACGCAACAGCATAGTATATTGCACAAAAGCAAAAAAAGGGGGTAAAATTTTATTTTGGTTGGGGGGTTCAATTTCGCCACAGCATAGTGTATTGCACAAAAGCAAAAAATTGAATATAAATTCAAATCATATGACCAATTCTAAGTTCTTTGACTACAGTTATTCTGTGTCAGAAACCTATTATGTGTCAAATATTTAATTACAATCCAAATTCAGACCTGTATCAAGCACCAATATTGTGTCCATTTTTTCCCCAACTGTTCAGGGTTGGACATCTGCGGTCGTATCCAGCTGCACTCAGCAAAGCAATTTATTTTGCAAAGTAATGGTCCTTGGACTTAAACTAAATGCAAGTAATCAGTTTTTGGTGGAAGAAGACTTTGAAGTCTTCTGAAATCCTATACTGCCGCCTGTAAAATCATTGAACCGTCACCAGGAGTGTTGCCGTATCCCTTTCTGCGTTTACAATTTCATAACTCCCGCGCCATATCTTGACACCGATGTTTACACATGATCGCTTGCAAGTTCGTAAAATAGCATCTGCATCATTTTATAACAAATGTACAGTTAGGCTTAAAAACTATCATTATCGTTAGTGTTATAATTTCTCATGTTTAATATCTACTTTTTAGCTCACCTGGCCAAAAGGGCCAAGTGAGCTTTCTCATCACTTGGCGTCCGTCGTCCGTCGTCAGTCTGTTAACTTTACAAAATCTTCTCCTCTGAAACAACTGGGTCAAATGTAACCAAACTTGGCCACAATCATCATTGGGGTATCTAGTTTAAAAATGTGTCCGTGACCCGCCAACCAACCAAGATGGCCGCCATGGCTAAAAATAGAACATAGGGGTAAAATGTAGATTTTGGCTTATATCTCTGAAACCAAAGCATTTAGAGCAAATCTGACATGGGGTAAAATTGTGTATCAGGATAAGATCTATCTGCCCTGAAATTTTCAGATGAATCGGACAACCCGTTGTTGGTTGCTGCCCTGAATTGGTAATTTTAAAAATTTTGCCTTTGGGTTATTATCTTGAATATTATTATAGATAGATAAACTGTAAAGCAATAATGTTCAGCAAAGTAAATCTCACAATAAGTCAACTTGACCAATATGGTCAGTTGACCTAAATCTTATTGCTTGTATGGTCGATTTTAATTTTCGCACAGCATTTTGTAATCTTTACAAAAGTCTTCTAAAACTACTAGACATATTTAACCAAACTTGTCACAATCATCATTAGACCAACTAGTTTAAATGTTCCTATGACCCATACCAAGTTATGGCTGACATGGCTAAAACCTATTACATAGGTCAAATGCAGTTTAATGGCTACAGATCCTGAAATTCAAGAGCATTTATCAAGCAAATCTGCGAGGATAAAATTGTTCATTGGTCAATATCTATCTCCCTGAACTGTTCACGAATCAGGACATCGTTGTGGTCGTATCCAGCTGCACTCAGCAATAGTAATTTTAAACTTTTGCATTTGGTCTATGGATCTTGAATATTATATATAGCAAATAAACTGTAATCAGCAATATGTGACAGCAAGAGTGAAGATCTTCAATAAGTCTAACATGACCAAAATTGTCAATTGAACCGTCACCAGGAGTTATTGCCTATCCCTATAGTCAATCTTTACAATTTCATAAATTTTGTCAAATTTGTAATCTTGACAACATATTTACCACTGTAACTACTGCCAAGTTCATTATAGATAGCATCTGCATCATTTATAAGCAAATGTACAGTTAAGTAAGATCTACAAACACATCATCATCACAAAACACAATTAGTGTTATGAATCCATCTGTCATTTGTTTAATATGCACATACCAGTGAACAGCTTTTAGAGCCTCTAGTTTATTATGCCAATTATTAGATTCCATCTCATCTTACATGTACATTATTCATTTACTTGTAATCAGATGTTTTTAAAGTAGATTTTGTAATCGCATGCGTTAATTTAATTATAATCGAAACTATCTCCAATGATTCAGAGCCCTCTATTCACTGGCTTTCTCGTTGGAGTAATCGGAATAAAACAACTGGAATATTCGAGTTAATTCAAACCACGTTGGGTACGTATCTGCGCATGTGCTCAAATTGGAAATTTATTTGTGCATCCGAAAGTTTCAAAATAATGAACAGAATTTTCATTAATTCATACAATACATCTTTTGTTAATTTCAAGTATCTACGTGGAGAGTACTACTTCAACTCAATGATGCTTGACAAAAATACACAGATTTAGTTGTTCTGTCTGTGTTCAGATCTTTAACGCAATCAAGTCGTATTCCGGTTTTAGAAAACATGCGTTTTTTAAAACGAAAGTTTGAATATTTCAGTATGTTATTGCGATAATAAAGAGTCAAGCGCACACGTAAATCTGCTGGTGCTTTACACTTCAAACGATGCACCGTCAGTTGACAGAAATATCAATGTACGAACTAATGTCAGTTGACGGAATCTATATCGAAAGTACGTAGTTTTCATGTCAGTCAATGACTTTTGTCAATGTCGGAATGTCCCCAATGATTACCTTCATTGCCTTACTTTTCAAAGTTTTAAGTTATCAAAAGCGGGATTTAACAAATAAATAGTCCAGCTTTTTACCGTTATTCGTCATGAAGGTACCCCCATTATGACCCTCAAGTACGGAACCAGTAATTCGTTGCTGTCAATCGTATTATTTTTCATGAAACATTTCAGAAAATGACCGTTTGACGCCTGACGGAAAAGGGTATTCTTACCCTCTTACCTTTGTGTAAAATATTAGATGAAAAAAAATATGATTAACAGCAGCAAATTAGTGCTTCCATTCTTGGGTCAAGCACATACAGAAAATGAACGAGTTTGAAATGTTTACAAGTGCTAAAAACCCAATCCCTGACCTGAGACAAATTTGCATTGGATGCATTTAGCATTTTTCAATATATGTTTATAATGAAGAAAAAAACAAGTGACTGTGAACACCTCTAACAATTCATGATTAACCGATTGATGTTGGTGTTAAACTCTTGACAAAATCATGGTGGCCAATTTTTATACGAAATTTTGCGGTTGTATATTGGTATGACGTTGGTGTCGTCGTCGTCGTCCGAAGACGCATTGGTTTTCTCACTCTAACTTTAGTTTAAGTGAATGGATCTCTATGAAATTTTACAAGGTTCAATATCACAAAAGGAAGGTTGGGATTGATTTTGGGGTTATGGTACCAACAGTTAAGGAATTAGGGGCCAAAATAAGCATTTTGTAACTTCCAGACATAACTTGTGTGTTAGTGTATGGATCTCTCTGACATTGTACCACAAGGTTCCATATCACAAAGGGAATGCTGGGATTGATTTTTGGGGTAATTGCCTAAAAATTTTAGGAATTAGGGGCCAAAAGGGCAAAAACAAGCATTTTCTAGTTTCATGACAATAACTTGTGTGTAAGTGTATGGATCTTTCTGAAATTGTACTACAAGGTTCCATATTACAAAGGAAAGCTGGAATTGAGTTTGGGGTAATTGCCTGAAACGTTAAGGAATTAGGGGCCAACAATAAGTATTTTTCTAGTTTCCAGACAATAACTTGTGTTCAAGTGTATGGACTCTCTGAAATTGTACTGCAAGGTACCATACCTCAAAGGAAGGCTGGGATTGAGTTTGGGGTGATGAATCATAAGGGGTTCAAAAATTTGGGGGATTTTTTTTTCCTTTTTCCTTTTTTTCTTTAAAATTTTCCATTTTAAGTTGGTTATTTCTGATTTATATTTAAAAGCAAATAATAATGATATGGCAGGAGATACACCAAACAGGATGTGTAAATTATTATATAATAAGTATTGTGCAATAGCAAAAATTTTCAATTGCACAGTATTGGGCAATAGAAAAATCTTCAATTGCACAGTATTGCGAATGCAAAATATCCAATAGCACAAATATTGCAGATAGCAAGAAATTGTCAATTGTACAGTAATTGAATACAGGGTTTCCTGGGGCGCCATTTTCGCATTTTGAAAAAATAAAAATTAGGCGATTAAAATTGCTTAGGAAAATTGCGAAAGAAATATAACTGTTCGATCAGTCCATTTGTTTACTTTTTCATGTTTCTGGACTTTTTCCCTGATCAGACAATACTGGGAATTCACCTTGAACTCGATTCGACAATAATCATCTGATTGCATCTCATAGCCATCGGCAACAAAGGATTATAATTAATAAATGTGTTGATTGTATTGTTGCGTGAAATGGTGTGGTTAAATGGCTTCACATGTCACTTAAAGGATATTTTACAACTTTTGATTGAAATAATTGTTTTGAAGTGGGTACTTTACAATCCTTTTAGCTACGAACATTTTCTCCTCTTTTCTTTTAACGATGGTCTGGAAAAAAATCTGTTGTTATGACAAAAATGTTCAAAAGTAAGAAAAATCTCTGATTTTAAATTTTATCTTATAACTTTTGAGAGTAATAATTCTTTTGAAATTGGTAATTTACAATCGTTTTAGCAACGCAGTGTTTGAAGCATAATTTCGTCCAAACTTTTAATGATGGTCCGAAAAGAAATCTATTGTGGAGAAAAATATTCAAAAGTAAAAAATCTCTGATTTTATCCTTCAACTAGACTGGAAGTATCTATAAACTATTATAGATGAATCCGTGCTCCCTCATGATGATTTCATGATCTTATTCTATATTGCAATTTTACAGTATCTTTTAAAAACTAAATGTTTGTTATTATTGAGTGTTTATTTGTGACAATGGGATTAAAAATATATATTTAGAATTATAAAAGACATAGTTAGTTTTCGTTTGAATTGTTTCACACTTGTCATTTCGGGCCTTTTATAGCTGACTATGGTATGGGTTTTGTTCATTGTTGAAGGCTGAACGGTGACCTATAGTTTGGTAACTTCTATGTCATTTGGTCTCTTGTGAAGAGTTGTCCCATTGGCAATCATACAACATCTTCTTATTTTCATATACTAGTAGCAATGTGGCAAACCAAATTTTTTGTTAGAAGGAAATTTTAAGCGCCAAAAATTGTTTTTTTTGGAAAAAATTAATTACGTGGGTAATAATATTATTTAGATGGAAAAGTGAAAAGCAAAATTCAGGAAACTAGCTACAAATAAGTCAACTTGACCAATATGGTCAGTTGACCCCTTAAGGAGTTATTGCCCTTTATAGTCAATTTTAACAATTTTTAAATTTTTGTAATCTTTACAAAAATCTTCTCCTCTGAAACTACTAAGACAAATTTAACCAAACTTGTCCACAATCATCATTAGAGTAACTAGTTTAAAAATGTGTCCGATGACCCGCCCATGAACCAAGATGGCTGACATGGCTAAAAATCATTATAGATAGAGATAATTGTAAGCAGCAAGAATGTTCAGTAAAGTAAGATCTACAAACACATCACCATCACCAAAACACAATTTTGTCATGAATCCATCTGTGTCCTTTGTTTAATATGCACATAGACCAAGGTGAGCGACACAGGCTCTTTAGAGCCTCTAGTTTATTTATGCCAATTATTAGATTCCATCTCATCTTACATGTACATTATTCATTTACTTGTAATCAGATGTTTTAAAGTAGATTTTGTAGTACGCATGCGTTAATTTAATTATAATCGAAACTATCTCCAATGATTCAGAGCCCTCTATTCACTGGCTTTCTCGTTGGAGTAATCGGAATAAAACAACTGGAATATTCGAGTTAATTCAAACCACGTTGAGTGCGTATCTGCGCATGTGCTCAAATTGGAAATTTATTTGTGCATCCGAAAGTTTCAAAATAATGAACAGAATTTTCATTAATTCATACAATACATCTTTGTTAATTTCAAGTATCTACGTGAGAGTACTACTTCAACTCAATGATGCTTGACAAAAATACACAGATTTAGTTGTTCTGTCTGTGTTCAGATCTTTAACAATCAAGTCGTATTCGGTTTTAGAAAACATGCGTTTTTAAAGCGAAAGTTTGAATATTTCAGTATGTTATTGCGATAATAAAGAGTCAAGCGCACCGTAAATCTGCTGGTGCTTTACACTTCAAGCGATGCACCGTCAGTTGACAGAAATATCAATGTACGAACTAATGTCAGTTGACGGAATCTATATCGAAAGTACGTAGTTTTCATGTCAGTCAATGTCGGAATGTCCCAAATGATTACCTTTATTGCCTTACTTTTCAAAGTTTTAAGTTATCAAAAGCGGGATTTAACAAATAAATAGTCCAGCTTTTTACCGTTATTCGTCATGAAGGTACCCCCATTATGACCCTCAAGTACGGAACCAGTAATTCGTTGCTGTCAATCGTATTATTTTTCATGAAACATTTCAGAAAATGACCGTTTGACGCCTGACGGAAAAGGGTATTCTTACCCTCTTACCTTTGTGTAAAAATATTAGATGAAAAAAAAAATATGATTAACAGCAGCAAATTAGTGCTTCCATTCTTGGGTCAAGCACATACAGAAAATGAACGAGTTTGAAATGTTTACAAGTGCTCAAAACCCAATCCCTGACCTGAGACAAATTTGCATTGGATGCATTTAGCATTTTTCAATATATGTTTATAATGAAGAAAAAAACAAGTGACTGTGAACACCTCTAACAATTCATGATTAACCGATTGATGTTGGTGTTAAACTCTTGACAAAATCATGGTGGCCAGTTTTATACGAAATTTTGCGGTTGTATATTGGTATGACGTTGGTGTCGTCGTCGTCCGAAGACGCATTGGTTTTCGCACTCTAACTTTAGTTTAAGTGAATGGATCTCTATGAAATTTTACAAGGTTCAATATCACAAAAGGAAGGTTGGGATTGATTTTGGGGGTTATGGTACCAACAGTTAAGGAATTAGGGGCCAAAAATAAGCATTTTTGTAACTTCCAGACATAACTTGTGTGTTAGTGTATGGATCTCTCTGACATTGTACCACAAGGTTCCATATCACAAAGGGAATGCTGGGATTGATTTTTGGGGTAATTGCCTAAAAATTTTAGGAATTAGGGGCAAAAAAAGGGGCAAAAAACAAGCATTTTTCTAGTTTCATGACAATAACTTGTGTGTAAGTGTATGGATCTTTCTGAAATTGTACTACAAGGTTCCATATTACAAAGGGAAAGCTGGAATTGAGTTTGGGGGTAATTGCCTGAAACGTTAAGGAATTAGGGGCCAACAATAAGTATTTTTCTAGTTTCCAGACAATAACTTGTGTTCAAGTGTATGGATCTCTCTGAAATTGTACTGCAAGGTACCATACCTCAAAGGAAGGCTGGGATTGAGTTTGGGGTGATGAATCATAAGGGGTTCAAAAATTTGAGGGGGATTTTTTTTTCCTTTTTTCCTTTTTTTCTTTAAAATTTTCCATTTTAAGTTGGTTATTTCTGATTTATATTTAAAAGCAAATAATAATGATATGGCAGGAGATACACACCAAACAGGATGTGTAAATTATTATATAATAAGTATTGTGCAATAGCAAGAAATTTTCAATTGCACAGTATTGGGCAATAGCAAGAAATCTTCAATTGCACAGTATTGCGCAATAGCAAGAAATATCCAATAGCACAATATTGCGCAATAGCAAGAAATTGTCAATTGTACAGTATTGCGCAATACAGGGTTTCCGCTGGCATTTTGCGAAAAAATAAAAATTGTGGCGATTAAAATTCGTTATTGGCGAAAGAAATATAACTGTTCGACTGCGTCCATCTTGTTTACTTTTTTCATGTTTCTCGGACTTTTTCCCTGATCAGACAATACTGGGAATTCACCTTGAACTCGTTACGACAATAATCATCTGATTGCATCTCATAGCCATCGGCAACAAAGGATTATAATTAATAAATGTGTTGATTGTATTGTTGCGTGAAATGGTGTGGTTAAATGGCTTCACATGTCACTTAAAGGATATTTTACAACTTTTGATTGAAATAATTGTTTTGAAGTGGGTACTTTACAATCCTTTTAGCTACGAACATTTTACGTCTCCTCTTTTTCTTTTAACGATGGTCTGGAAAAAAAATCTGTTGTTATGACAAAAATGTTCAAAAGTAAGAAAAATCTCTGATTTTAAATTTTATCTTATAACTTTTGAGAGTAATAATTCTTTTGAAATTGGTAATTTACAATCGTTTTAGCAACGCACGTGTTTGAAGCATAATTTTACGTCCAAACTTTTTAATGATGGTCCGGAAAAGAAATCTATTGTGGAGAAAAATATTCAAAAGTAAAAAAAATCTCTGATTTTATCCTTCAACTAGACGGGAAGTATCTATAAACTATTATAGATGAATCCCGTGCTCCCTTGCATGATGATTTCATGATCTTATTCTATATTGCAATTTTACAGTATCTTTTAAAAACTAAATGTTTGTTATTATTGAGTGTTTATTTGTGACAATGGGATTAAAAAATATATATTTAGAATTATAAAAGACATAGTTAGTTTTCTCGTTTGAATTGTTTCACACTTGTCATTTCGGGGCCTTTTATAGCTGACTATGTGGTATGGGTTTTGTTCATTGTTGAAGGCTGTACGGTGACCTATAGTTTGGTAACTTCTATGTCATTTGGTCTCTTGTGAAGAGTTGTCCCATTGGCAATCATACAACATCTTCTTATTTTCATATACTAGTAGCAATGTGGCAAACCAATTTTTTTTGTTAGAGAAGGAAATTTTAAACGAAAAATATGTTTTTGTTTGTTGGCGAAAAAAAATTGAAAGTGGCGAAAAATATATTGTTTTGGCGAAAGAGGTGGCGAAAAAGAAAATTGACCCAGGGGAAACCCTGGCGCAATAGCAAGAAATATTCAATTGCACAGTATTGCGCAATTGCAAGAAATATTCAATTGCACAGTATTGTGCAAAAGAAGATACTTTGTATAAATTGCTTATTTCTTTACCAATTTCAATGGGGTTTTATTCTTGAACTCTTGGGGTTCTTTAATATGCTGAATCTAACCGTGTATTAAGTTTTTGGATTTTGGGCCCCATTTTTAAATTGGTCCACATTGAGGTCCAAAGGGTCCAAAATTAAACTTTGTTTGATTTCATCAAAAATTGAATTATAGGGGTTCTTTGATATGCCAATCTAACCATGTATTTAGATTCTTAATTTTTGGTCCCGTTTTCAAATTGGTCTACATTAAGGTCGAAAGGGTCCAAAATTAAACTTAGTTTGATTTTAACAAAAATTGAATTCTTAGGGTTCTTTGATATGCTGAATCTAAACATGTATTTAGATTTTTGATTATGGGCCCAGTTTTCAAGTTGGTCCAAATCGGGGTCCAAAATTAAACTTTGTTTGTATCAACAAAAATTGAATATATGGGGTTCTTTGATATGCTGAATCTAACCATGTATTTAGATTTTTGATTTTGGGCCCGTTATCAACTTTGTCCACATTGAGGTCAAAAGGGTCCAAAATTAAACTTTGTTTGATTTCATCAAAATTGAACTCTTGGGGTTCTTTGATATGCTGATTCTAACCATGTATTTAGATTTTGGATATTGGACCATAATAGGTGAATGTCCAATTTAAAATTTTAAGTTCTTAGACCACATTCATTCTGTGTCAGAAACCTATGCTGTGTCAAATATTTAATCACAATCCAAATTCAGAGCTGTATCAAGCTTGAATGTTGTGTCCATATTTGCCCCAACTGTTCAGGGTTCGACCTCTGCGGTCGTATCAAGCTGCGCCCTGCGAGCATTTTATTTTATCTGAAGGAAGTCGGAATATCCACAGTGAACTATCTACCTTTGACAGAAAAACTTTCAAGTGAAACCTAATCAATTACTGGTATAATTGCTTGCATCAAGTTTACCATGCTGAGACGAAAGTATGGAATTATAGAAAGTTTAATTTGAATCAACAGTATTTGAAGATTTTTATGTATAGTATAGTCTGCTTTGGTTGAGACATGAGTATTATTAAAGAATATTATTTTGGAAGAAAAAATACGTCGAAAGCATTTATGGGACAGAGCAGGCTGGGTTGGTGTGGGCTGCTTCCATGGTAATTCAAGTTACCTTTTATGCATCTTCTTCCACCTCAGAGCTATTAGCTCTTTGATTTATATTTTTTTCCAATATAAAGAATTTTTAACCAGTAGGGGACTATGTGTTGCCATGCAATACTCCCAGAGTGCTTGTTTGTTATTTTAACTTTTGTTGAAATATTTATAGGCACATAACAAGAAGTGTGTTTTATTTGTGTTTTTATTTTGCAGGATTACAATAGAAACAACTGTTATTAAGACAAAGACATTAAACCAGGATCGTTCTCCTACAGCCAGTCATCATCATTGGAACCAGTGTTATTTATATACATTTTGTCATAAAAAATACTTAAATATGTATTTGACTAGCATTTAAATATTCTTTGCTAAATCCATTTTCAGTTGAATTATAGAAAGATGTATAACATTTGAATGAAAAAGAAGGTTTAGTGAAAAATCATTTTCATCAGGGTAAAATTAAAACATTTCTATTACATATTACACATTTTTGTCAGTCTCGATTCCTATGGTTTTCCCCATAAAAATATAAATTTAAATGTTTTAGTTATTTTGGGTTATTCCATTAAAGTGAATGTAGGAGGATACACATGGAAGTTTTATTTTTGTCATGGGTTGTCCATTGGATGTATGCCAATTTATTTAAAGAAAGTATTTAGGTTGATTGGAGATTTTAGTAGTACATGTACCTTTCTGCTCTTTCATATCCATATAATGGAATAACCCTAATGAATCTTAGATAGTTTTGCAAAATGAATTTTTTTTTAAAATTAAGAATTCTTAATCCACATTGACAGGTGAACTGCTGCATTATTCTCTTCCAGTTGATTTTTCAAGCTACGCAAGAAGTATTGCTCCTTTTGAATAAACAAGGAAACTCTTACCAAACTTTGTTAGACTCTTAGTGATTCAGATCTTTTATTTTCTATGAGCATTTGTCTATATATGCATCCTACCAAAAAGTACTTTTGTTGCAAAGTACAGACTTTTATTTTATTTAAATTGATACAAAAGTGATGTAATTGTTAGATATGATTATTGATATAACAAACATTTTACATTTTAAAGAATGAAAAGAACAAATTCTTTATGAAAGTCCAAGATTTATAGGGAAATGATAAGATTGTCATATTGTTTACATGTGTATGTTATGTTATAATATCACAAAATGTGCACATAGTAATGAGTTACATATGCTTTGACAGAAATTAACAGTATAGAGCATCAATCACCCAAGAATTTTCATTTTCAGAATGCTTTGATAGGTTAAAACATTTAATTTACTACACTTGCTCACAAGTCTTCCATTTTCCTTCCCTTGAAGATTCAGTATTCATATATAATTTTAATGTTATTTACTGTTTTTATTGGTATCACTAAGAATTAATGGAATTTTCTGGCTTTAGTAAATTTGATTTTACTTTTAATTTTTGCAGCCACTATGTTCAGTAAATTATTCTTTTTTAGCATGAATTGATAATCGAAACACTTTCGCTAATCTTTTTTAATTAGATTCAAAGTTTGGGGGGCTAATTTTTTGGACAACTTTCTTGATCTGTTATAACTTGAGTATTTTAAACTATTGTATTATTGTGACTTGCTAATCTGTGATACAGAGAAGTTTCCTCAGAAAATGGTTTTGATTAAGTTTGTCATACACTTTTCTTCTTTTCTTTACTACATTTGCTTAAAGCTTTTAACAAACAATGTCATTGCAAATAGAAATATCAATAAAAAAGGTTGAGTTGTCCAGATAATCACAGGTTTTTAGGAGAAAATAACTATCTAAACAGTTGAGATCTGTATTCTGGTTTGTCTACTCAGTTATGTGAAAATGGTCGTGATTTTATTTTATAGACATGATTTGAATGATCAAATGAAGTAATTTTCAAACTGATGAATTAGACTAACCAATGCTATTTCGGTTGAGGGGAATAGCAGACTGCTAAACATGACAAAAATGTTATAGAGGGAGTATTAAAGTGCTGGTAGTCAATTGTAATTTTAAAATGAATTTTAATAGTGATGGGTTAACCATATATCTGTTGTGTATTGATTCCAAATAGAGAGCTGTTATCAACAGCAACAAGGTGATAAATAAAAAATAAACAGAAGGATTTATCTTAGCTGTTGTTTGTTATTTTTGTTTTTATGTCCCCGCTGCAGCGGATGGGGCATTAAGTTTTACCCTTGTACATACGTACGGACGATGTACGTCCCAAAGCTGGTTTCTGTTCTCTAACTTTAGTTTGCCTCAACCAAATGTTATGAAACTTATACACAATGCTTATTACCACATAATACAGATCAAGTTTGAAATTGGGTGGCGTCACTTATACTGTTTTTGAGTTATGCCCCTTTATAAACATAAAAATTGCTGAATTTTTCGTTTCCGTTCTCTAACTAGTTTGCCTCAACCAAATATTATGACACTTACACACAATGCTTATTACCACATAATACAAATCAAGTTTGAAATAGGGTGGCATCACTTCTACTGTTCTTGAGTTATGCCCCTTTATAAGCATAAAAGTTAGTACATCATTAAGGTGTCTGGTATTGTTAGAAACTAGACCGATAACCATACATAAAGCGCTTTACAATTCTATGAGGTAGATCACAAGCACATGAAGCAGTTTAGTCAGAAAAACAAAATTGAATATATGGGGTTCTTTGATATGCTGAATCTAACCATGTATTTAGATTTTTGATTTTTGGGCCCGTTATCAACTTTGTCCACATTGAGGTCAAAAGGGTCCAAAATTAAACTTTGTTTGATTTCATCAAAATTGAACTCTTGGGGTTCTTTGATATGCTGATTCTAACCATGTATTTAGATTTTGGATATTGGACCATAATAGGTGAATGTCCAATTTAAAATTTTAAGTTCTTAGACCACATTCATTCTGTGTCAGAAACCTATGCTGTGTCAAATATTTAATCACAATCCAAATTCAGAGCTGTATCAAGCTTGAATGTTGTGTCCATATTTGCCCCAACTGTTCAGGGTTCGACCTCTGCGGTCGTATCAAGCTGCGCCCTCATGGAGCATTTTATTTTATCTGAAGGAAGTCGGAATATCCACAGTGAACTATCTACCTTTGACAGAAAAACTTTCAAGTGAAACCTAATCAATTACTGGTATAATTGCTTGCATCAAGTTTACCATGCTGAGACGAAAGTATGGAATTATAGAAAGTTTAATTTGAATCAACAGTATTTGAAGATTTTTATGTTTAGTATAGTCTGCTTTGGTTGAGACATGAGTATTATTAAAGAATATTATTTTTGGAAGAAAAAAATACGTCGAAAGCATTTATGGGACAGAGCAGGCTGGGTTGGTGTGGGCTGCTTCCATGGTAATTCAAGTTACCTTTTATGCATCTTCTTCCACCTCAGAGCTATTAGCTCTTTGATTTTTTATTTTTTTCCAATATAAAGAATTTTTAACCAGTAGGGGACTATGTGTTGCCATGCAATACTCCCAGAGTGCTTGTTTGTTATTTTAACTTTTGTTGGAATATTTATAGGCACATAACAAGAAGTGTGTTTAATTTGTGTTTTTATTTTGCAGGATTACAATAGAAACAACTGTTATTAAGACAAAGACATTAAACCAGGATCGTTCTCCTACAGCCAGTCATCATCATTGGAACCAGTGTTATTTATATACATTTTGTCATAAAAAATACTTAAATATGTATTTGACTAGCATTTAAATATTCTTTGCTAAATCCATTTTCAGTTGAATTATAGAAAGATGTATAACATTTGAATGAAAAAGAAGGTTTAGTGAAAATCATTTTCATCAGGGTAAAATTAAAACATTTCTATTACATATTACACATTTTGTCAGTCTCGATTCCTATGGTTTTCCCATAACAATATAAATTTAAATGTTTTAGTTATTTTGGGTTATTCCATTAAAGTGAATGTAGGAGGATACACATGGAAGTTTTATTTTTGTCATGGGTTGTCCATTGGATGTATGTCAATTTATTTAAAGAAAGTATTTAGGTTGATTGGAGATTTTAGTAGTACATGTACCTTTCTGCTCTTTCATATCCATATAATGGAATAACCCTAATGAATCTTAGATAGTTTTGCAAAATGAAATTTTTTTAAAAATTAAGAATTCTTAATCCACATTGACAGGTGAACTGCTGCATTATTCTCTTCCAGTTGATTTTTCAAGCTACGCAAGAAGTATTGCTCCTTTTGAATAAACAAGGGAAACTCTTACCAAACTTTGTTAGACTCTTAGTGATTCAGATCTTTTATTTTCTATGAGCATTTGTCTATATATATGCATCCTACCAAAAAAAGTACTTTTTGTTGCAAAGTACAGACTTTTATTTTATTTAAATTGATACAAAAGTGATGTAATTGTTAGATATGATTATTGATATAACAAACATTTTACATTTTAAAGAATGAAAAGAACAAATTCTTTATGAAAGTCCAAGATTTATAGGAAATGATAAGATTGTCATATTGTTTACATGTGTATGTTATGTTATAATATCACAAAATGTGCACATAGTAATGAGTTACATATGTTTTGACAGAAATTAACAGTATAGAGCATCAATCACCCAAGAATTTTCATTTTCAGAATGCTTTGATAGGTTAAAACATTTAATTTACTACACTTGCTCACAAGTCTTCCATTTTCCTTCCCTTGAAGATTCAGTATTCATATATAATTTTAATGTTATTTACTGTTTTATTGGTATCACTAAGAATTAATGGAATTTTCTGGCTTTAGTAAATTTGATTTACTTTTAATTTTGCAGCCACTATGTTCAGTAAATTATTCTTTTTTAGCATGAATTGATAATCGAAACACTTTCGCTAATCTTTTTTAATTAGATTCAAAGTTTGGGGGGCTAATTTTTTGGACAACTTTCTTGATCTGTTATAACTTGAGTATTTTAAACTATTGTATTATTGTGACTTGCTAATCTGTGATACAGAGAAGTTTCCTCAGAAAATGGTTTTGATTAAGTTTGTCATACACTTTTCTTCTTTTCTTTACTACATTTGCTTAAAGCTTT
Organism: Mytilus coruscus; assembly: GCA_017311375.1. Taxonomy (NCBI): domain Eukaryota; kingdom Metazoa; phylum Mollusca; class Bivalvia; order Mytilida; family Mytilidae; genus Mytilus; species Mytilus coruscus. The sequence continues at coordinate 55,885,571 of CM029604.1, forward strand.
TAACAAACAATGTCATTGCAAATAGAAATATCAATAAAAAAGGTTGAGTTGTCCAGATAATCACAGGTTTTTAGGAGAAAATAACTATCTAAACAGTTGAGATCTGTATTCTGGTTTGTCTACTCAGTTATGTGAAAATGGTCGTGATTTTATTTTATAGACATGATTTGAATGATCAAATGAAGTAATTTTCAAACTGATGAATTAGACTAACCAATGCTATTTCGGTTGAGGGGAATAGCAGACTGCTAAACATGACAAAAATGTTATAGAGGGAGTATTAAAGTGCTGGTAGTCAATTGTAATTTTAAAATGAATTTTAATAGTGATGGGTTAACCATATATCTGTTGTGTATTGATTCCAAATAGAGAGCTGTTATCAACAGCAACAAGGTGATAAATAAAAAATAAACAGAAGGATTTATCTTAGCTGTTGTTTGTTATTTTTGTTTTTATGTCCCCGCTGCAGCGGATGGGGCATTAAGTTTTACCCTTGTACATACGTACGGACGATGTACGTCCCAAAGCTGGTTTCTGTTCTCTAACTTTAGTTTGCCTCAACCAAATGTTATGAAACTTATACACAATGTTTATTACCACATAATACAGATCAAGTTTGAAATTGGGTGGCGTCACTTATACTGTTTTTGAGTTATGCCCTTTATAAACATAAAATTGCTGAATTTTTCGTTTCCGTTCTCTAACTAGTTTGCCTCAACCAAATATTATGACACTTACACACAATGCTTATTACCACATAATACAAATCAAGTTTGAAATAGGGTGGCATCACTTCTACTGTTCTTGAGTTATGCCCCTTTATAAGCATAAAAGTTAGTACATCATTAAGGTGTCTGGTATTGTTAGAAACTAGACCGATAACCATACATAAAGCGCTTTACAATTCTATGAGGTAGATCACAAGCACATGAAGCAGTTTAGTCAGAAACTGCATCCATCTTTGGAACTATTGTTGAGATTGTCCGTCAAAATGTCAACTGGAACAAGAATATTATGATGAAATGTGTGACTCCATTTAAATAAAGAGAAAATTGCACACACGAAAGTATGGCTAAAACGGTCCGATATGACGTTCTCTGTTTATTGGCCGTTTTAAAACTTTCATAATTCACGCTAATTATACCATGACAGCAACCAAGTGATGCACTAAGGTCAACCTTTAGCTATCGTTTGCAAATTTTAATAAAAAAATATAAACTACTCGATGAATGACTAAATTATTGACATATATTTAAATGTCTACATGTTGAAACCATGTTACATCTGACCCTCCACTTTATAAAATTGCTGTAAAAACTATTCGAGTTTTCAACGGTGACAATCCAGATATCGTACCATTTTAACTTGAAATCGACAAGAATGATTACCCCAGTATTTTTTCTAGAACACTTGGTAACAGGTTAATTCTGATTTCTCAATACAGTTTTAAGATAAATTTAAAAATGAGAATGTGTTCAACGTCATGTGACCGATAGTTTACTCTGCGTGCGAAAAATACACTTATATTGGAATATCTATTTGCCTTGATCTAACTGTTTAGAAAGCTTTCTCTAATAAGTTCCTTTTTATACGACCGCAAAATTTTTGCGGTCGTATATTGGTATGACGTTGGCGGCGTCGTCATTGTCCGAAGACACATTGGTTTTCGCACTCTAACTTTAGTTTAAGTGAATGGATCTCTATGAAATTTTACCATAAGGTTCAATACCACAAAAGGAAGGTTGGGATTGATTTTGGGGTTATGGTACCAACAGATAAGGAATAAGGGGCCAAAAATAACCATTTTTGTAACTTCCAGACAATAACTTGTGTGATAGTGTATGGATCTCTCTGACATTGTACCACAAGGTTCCTTATCACAAAGGGAAGGCTGGGATTGATTTTGGGGGTAATTGCCTCAAAATTTTAGGAATTAGGGGCAATAAAAGGGGCTAAAAACAAGCATTTTTCTAGTTTCATGACAATAACTTGTGTGTCAGTGAATTGATCTTTCTGAAATTGTACTACAAGGTTCCATATCACAAAAGGAAAGCTAGGTTTGAGTTTGGGGGTAATTGCCCTAAACGTTTAGGAATTAGGCAGCAACCATTTGATTTTCTGGGGCTATGGATTTTTGGAAAAAAGTTTGTTTCAGTTTTGGAGAAAAAATAATTTGTTTTAACCCTGAGAAAAAAATTGTTTGTTTCACCCTCAGCTGCCACTATATGTAATGCTAAAATTGAAAGAAAAATTGTTTTCGACTTGTCGCCAAAAATAGATTGTTTTTGCCAAAGGCGAAAAAAAGTTTGTCGGAAAAAATCCATAGCCCCCAGAAAATCAAATGGTTGCTGCCTTAGGGGCCAAGAATAAGCATTTTTGGGGAAAGACGGCTTGAAGCCGTCAATCCCCTATGTGGTTGACCAGACTAACATCCCTTCACGTCTTTCATTTTGTTTTTATAGTGTGGAAAACACCCCAAAAAATCTTACTGAGATTGATGAGAAGGAGACACACAAATGAATAGACTGACTTTAAACACTTTTATACACATTTCCCTTCTGTTTCTCGCGAAATTATCGTATCTTAAGCTCTCCCTTACACTATTTACGTTTCTTTTACAATCCGGAAAAATCTGTATGACGAGATATTCTAAATATATCCAACCTACATTATAGTGACGTCATTGTTGGAATGCCACACTTCGTATAAGCAGGGATATCCTTTACTGATTATTTAAATCATTCTCAGAGTTTGTGTACTAATTAAAAAATGGTATTTGTTCAATTGAAACATAATTATGTTTGCTGTAGTGTAGATGATTACATCAACATGCAATGCTTTAATTTGTAGGTCAACTCAGTAAACAATGGCCGTGGGGATACATGAGATTGGGGAGAGAAACGACAGTTTTCATTTTTTCTGTAAAATTTTGTTTTGAGAATCTTCCTCCAATACAGGAGCACCTCAATTGATGAGTAATTATCCACTAAAATAAAAGTTAATGTATCTGAACACTTAAAATGTGACATTTAGTATATGATTAGTAGTCTTCAATTAAAACTAGATTTTGTGTACCAACATAATCATTGTAATGGTAAAAAAAAAATTAATTTAAAATGTTGCACTTTGTAGTTTAAACCTATTTATCCATGAAATTTACAAATATTTCAAAATGTAGGATCTGGAAACAAGCTTCACACAGTTGACATCAATCATATTGGTTTTTATTAGTACCTGTATCCCTGTGATTAGAGTTGTAACTGGGAACTTTATCAATGGAAATTTAAAACTGAATAGATTTTTCACTCCTCACTTTCTTGAGAAAAAAATTAAAAATCTTAGAGTACTGTCACAAAAAATGGAAAATGGCCTTAGCCTGCAGTTCAGTGGTACACAATTAAAATTTCAAAAAATATTGTAGCTGTTGTTAAATGATAGAATTCATTTGAATTTTAGATAATTAACTTTCAACTTTAATCAATTGTTTTGATTTAGAAGATGCAGATCTCTTCCATTTGTCCAAATTGAATCCTTAACTAAGGAAACAAAATTACATTAAACAACGGTTGGTTTCAATATTGTCAACCTTTCTACATAATCTAGCTGTTCTTTTCTTCATTCTTTATATGAAGACTATCAAAAGATACCCCCCCCCCAAAAAAAAATTAAATTAAAATAGAAACAATGGCCGTCTTTCCCCTCAGAGCTCTTCAGCTCTTTGATTCTAGTTTCCAGACAATAACTTGTGTTCAAGTTGGATCTCTCTGAAATTGTACTGCAAGGTACCATAACACAAAGGGAAGGCTGGGATTGATTATGGGGGTAATTGCCTCAATATTTTAGGAATTAGGGGCCAAAAAGGGGCAAAAAACAAGCATTTTTCTAGTTTCAGGACAATAACTTGTGTGTAAGTGTATGGATCTTTCTGAAATTGTACTACAAGATTCCATATCACAAAGGGAAAGCTGGGTTTGAGTTTGGTGTAATTGCCTAAAAGTTTAGGAATTTGGGGCCAAAAAAACAAGCATTTTTCTAGTTTCCAGACAATAACTTGTGTTCAAGTGTATGGATCTCTCTGAAATTGTACTGCAAGGTACCATACCACAAAGGGAAGGCTGGGATTGAGTTTGGGGGTGATGAATCATAAGGGGGTTCAAAGAATTGGGGGGGGGGTTATTTTTTTCCTTTTTTCCTTTTTTTTCTTTGGCAGGAGATACACACCAAACAGGATGTGAAAATTATTGTATTAAGTATTGTGCAATAGCAAGAAATTTTCAATTGCACAGTATTGCTCAATCGCAAGAAGTCTTCAATTGCACAGTATTGCGCAATAGCAAGAAATCTTCAATTGCACAGTATTGCGCAATAGCAAGAAAAATATCCAATTGCACAGTATTGCGCAATAGCAAGACATTTTTAATTGCACAGTATTGCGCAATAGCAAGAAATATCCAATTGCACAGTATTGTCCCGTTTTCAAATTGGTCTACATTAAGGTCCAAAGGGTCCAAAATTAAACTTAGTTTGATTTTCACAAAAATTGAATTCTTGGGGTTCTTTGATTTGCTGAATCTCACCATGTATTTAGATTTTGGATATTGGACCATAATAGGTAAATGTCCAATTTAAAATTTTTAAGTTCTTAGACCACATTCATTCTGTGTCAGAAACCTATGCTGTGTCAAATATTTAATCACAATCCAAATTCAGAGCTGTATCAAGCTTGAATGTTGTGTCCATATTTGCCCCAACTGTTCAGGGTTCGACCTCTGCGGTCGTATCAAGCTGCGCCCTGCGGAGCATTTTATTTTTATACGAAGGAAGTCGGAATATCCACAGTGAACTATCTACCTTTGACAGAAAAACTTTCAAGTGAAACCTAATCAATTACTGGTATAATTGCTTGCATCAAGTTTACCATGCTGAGACGAAAGTATGGAATTATAGAAAGTTTAATTTGAATCAACAGTATTTGAAGATTTTTATGTTTAGTATAGTCTGCTTTGGTTGAATGTTGTGTCCATACTTGCCCCAACTGTTCAGGGTTCGACCTCTGCGGTCGTATCAAGCTGCGCCCTGCGGAGCATTTTATTATCATTTGATAAAGAAAACTTGGAACTCGAAGAAGACACCCATTGACTTGCATGTTTGAAACAATATCAAATATAAATAAAATACGTTATTTAATCATAATAATTGATCATAGTTTCTCAGTGTATATAAAATGCGAATCCAGAAAGTTCATTTTACACTGTCATATGTGAGTATTATTGTAGAATAATGGATGATGGGAAAAACTGTGTTTGTTTACGTTTTGAAAATACAAAATAATTGCTTTGAATGTATTTTTAACACAATTTCATTAGAATATGGCTTGACAATGTACAATCACATGAATAAAGTCCAAACATCTGTTATAAAAGCAACAAAATCTAGAATAAAGTTATTGAAAGCGATTCATTTTGACACTTGGTGCAATGCATGATCACTGCAAGAGCGATCATTTCTGATGTGGAATTTCTTTATGTGCGATGGATTTTCATTGTAGTTGTATGTGATAATTGGACATGCAAAAACTGACAATATTCATTTGATGAATTAAATATGATGATATTTACAATTTAAAAATCCAAACTTATCGTACAAGCTTAACTACCGTACAGTTGATTGCGGACGTTGCGTATTTTAAGCGATAAAGAACAAACCGAGAGAGCCGATATATGATATCAAAACTATTCTGAGTTTTGTACACAATTTGTATACAAAAATATACTATACACGTTGTTTGCATGTTAAGTCAACAATATCAATTAAAGAATTCCAATTTTAACTCGAACTGTACTTACTGAATGGTTAACTTTAAATAAAAATTGATAATGTACAGAATAGTGAGTGTATCTTCCTTAATAATATATTCCAATTTACTTAGTTCATTGTACATGTAATTATTATGATTTTCTAAAATAGTCATCACTATATGCTAATTTTTATTATAAACGATAAATGATTGTTTAGCAAACTTGGCGATACTATAGAAAGCGGCATTACGCTTTGACTTTATATTGAAGAAATGTTTATACAAAGTTAGTTCCTTCCCTTGTTGCTATTGCGCTTCAGTTTGCAGATAGAAAGTGGCAGGAATATTTGGGAACTGAAATTATATATATTATTATAATCTGTGTAATTTGTGTTTAAATAGTACGTTTATATTGTGGTTCAAATAGAAAAGGACTGTATTCTGTGGACAATTAGATAACTTCAATATGTAATTTGACATGGGTTATTTATATGGCCGTAATTTGCCGTAATTTGCAACTGTCTGCTTGAAATTACAAATATTGTGTCTAGTGAGTGATTTTGAGTCAGCTGAAGCGCCGGATATTTTAAAATCTATAGTTTATTTAGAGAGAATTTAATTTTTACGATGATAATAGTAATATTAAAGTTGTCAAGCAGTATACATATTTTTACCATATTGATCGGTATTGAATTGTCAAAGTGCACAACAAACAGTACAAGAAATTTTTTATACTGTACTGTTCATTGCACGTTTTCGTAACAGAACTGTACCCTTCGTTGCTAAAAATATCGAGAAGAACATTTGCTGTCTCCTTTGAAATACCCATCTTTTTTTTGGAACGACTTAACTATTTAACATTTTTAACATTTCATATTGTAAATTTAAGCACCTGAATTTTGTGTATGTTTGGGACCAAGTGGAGCCCACTCATCGAGAGTACCTGATTGCAATCCAGTGATTTCGCAAAAAGAACTCTAAAAATCTAGTATTTTGATGTTGAGGTAAAGGTCACGCAAAGGTCATGATGATATGCGACACATCGTCCTGATTTTGCCATTATTTTGTCAGGAATTCGAAAAGATTCGGGAGTAGAAAATTAATCAGTGTAACGTATTTTTATAGCGAATTTTCCTTAAAAAGTTATAGTATTTGATTAAACAAGCTTGCAAAGTTGTCAAGCAGTATTATTATGTTATATACATATTTTTACCATATTGATCGGCTTTGAATTGTCAAAGTGCACAACGAACAGTACAAGAAATTGCAATGAACGGTACTAAACAAACACTATAAAGACAACGAAACGTGACTAAATTCGGAGTTGATTCTGTGTAACACAAACTTGATTAAACTTGGTACGTTGACTCGAACACTTAATGTGACCGTGTGTTTTTGTTGTTGTTTAAATTAAAAAAAATGGGTGTATATGTATAATAAAAAATAAACAATGCTGTCAGGTGGCAGTAAAATTTGTTTTCCTTAACATGTTATACCTACTGTTACGGCCATAAGTCTGAAGAAAAATATTTGGACGTTCTATCTACCAACTTCGCTTCGCTACACAGCAACGTCCGAAATCAACAGTACGATGGAGATACCAGTGATATAGAACCATTTAACTCGTAACAATTAACTGTTCTCAATATGTCATTGTAATATCAAAATTGCGTATTATTTTTTATGTACGCACTGATTAAGTTTCATCGATACGTGTAGCTCCTTAGACAAAAACTGAAAACGTAACCAGTCATTCAACCGTACAATGAAGGTCATTGTGTGAACGCTCTTTATTATCCAAGATGCATTCATTAGTGACGTTTCACTAGTATGTGATGCATATATAGAAGCCTACACTAGATTTAGACGGAAACACAAAATTTAAGCATAGTTTTCGGTGGCCGTTAATGTGCGTAACTGTGCACGGTATTCAATGATGAGATATCATTGGAATTGATACATTTAACTCTTCATATATATTCTGGCGAATTATTAAAAAAAAAAAAAATAATAGAACTGAATATTTTTAGCAATAAATGCTCTTATTTTATGGAATTCGTTTTTGTAATTCGTTAGACTTCCACTCAGAAAGTAAGCATTATCTAATCCTTCTTACTTTATTTAGTATGTCAGTGAGTCGGCTGAATTACCACTCTATTTGATGAAAAGGAAAAAGATTTCTACTGTGAAAATGAACCGAACATACAATAGAAATGAATCGCACCTACAGTGAAAATGAATGTAGTGTATCATTATTCGACAGTAAACATGAATCGCATAAAGAAAACACCATAGTGGAATTTAACTCAATATCAACAAACTGAATAACAAAACCTGTTTAAAGTTATACAACATTAATGATTATGTTAAAAGGTTTATTTTTCTGAAATTAAAACTTTGCTGCTGTTAAATCTCCTGCACGCTCTGTTCGTGAAATATTCTTAATATTTACCTATTTGTGTAACGATTTCACACTTAGATCGCTGTATGTGCGATATAAACCCGTATGCATCTCTTACCTGTATCATGAGTTTATTAAAATATTCATTTGATTTATTATTTATTATTTTATTCCGAAATCATCAATTTTTCGTCTGTTTATTTATCATTCTAAATTAGAAATTTATGGCATTTACAGTGAAAATGGTATTTCAGGATCCGCACTTTATATACACTGGTTTCTTACAACACTTCATCGAACGCAAGTCATCTCATGAATATTATTGACGTCTCATGAATATTATTGAAGGCTGGCCTCGTGAATATTGACGCCGGCTGTTATCGACGGCTAGCTTCACACTAGTTACAGTTAAAAAGGGAAAACCTGGAATCGCAAAAAATACCCATTAAAAGTAACTTTTGTTTCAGTGCAAATTTACGATTTGTACAACTGATAATAGTCTACATCAACCACCAACACAACTAGAAAGACGAAAGGCCTCAAACATGAATAAAAGTACTGAAGAGAAAAAAAAAAACATGATTATATTTTCCAGAAAAGATTAGGGCCTTCTAATTTATTATTTTTTTGCAGGATTAAAACTCTTGAACAGAATCTTGAGTACTTATAACGAAATAACAGTACTGGTTTCTTTTTGTTCACAAGGATCAAATAGATTCCGCTTATGTTAACACAGACGCGTTTCAAATTAGTATCTCAGAGACTCAATATTTCATACATACATTATCATGAAACAGCTTAGTTCTCGATAACTGTTTTTACGATGCAAACTGCTGACTTCACTTTACACAAAACAAACATCCAATTATGTATCAGAAGGTACTGAGACCAAGATCTATGATAAGAATATCACCAATACTGAGATGAAATGCTGAATACATACCATTTTCAGAAAGGCACGGAGATGAATAATGCAGTATGTTTGATTTAGTATGTATTCTGTTTTTGGTTACAAATGGATGTTCGTTATAAAAATAATCCTTTAACAGAAAGATACTTATTTCGTCCCCACGATTTGTTGTAGTCACCGAGACCAAGGAAGAATACTGAAAATGGTGAGTTTTAAGTTGTTAACTTTTTAAGATTAAATAAAAGTTTGAAATTTCTTGAATTCATAATTTCTTGTACTACTCGAAATTCAATCATAATGTCTTTTTTTTCTAAATATTGTTGCCACAGCTTTCCGTGCAGTAGTTATATAAAAACTTCATTAATGCTATTATGGGGTTTGCATATAATATCAATAACTCTTGAAATGATTTTATTGAAGTGGAGTCAAAAGCAACACTTTTTAAACTGTCTAACATCACTAAAAAATTTGTATTTCTGATGTTTCTACAATGCAAAGTAACAGGGTGTCATTTTAAAAGAACGCTTTCAATATATTTTTTTCTCATTCATTGTAGCGTGAAGTGATAAGTATCCAAGTCGGACAAGCCGGATGTCAGATTGGCAATGCTGCATGGGAACTGTTTTGTTTAGAACATGGAATTCAACCAGACGGACTGATGCCGTCAGATAAGAGCGTTGGTTCAGAAGATGACTCCTATAATACATTCTTTAGTGAAACTGGAAGTGGAAAACATGTCCCAAGAGTAGTTTTTGTAGACCTAGAACCGAGCGTCATTGGTAAGTCTTTATAAAACAAATATTTCAAGACTATATATATTTTTGAATTCTATATACAGTGCATAGACATAAGTATTCGTCTATTGCAAGTTATTTGTTTGCTTTGTATTAAACAAAGCCTCGTTTAAAAGAAATAGCGTTCAGGTCATTTTTGGTGGGATTTTTTTCTCTTCAATTTTATACCACTAGAAAGATCGAGCATTTTCACATATTTATTTGTTTATTTGGTTAATGTTATTTATGAAACGCTTTTCTTTTCTGATGATTAAAAAAAAACAAAACTTATATGTTGTCAGGAAATTTGCAATATATGTTTTAACAACAATGATTCGTAAAATATAAAAAGTGTGTCTGTAAATAATTGATTTTTAAATAAAGATGAAAATGATAGCAATGTAGATCTTACACAGATTGACAGATTGATTGATTGTTAGCTCTGAGTCTAGTGACTAATATTTCAAGCATTTTAATATCTTTTTGGATAAAGCTGTTGCTTATATTTGATTTGATGAAAACTACGTGTGAATTTGCCATTTTAGGTTATATATGCAAATTTTCACATTAATACCGATGTCACAGCGACACCACAAATGGCATTTAGCCCTAATTCTACCGGACTACTTTATCATATGCATTCATTGGATAAAATAGAATTTAAAAATAGCAATTTCACGTTTCAAATGATAGCTGTTGTCATTTTTCTTATATTTTTCTTATACAAGTCACCTACACGTCCCTCAGATATTTGCTATTTCCGTTTTTAACTTCTTTGCTGTTTTAGAATTAAAATATATTCTATAGATTAATATTATCATATCTTGTAGATGAGATTCGAACTGGCACGTACCGTCAACTATTTCACCCAGAACAGCTAATATCTGGCAAAGAAGATGCAGCCAATAACTACGCTAGAGGGCACTATACCATTGGAAAAGAAATGATCGACTTAGTAATGGACAGAATCAGGAAACTGACAGACGCCTGTACCGGGCTTCAGGGTTTCATGATTTATCATAGTATCGGAGGAGGGACTGGTTCTGGGTTTGGATCTTTGTTGTTGGAACGGCTTGCTGTCGACTATGGGAAAAAGACGAAGCTGGAATGCAACATATATCCGGCGCCTCGAATTTCAACGGCAATTGTGGAACCATACAACTCCATCCTTACAACTCATTGTTCATTGGAGCACAGTGATGTGGCATTTCTATTGGACAATGAAGCCGTCTTCGATCTATGTTCCAAGAAACTTGATATTCAAAGGCCTACATATACTAATATAAATCGACTGGTTGCACAGATAATAAGTTCTATTACAGCATCACTTCGGTTTGACGGAGCCCTAAATGTTGACCTTACAGAATTCCAGACCAATCTGGTACCATACCCAAGAATTCATTTTCCACTTATAAACTTTGCACCAGTGATATCAGCAGAAAAAGCATATCACGAAAGTCTGACTGTTGCTGAACTTACAGAAGCGTGTTTTAACCCCGCTAATCAAATGGTGAAATGTGATCCCTCACATGGGAAATATATGTCATGTTGCATGATGTACCGAGGCGACGTGGTTCCGAAAGACGTAAACAGTGCGATTGCAACCATTAAATCAAAGAGAAACATCCAGTTTGTTGATTGGTGTCCAACAGGTTTTAAGGTTGGCATCAACCATCAACCACCACAGGTGGTACCGGGAGGAGATTTAGCTAAAGTTCAAAGAGCACTATGTATGATAAGTAACACGACGGCTATAGGAGAAGCATGGGCACGTCTTGATCATAAGTTTGATTTAATGTATTCTAAGCGTGCGTTTGTACACTGGTATGTTGGGGAGGGAATGGAGGAGGGAGAGTTTTCTGAGGCACGCGAAGATCTTGCAGCACTTGAGAAAGATTACCAAGAAGTTGGAGCGGATACGGTTGATGATGACGAAGATGAGGATGAACAAGAAGAATATTGACATTGAGATGAACAATACACTCTTATGTTGTAAACAACAACTCTTTATTTTAATTCTAACCAAACTTGACAGGAATAATGTATGAAACTAAAACAATTGTTCTTATCTCTCTATATATATAGATACTTTCGGATGGCCGCAAGAAACAATAATTGATTAATTCTGATTGACCATTTTCTTTAAATTTGCTCTGATTTTGTTTTTTAACTTGGGGTTCCAAAAATATATTTTATTTTAATTTGGGACTCAATTGGTTTTTCAACATTTTTTTTACCACGAATACAGACTGTCACATTAGATGAACTAAGTTAGACTAAGTATGGAAAGCACGTATCGACCTTTTCACATGGTATTCTGCATTGTTAAGGCACTATCAGCAGTACCATGCTCTTTCTAACAGCTTACTGGAACAAACAGGAGCCTGTACTTCAGTGGTTGTTGATGGTTCCTGTCTGTCATATTTGTTTTTCTTTTATAGTTTTACAATAAATCAGGTTGTTGCATTTTTTGTTTGGATTGTTTCACATTTTGTCACGCCGAGGCCTTTTATAGCCTACTATATGGTACTGGTTTTGCTCAAAGTTGAGTATCGTACGGCAATCTAAAGTTGACTTTCACGTCAGTGTATCTCTTGGTGAGAGACGTCTCATTGACAATCATACCACATCTTCATTTTTATATTAACATCGGCACAAACAACATTTATCATCCTTACCATCCTAATAAAAGAAAAATGACAAAACAAGATTCGCTAAATAGTGACTTAGTGCATGTATATAATTGATAGGAAATTTAAATGGTTTTGATTAATATTAATATTTATAGAATTTGTATTGTTGATCATTTATCTGTTAAATTCCTGTTCATCAAAAATACTTTTCGAAAATAATAGCAAGAATAAAAAATAATTGTCAAAAATAGTCATTTTGTAGTTTTTGGTTTAGCTGATCTTCTTTTGCTGTCCATCTATAACAGTTTTCAAGTTAAAAGACGAAAAATACAAGAATTTGTCAAAAACCGTCATTGAAGTGCTGTATAATGAGTTATCTGATAAGTTTGGTTTAAATAGAGAGTTGGTAGAATAAGATCTTGACATTCTGAATATTTTCACCCCTGTCAGAATTTCTCTTTCTCATTGTTTTGAAGATGTAAAACACTAACATAAATTTAACCCATAAGCTCCATGTTTATTCGTGGCGGTCATGTTCCTTGATGGATCATAACATAATATACAAAATCCTTGGCTTAAAATATTTCAGTTTTAGGCGGTTCTGATGAAGGTAAATCCAGAAAAAAACGCTTCAGATGCACCAAATATATCGTGTTATTTTCATTTATAATCTACAGCCTTATAAAGGATAAGTCATGTAAATTTTTGTTTAAATTAATTCAGTTTTTTCGGAAGGAAGATATGTGAAACCTTCAAGACAGACACCAGACGCAACGTCATGGCAAAAGTCCATCTTATGCTACTTGTCAGATGAGCAAAAATGACAATCTTTACTGAATGCTGATATTATCCACCAAAAGTTATACGATTTAAAATTTAAAACACTTTCAACACAACAATTTTCATCGTGTTCCTGGTACTCCTACGTACAAAGCAAAACAAACTTGAACACGATACATGGCAATCACCCTAAACATCATGTTAAGATGCACATGAGGAAAAATACAGCCATACATGATACAAATTTATATGGGCTGCACGGAAGCTTCAAATCGTATCCTGAAGGTGTTTACCGATTTTATTTTCCGGTCTTGAGTTTTGTTCATTATATAATTTTTCTCAGAACATCCAGAAACCGTCAGATGAAGATCAGCAGTAAAACATTGTTCCTCTGGTATCTTGGTTATTTCATGTTATTTTGACATTTTTCTGTCAAATGTACACATACTTGTTGAATACATTTACACGTCGGGGCCTTTTATAGCCGACCACACGGTATGGGTTTTTTCTCAATGGCGAAGGGCGTTCGGTTGCCTATAGTTGCTTACGTCCACTTCATTTGTACGTTGGTGGATAGTTGTCTCATTGGCAATCATACAACATCTCCTATTTTTATAATGTCTCCGTGTAACAGGTGTTTGTTTCTTTTCATTTGTCTAAAAGGAGATGGTCAAAGTTCCATATCTGCTTTTAAACAGGTCAAATCAAAATGACTACACAATATGGTCAACTGCACACACTGGTAAACAATCCTACTTACTATAATTTAGGTCGACATTTAGTTCGACACAATGGACGATTTTGTTGTAAGAGTTGAGCTTTGTAGTTAATCGCCGAAGACTTTACAGATTCTATCAAGATGAATAGCAGCAATTTAATTAATACAACAGTACATAAAAAGATACCAGAAATCGCCAAGAATATTGGACAGCACAACAGACAACACAAACCACTAACGCCGACTCCATCCGAGATAACGGACACACAAACAACAAGCACCATCATGTGGTAGCTGTAACCCTGTAAAAGTAAGTTGTATGTTCAAGTTGGGTTACGCTAATTAAAATTATATTATAACAAATCGTATAAGTAGTGAAAGTACACCCCATATGATGTCTAAGTTACATCGCCATCTAAGGTGTACGGTTAGTTTCCATAGGTATCTCTTACCTGTTATTTAAATAATAATGGAACTACTCGTTGAGTGCTGTGGTAAAAAAGATAACTGTAATTTGAACATTTTAGTTGTTTTATTTGTTGCTTGATTAAAAAAATTAAAACCTATAACAAAAATAATCTCTATCTAATGATTGTTTTAAACAATATGTATCGTCATTTTACAATAAGATAACATATGTCGTAAATAAGTGGAGAGCATTTGAGACATCTGTAAAAGTATTAAAACTCGTTGTAATATGCGGGTTTGAAGATATTTTAGAATTCAGCATTATAGTGTACTGACAAGAGATACAGAAACATTATAGGTGGGTAAAGTCAGTCTCGCGATTCTATCAAGTACACCATTTACCGGACTCAAGGCGCTCGAATATAAAAAGCTGTAAAGTTGATAGTTCAAACAGAAAATATAAAACATCTGCCATCAACTATACATGTATTGAAAGCTCCAAATAGGATAAAGTATACCCAGAGGTTCTGAAAAGACTGAAATGTTTAAATAGATTCTATTCTATTAAATGGCCGAAGATATAGTGTTTTCCCATAACTCGGCATCCTCAAATAGCTTGTATTTTTTATAAATCTACTACAGCTGTTTATTTTTCTATACATGAAATGAAAACATCTGGAAGCACATGATGTAGGAATCTGTTTCATTCTGCCAACAAATACTTTCAATGAAAATCCTACAAGGACTATTTTATTTGGCATGCAAAATCCCTAATTTAGAAATGTAAACATTATATATTTTTCTATTTTTATTAAAGTTGCAACCTTGATCCCAGAACGATATCTAAGTCGGCAATACCTTTCTTTTGAGCAAAGGAATACTGAAATCACATCTTCTTTAAGTCTAATAGTACTAATGTGTATTATTTTGAAGAAAAAAATATAATTATATATAGTGTGAGGGTACCCAAATTGCACCATTTTGACAGCTTTTTCACCTACGTTTATGTATGATCCAAACAAAAGTTGCCATTCTGTGTTTATTTTTTTAGATGTCTCTTTATCTACTGTATAGTTCCACCAATTTAAATTTGTACCCATATTGAATCATAGAAAAGTGGGTTTTACCCGACCTCCAAACGATCAATTGATGATGCTGTAATGAGGAGTACCCAAATTGCATCCATGCTTAAATTCGCATCCGTAAAAATCGAATAACTGATGTTTTGTTACAATTCAGGGGATGACTACATTAAAGTTTCAATAATCAGATACGTCTTATATTTCAATTATTGATTTTTGTAACACCATGTACAATAACCGATGTGTACACTTTTCTACATATATTTCTTAAAATCCCCGTTGTTCAACTATAGAAAAACATAATAGAAGTGAGATTTTTCGAGTGTACAATAAGAGTTGTAAGTTTTAAAACTAGCGGAAAACAGGAAGTGGCTGCATGGTAGATGTTATACTTGCTTACACGTTACAACTCATAATTATTAAGCTGCAGATCAAATAAAAAATCATTCCCTTTAATAGAAGTCAAGAAAAAATTGACAGTTTTCTACCAAAGTCTTTCGGACAGACAAACGGACGGACGGACGTATACATTGATTGATTGATGGTTGCTTAACGTCCAGTGTCAAATATTTCATGCATGTTCAGGACGAAAACAAATTTACAATAGGTAGGGCCTGCAATATAGACCGTCCGTATATGTAGAAAAGTGATTGATGGCTGGTTGCTTAACGTACAGTGGCAAATATTTCATACATGTTCAGGACGAGAGCAAATTATCAATAAACACAATAAGTAGCAGTAATAAAAGCCGTTCGGGATAAGGGACGAGGAAATTTGTACAGAGAAACGGGCGTACATAGTCTAGCGGTTACTAGATTTGCTTTTGCCATCAGTGACTTAGGTAAAAATGACTACCGGATTGTGAGTTGTTTGTTTTTGTGAATTGTTTTATCGAGAACTAAGAAATCATATTAGTATGGACGTTTTCACACGGTGTCGGTAATTATCTCCCATGAACATAGGTGGGTCTGGTCTGCTCGAAGCATGAGCAGTAACTTATGATCCGAGACCGGTACAATTTTCTTGAAATTGTTCGATAGAGTACACTTATGTCTGTCCATTTCAACAAAATTATACCGTAGATTTAAAGGGATAAAAGGTGCTAAGGTATATCAAGCGAGAAGGAATTGTTGAAAAAAAATTACACACTATTATGGATACAAAAGCGTATTCGTGAAAACGAAGGACATTAATATTTCAAAAGCACTGCGCTGCGGCGGCTTTAATAATTATAATGTGTAACTGGCTTATTGCATTTTCCCGTTATTAACAAATGAACCGTTTGTAGTGTACCCTCTGAAAGAAATGTATGCTGTTTTTGCTATACTGGAATAGGGTAAGACACCTTATACAAGACAACACATTGCTCGAAAACCCCACTATATGTAAAGGAAGTGTAGATAATTAAATAGACCAGAAAGCGCAATCGGAGAGTTTAAAAAAATATAAAGTTATGGGGAATTTTTGGTAACATCCAATACAGTGATTCAAATCTGTAATGATTAAATACGCTGTATGAGTGTGTCATCGGAAAGAGTTATTTAAAGACTAAATAGCAAATATGGCGTATACTGAACTTTTAAATTCATTCAAGATCAAGTTTGTCAATAATAACAAATCTCTATCTCTAGATATTTTAAGAAAGCCAATACTTTAATATATCATTTCCAAGCCTTTGTCAAGAATTGTCACTTTTTCTTTTTTCCTTAGCTTACCTGACCCAAAAGACATGTATTAGCAATAAAAAAAATGAACATCTGTCGTCTGTCCGTTTTCATTTAATTTTTTAATTTAGTGGTATAAAATTAGACCTGACAATTCCAACCAAAAGTTAATGACTTGAATTTCTTAATTCAATATTCTATCCCGTGTGATGAGACAAAAACATTGGAACATGGTCGTCAAAACAATTGTTGATTCGACTAATTGGATTTCAGGTCTCTTCTATGAAGCTACAAAATAAATGTATTAAAAAATAAATAAATAAATACTAAAATAAAGAAGTTATCTGGTCGCTACTTCAAATAAGCTTAATATATTGTAAATAATATAGATGACTATAATAAAATAATGAAGTTTACCAAGCAGTTTAACTGTGAAAACAAGTACACCGAATGTCATGGTTTTTTAGACGTGTTAGGTTAATGATTACTTTTGACAAACAACAAGCGAGAGTCGAGAGACGATAAACATTTTATAGGGATCGTCTCAAAAGACGTATTGATTGTTTCTATTGTTGACATAATGTATTACGTAAAGTCAAATGAAGCATGATAAAGTAAAGATTTTATCCAGTCAATTAAATCGTGTCCTCTTTCTACCAAACCAGCACAAAATTTAACAATCTGAATTATTTTCCAGCGCGGATGACGCCACATTGTACCAAGTACTTTATAACACTTAAGTCTGCGAATAGCATGTTAGACATTAACTCGTCATTATGGGAGAATGGTTAGCATATATTTTATCCTCTAATTTAAAACGGTTCTCTATGAAATCAAGCTGAAGTCCGTGTCCTATATCTGGCATCGAGTTGAATTGCTGTGCATCATTTTCGTGGCCCAGGAAACCGGTGCGTACAAGTTCAATGTGGTTCTGGTTGTGAATAGAGTACGGAATAAAACTGTTCATGTGCCTCATTTTGCTGTCGATAGATTGCATGAAATTTACCGTCTACTGCCGCCACTGCGTTTGACAGTTCTGGTCATTAGCCTGGCAAGGACAACCACTCATTATGTGACGGCCAATTCAATGGAAAAATATCTCCCACCACAACGGTACTATACCATCAATTGTATGTGAAATAGTGAAGTAAAACGAATAAAATTATGTTCTTAGCCACAGATACTACCAAAAGGCGATTTCTTGGAGACCACTTTCATATGGGCGATTCATAAGGAAGCAAGTGCTAAAATTTTAAAGGCTTTTGGTATTGACACAGAATCAAATTGAAATAAACAAAATATCCTAGTATATGGCTCATTTATTTTTGTTAATATATCGCTTTGTAAAAATACCAACTATAGATTTAATACAGAAGTTCTAATTCATGACATGTTGAGTCTGTTCTCTGATCTGCAAAACATTATCTTTGAGTGAGGTATTATTGGCGGGTCCACGGGGGAGGGGGTCCGGGGGTTGGAACTCCCCTTGAATTCCATTTTTTTAATTATGTGAGCGTTTCATGATGTAAAGTTGTTGGACCGCCCCCCACCCCGTTTATTGAAAAACGTCTTGTATTCAACAAGACGTTTTTCAATAAACTTGGTGGACTAGACACCGGTATGAATGTCTGGGGAGGAGAACAGCAGGAACACATGGTTAAGGTCTGTTCTATTATTAAGATGAAATGCAACAATCCATCTCTGATTACTTTATTTAACAACAATTGTCAAGTTCAAGGGTTCGTTGTCTTTTGACCAAATTCATTTTGGCGATAATTTGTTCCTTTTTTAACTTTACATGACTGTGTGTTATATTTGTTGTGTCCATTTGATGTGATTATTAAAAAAAAAAAACAGAAATTGAAGAGCAAAAGTTATAAAAAAGTTTTAAAACGTGTTACATGCTGCGAAAATAAAACATTTATTGCAAGGTTTGTTTTCGTGAACTTTCCATGTTTCCACTTTCGAATTATACATATCGTTTCTGTGGTCGGTTATACATATCATTTGCTTGTTTGCTATCCCAGTAATATAATAGCTTTTCTTAAGTCAAAATTAACACCTTGCTAGAAGGATGTGTTGGGTACACATTCGTGAAATTTGTTGTATAGATTGTTAAGGTTTTTTTTTCAGTAAAGTTATAACCTATAGTTTTAGTATGTTATGTGTGGTGGTGATATAGAAATTGTACCATGTTCTCATATCGGTCATGTATACAGACAGAAACTTATATGATCTAATGAGCTGAACAATAAGACCATAATGGATGAAATGTGTAACCAGTATCGAGTAGCAGAAGTATGGATGGATGCATATAAGCATCTCGTCTTCCAAAGACTTGGTAACTACACGGCAAGTATTTACATTTGCATCTGACTTCTATAGAACGTATTTTTGTATGTCAATTACTAATAAGTAGGACGGTGTAATTAATTTCAGTAGAGAAATGGATAGAACGAAACAATTAATTTTTTCCCCTAATTTATCATAGTTTTAGAAAAATAAGCATAACAGGTTTAAGTATACACCTTATCGCTATTTAGTCAATTCCGGAAAAAAACCAGTCACTTAGATATCTTCCTGTTTGGGTCAAGTGTCGCATAAACGAAGGTCATCAGTAACGAGCTGAGGGAGGAACATTTTTTAGAAAGCCAACATTTTGAAACTTGGATAGATTATGATCCACTTTTTTAAAACACATTAAAATCATAAAAAAAGCTTTATTTGAAGTATTGACAATGGTTTAATGGTCTCTTTGAAAAGTTTTATTCATAATCCATTGTTTAAACAGGGCTCCAGATAGCTTCAACTGGATGAAAAAGCTGTGTAATATCTGAACGTACCCGGATTGGAATAAATCGATGTGTATTGACTATTTGCAAACACGAAGTTGTGGCTTAAATAGCGCGTTTGCTTATCATTTCATTTTAATCGGTCCTCGATCTGTTTATAGACGTTTCTGTTGAATTGTCTTTTTTGCCTAAGCCTGATATATAAATGGAAAATGCAGAAAAAAAAAAAACATTTTGTACGCAAATTGAGCACATGTACCTATGTTTTCGTTTTATTGTAGTAACAGTAACAAAAAAACCGTATTATTTTTTATCTTCTAAACAATAAATTGGAAGTTGTCGCCTTTGCGTCTAAATTTATGCAACTATACATAATCTGAAAAGTCCATAAAGTTGCATGTTATATTTAGCTTTAAACAATGTGCCCTTTTGGGGATGTAGATTCTTTGAAGATAATTGTAGGCTACAGTAGTCGTTTTATTTAAAAGACAGTCCTTGTAATGCCCGACATAATTTGTTTAAAGATTATTTATTTATTTATTTGTTTTCAGAGAAAATCCAGCGATGTATCCAGCACGAAACGAATAAGAGAAGAAAACAAATGCAAACCATTCCAATATGTCCTAGATAGAATAACACAGACGATAGATTTATATATATTAGTTAATTTACAATCTTCAGGAGCAGAAAGTACAGCAGATTATATTTCATACATGGTAAATACAAATCGATATCTAGATAATTCTGTAAACATTTTTAGCTCAACTGGCCCACTAGGCCAAGTGAGCTTTTCTCATCACTTGGCGTCCGTCGTCCATCGTCCGTCGTTCGTCGTCCGTTAACTTTTACAAAAATCTTCTCCTCTGAAACTACTGGGACAAATTTAACCAAACTTGGCCACAACCATCATTAGTGTATCTAGTTTAAAAATTTGTCCGATGACCCCGCCTGCCAACCAACATGGCCGACATGGCTAAAAATAGAACATAGGGTTAAAATGCAGTTTTTATCTTATATCTTTAAACTAAAGCATTTAAAGCAAATCTGAGTAAAAATGTTCATCAGGTTGAAATCTATCTGCTCTGAAATTTTCAGACGAATCAGACAACCCGTTGTTGGGTTGCTGCCCCTGAATTGGTAATTTTGAGGAAATTTTGCAGTTTTGGTTATCATCTTGAATATTATTATAAATAGAGAAAAACTGTAAATAGCAATAAGGTTCAGCAAAGTAAGATCTATAAATAAGTCAACATGACCAAAATTGTCAATTGACACTTTAAGGAATTATTGCCCTATATAGTCAATTTTCAACAATTTTCGTAAATTTTGTAATCTTTTACAAAAATCTTCTCCTCTGAAACTACTGAGACAAATTTAACAATACTTGGCCACAATCATTATTAGGGTATCTAGTTTTAAAAATATGTCCGATGACCCCCGTCTGCTAACCAACATGGCCGACATAGCTAAAATAGAACATAGGGGTAAAATGCAGTTTTTGGCTTATATCTTTAAAACTAAAGCATTTAGAGCAAATCTGACGTGAGATTTAAATGTTCATCAGGATTAGACATATCTCTCCTAAAATTTTCAGACGAATCAGACAACCCGTTGTTGGGTTGCTGCCCCTGAATTGGTAATTTTATGGAAATTTTGCAGTTTTTGGTTATTATCTTAAATAATATTATATATAAACTGTATATAGCAATAATGTTCAGCAAAGTACGATCTACAAATAAGTCAAATTACCAAAATTGTCAATTGACCCCTTAAGGAGTTATTTCCCTTTATAGTCAATTTTTAACAATTTTTCGTAAATTTTTGTAATCTTTTACAAAAATCTTCTCCATTTAATCTACTGGGCCAAATAGAATTAAACTTAGCCACAATTTTAAATAGGTTATCTTGATTCAAAAATGTATCCGATGACCCTGTCATTCAACCAACATGGCCCCATGGCTAAACATAGAACATAGGGGTTTACAATAGAAGTCTAATGGAAAATTGTAAAAAAACAATTTCAAATTGTTACAACTTGAAAACTAATTTAGATAATGATATGGGGTCTTCAGTAACTATTGTAAGACTACAATGGGATGACCTGCTTTTAATTTTACCTACTGGGCCTAATTAAACCAAAGTTGGCCTCAATAATTTTAGGGTATCTAATACTATTTATTATGATTTTAATCTTATTTTACATGATTTCCAAAACCACAGTAGTGAGTAGATACAGGTGAGCGACACAGGCACTTGAGAGCCTCTAGTTATTGAAGATACTCCACAACTGAAATAAAACTGGCATACAAGCCTGGTCATATGAATCAATCAATAGATAAAACACAAAAAATATATTAATCTTTATATTATGTGTCAATAATCGGACTTTTTTCTTCTCTCTTATTTTTACGCTAAACAGAAATTAAAAAAGAAATCTCGATATTCCAGTAGGACTTGGAATCAGATATGGTCGAATTAAGTCTTAATGTTGCTTATATCTGAAAAGACTTTATATAACATATTATATGATATAATATATTCTACAGATTGTACATTCAGAAACAAAGCTTTGTTTATCTTACTGGGTAGAGGAAATGGAGAAATGTCATGGACATGGATATTTACAGGTATTTATAACAACCTATGTAGAAAATGTGAAATGTGTGAATATTCATGTATATAAATAAAACGTATGTTATGACAGTTTTCCCTTAGCTAAAGGTTATTGAGTTTACTGTTCGCAAAGAAGAAAAAAAAAGAGAAAAATGAATTAAACTTTTCAGAACAAAAAAACCAAGGGGCATTAAACATTAACGAGAGACTTGGAACAACACATTAAAACGATTTATTAATATTCTGAAGTGGCTATTAGCAAACAAAATATACAATTTGAGTCATCAAAACTGAAGCATTGGCCACTGGATGAATTCTTGCACTCCACCAGGAACGGTACCAACCAAAAGTTGGTGAAAACTGTATATGTTGTAACTGATTTGATTACTTTAGGCACAACAAGTGGTCCTGGAAAACATTCACCAGATACGCATAAGATTAAAAGTTTTTAAAGCCAAACAATACAATTCAAACTTTCAAGGTCTCAAAGTTTCTGATGAAGGTAAATCCAGCGCTTCAGGCACAACGAAATTTGTGTTATATTTATTCAATTTACATATATTCTTCAAAATTCTTTTTGAAAATGGCTTCCGAATTAGCTTTTTAAAACTATAAATTTGAATGTAAGCTAAACACAACAGGATATGTTGTAATAAACATTGTTTCCTAGGTTTTAACCAATTTAATGCCAGTTGTAAAATGAGTTTATTGTCAATATGACACTATATCAAAATCGTAGGGTTCTTAAATGACAGATAATGATTCTAGTTATTAGTTTGTAAGTTGTAAAATTTAAGGTATTTAGGACTAAATTCTTGGTTATTTAAAGGGTCTAATCATGTGACTTCATTTTTTAAAATCTTTATTGTTTCAAAACATAATAATACATTAAGATTATTGCAAAAGAAAAGAAGATGTAAGCCCTGGCCTATATATGTTGTTTCTGATAGTATAATATTAGTTACATAGTGTGCTAGTGACCTGATACGATATATATGGGGTCAGTAAATTCCATATGGGATGAGAGCGAAGAATCCCCATATGGAATTTACTGACTCCATATATATCGTATTAGGTCACTAGCACACTGTGTAACGAATTTATCTTACTTATTATCTTAACATGTGGTATTTAGACTAGTGGCCTATCAAAGTGATTAAGTCTTCAATACTAAGTATTAAGAACCTACTTCCATTGGTCTATACAAAAACAAATGCTAACCATAACAACTTGTTAGCTTTAAATGTGTTTTATGAATTTATTTCAATCGTTCATCATCAATTTCTTCTTCTATTGAAACCTTTCAGATTTTTCCTCAACACCGTGTTGTTTTTTATAAAGGGACGTAATACCACTACTAACCGTGTATCGATTTAAGCCCCGCCTACTAACCTAAAATGAAATATACACGGTCTCCACGCGGTTGCTTTTAACCAATCATATTCATAGAAATGTATATGAGGTAAGATAAATATTATTGTTATGCATTTTCTTTTGATAGTAAGCAACTTCTTTACAAAATGAGCTAACATACAGAAGTACAAATCGGAAACAACCAAGTAACCTTCATTTCTTGATTTCACTTGACAAAGACTGTTTTAACCCCAATTTTCATAACAAACGTCATGCTTTTATTTTTGTATAAATAGTAAAAGTCCTTTTTAAGGAACACAAACCACCTTGTATGTTGTATTCATATTACAGTTGATTTGTTTTTCACACGGATTTAACCATAAGGCGATTTTTCTATTGAATTGTCAGGGTTATTAAATATGAACTGATATCCCCATAAAAAATTCTGACGGTTTCCATTAAAGAATTTGTTGATCATTAGGTTTGTTTTCTAATGTTTCCGGATTTTGGTAATGGTCATGTTGCTCAGTTTTCACTAGTAGTTTTTTGTGTAGTGTTGACTTGATTATCTTTTCGTTGTTTTTGTTTGTTCCTAATCTTTATCTCTACCAAAATCTATAAAAATGCCGACTAGTGCTGTTGTTTCTTGTTTATTGCTCCAAAGCTTTAAAAAATTTGAAATGTACAGTTTCGTTTGAAGCACCACTCACAAGTGATGTTTCACAATGCACATATGCTGCTTCTTGTCCATTTCGGCATCATGTAATTCGTAATACTACCATTAAGTCGACACCACTTTGATTACACTGTAAATCGTATAGGGTATTATTAGCCCGGTAGAAAATGATTTAAACTTGTATACCATTTGCTTTAATATTGATGATCGGGAAAGTTGTAATTTACCAAAAACTGTTAACTGTATTTTGTATCCCTGTCCTTAGGTTTTCTTTAGTTGATTTTGGCTTCAATTATTGACTTACAATTCCTTATTTATTACAATATACATTTGATGAAACCATACCTTTATCAATCTAAAGACATTAGACTAAGTCGATCTTGAAGTAATACTAACAAGTAATATATATTCTGTTATATAAAGTTGTGGGTATAAAACTGTTCCGCAGTGACTTTCATAACAAAATTAAATGCTTTCAACTGTATATTATGAAAATATCAATATTGTTGATTTGGCTTAGAACCACTTTCTGATACGTTATTTTACATGTCTACCTTTTCATTTCTTTTGCAGTTTTGGGACTTGTCAAAAGATTTTCAAATACGATGTGAGAATCAATGTCTTGTGTTTGAGGATAACAAAATTAAAACTAAACGATGTGAATACTTTAAAAATCAAAAATGGAAATACTTACAGGTGATTAATTTTTGCGTTTTATACTCTGTTCATTGAGGTTTGACTGCATAACTTAGGATAACCATGTGTGAAATACATTCAAACCTAGCCTTAACTTTATATAATCCGTTCTTGTACCGTTTTTAGAATCAATTAAAGCAATACTTTAACCAAAACATAGGAAGAGCCATTAGTTGGCAAACCAGCAACAACAATGAAAGCCAAACAAGCAACGAAAATACCATAAACAAATCTAACATTCCCAAAAAGCTATAAAGTGCTTCACAGTATGACAAATTAAAGTGAGTTTTTGTGGGTTGTTTTTGGTAATTTTTACAGAAAACGATTTTTCATCAGAAGTTTTTATTATTATTTTTTATATTTTCGGATACCTGTGATTACATATCGGTCAATATCGAGCAAACGCAACAATGAACAGAGCTATCATTTTCGTATTGTCTGTTAAATAACTGATGATCTGGTAGTAACACCATACACATCAAAAATAGGAAATAACGTGAAGAAATTTATCGTATTATACTATTTAAAGCAGAGGAAATGCGTTATAATAAATTTTTCAGTATTGGCTATCTGCGCCTTTTTAACAATATGTGATCTTATAACAACATATGCATCGATTGGTTCTCGAATACCCATACTATCAGACCACCCGTATATAGTGTCTTGTTGGAATTTTATGCGACTGTCATACAAGTCAGAGATTTAGCTAGCTATAAAACCAGGTTTAATCCACCATTTTCTACTTAAAAAAATGCCTGTACCAAGTCAGGAATATGACAGTTGTTATTCATTTGTTTGCTGTGTTTGACTTTTTGATTTTGCCATTTGCTTAGGGACTTTCCGTTCTGAATTTTCCTCGGAGTTCGATATTTTTGTTATTTTACTTTTTTCTTCCCCTCCTGGCGTGTTCTCAATGTTATAACTCATTCTAGCCAATAAAATCTTAGCAATATCAACAATCAACTTATCAGAACTAACTGTTGTTTAGTAATAATAACAAGACTGGGTAAATATCGACTGAAACTTACAGCTTGATGAGAAGCAAAAACCCAATAAATAGTTCATAGAATGAATACTTCATTCAGCTGAACATCTTTCGCATTGTCACATAGTATACAGTAAACTCCCCCACGGTTAGTCATGATTTGTATATATTAAATTACATGTGTATAGATAATTAATTATATAATTGTATAGTCATTTGTAAGATGACTTGTATTTTTTGTTTCTATTCGTTTCGGTTTGCTTTGTTTTGTGTTTGTTTTGTGTTTTTTTTAACCATTTAATTGCATTCAATTTAATAATTATCGACCTTTAAATGTGATATTGCTTATTTTGTTGTAGAAAAATAGGATACAACATATCAAATCAGGAATGTGCTTGAAAGTTGTAAATGCCTAGAAGGATGTTCACAAACAAAACAGCAGACATAGTATTGGGTGAGGAAATCTTGAAAACGTTTTTATATATCTATGGCTTTTAAATGAAAATAGTTTAAATGTATTATCAAAGAATATTACATAATAGCATTGAATATATACAGTGTATAGCAATAAGTTTTCAATCATTGTATACTTGATATGGGTTATGTTCATATATTTTATGATGGTATGATACTTAACCCCTAACGGGAGGGATTGTGCTTGATTTTCATATGATGAAGACATAATCTTTCAATCAGTTTAATTGAGGTCTGGAGCTGGCATGTCAGTAACTGCTAGTAGTTCTTTGTTAATTTATGTATCATTGTCATTTTGCTTAGTTTCTTTTGTTACCTATTCTGACATCGCACTCGGACTTCTTTTACTGTGCATTTTGTAGTGTGTTTGTTTTTTTTACATTGGCTAGAGGTATACGGGGAGGGTTGAGATCTCGCTAAACATGTTTAACCCCGCCGCATTTTTGCGCCTGTCCCAAGTCAGGAGCCTCTGGCCTTTGTTAGTCTTGTATGATTTTTAATTTTAGTTCATTTATATGTTTTGGAATTTATTATGACGTCCATTTTCACTGAAATAGTACACATTTTTGTTGAGAGGCCAGCTGAATCCCGCCTCCGGGTGCGGAATTTTCTTGCTGTGTTGAAGACCCATTGGTGGCCTTCGGCTGTTTTCTGTTCTTTGGTCGGGTTGTTGTATCTTTGACACATTCCCCATTTCCATTCTCAATTTTATTGTGTACAAATGACTTGTCATGACGTTGGTTTAGAAATCATATATATTTGAACACGGTCGGAGTATATGCTTAAGGATATCTATAAGACTTTTGATTCTTTCTATCTTGTTAATTGCCAAGCTGTATACGCTATTTATACCCTTCACGGATATATGTTATCCTTTCGGCGTTAGATTAAATGCCACTGTTTTTGCTAACGTTTAACGATATATTGCCAGTGATTAGTTGTAATTGGCTTTGCTAGTACTTTTAGACCACTACTTTGTTTCTTTTGTATTTTTGTCTTTATGTTTTAGTCTTTCTGCTTCGTACAAAGAATTTTGTTCTTAAAAAATACCATATATATGATAGATGTGATATTACACAGTCAACGTATTAGAAGTGTTGGCACAAATACTCCAGTAGAACGGATTTGAATTGAAGTGTTTTACATGTCATTGCGGGGCCTTTTATAGCTGACTATGCGGTATGGGCTTTGTTCATTATTGACGGCCGCACGGTGACCTATACTTGTTAATTTCTGTTAATTTCATTTGATCTCTTGTGAAGAGTTGTCTCGTTGGCAATCATACCACATCTTCTTTTTTATATTGAACATATGTGACTGTGCCTTCTAACTTTATCTAAAAGAGCTTTTTAACGGGTGATGTAAATAGCTTGATAAATAAACTTATTTTGCTCGAAATTTCATCCCACCACCTTGCAGTCAGCATGGGCCAGATGACAGACGGATGGGGTATTTTCTGTAATCATATCAATAAATTATATACAACTTATGTTTCCCATGACTTGTGTTGCATGTAAATTGTCTCAAATGAAGAAAAAGAAGTGGCGCAATTAAAATGATCTGTGACGCAAATGCAAAACGCCTTCAATAGAATGGTATTTTAGGTTGATTGGATATTGTTAATATATTATGTCAAGGTTTTCGACGAAAATTATGAGAAGCTATAAAGAGCGCATACTATTGACATCCGTTTCCTACTTTTATATGTTTCTATCAAATTTTTAATGATACCATCTTCTGTTTGGAAAATCTTGTGTCGTATTATGACAACTAAAAATGTCATTTTTTGGATTGATAGATTGTTTGTTGGTGTTTAAAGCCAGTTTGATCAATCTTGGTTATATCATAATGACTGGGTTATATTGGCGAAGGAATTTGGAGTATCTGGAGGGAACCTACGACCTGGAAAACTATCATATTTAGATTTTCATTTCTTATGATAGAAATAGATTTTACCCAAATGTTTTGACGATTTTGAAAGACAACAATATTTAATTAATCAATTAAGTTCTCATTCTTTGGGAAGACTGTGATTCATTGGAACAGCTTGAAGAAAATATAGTGTGCATCAAGTCAGTCGAGAGCGTCAAATAAGCATTCAAACAACGTCAATAGGCGCTCTCTCTTTACATCGTGTAAATGGCAGAATTGGTATCTTGAACGTACTGATACAGATACAGATAATGCATATCATTGACAAGTCACTGTGACATGACAACATTTCGACATCAGTTTATTGTAGAAGACAATAATTTGCCATCCAGGTGTCTTTATTTTTGGTGCCATTGGGTTACAGACTTAATAAAACATACCCAAAATTAGCTTTTTACATAATCAAATAAGTAAAAGCAAAGCACCTTCAACGTTTCATTTAACCTGAACATCAAAACAGCAGACAAGCAAATTCGAAAACAAAAAGTTATATAAGTCGACGGCGTGAAAACAGGAGTTAGTTTCTTCACTATCTGCTGACATATTTTGATGGTCAAACATTGCACTGTGTATGAAACATAACTACTACTTTATTGACAGTGAAAATATATACAATTGTTCCTTGTTTGACTGATATTACCAAGTTTGTAGTCCCATTATCCTGTGTGTTGCAGTAAGACTGCAGAAATATACCTAACTATCTATGGTACAATGTAATAGAGCGTACAAGAAAAAGTAATACATTAGAAAAACTTAAAAATGAAACAGAAAATTATTTGGGTTTAAAAGGCAAGGTCATGTTGAGAAAAGTTACGGCAACTCGGACACCAACAAATGAAAAATATAAATGCTCATATATATTTATGAGGTTAAAAATAAAAACCTTATAACTGAAAATCTTAAAACACACGTACATCATGATAATTGAGTACAATAAATGATAATTGACATTAAACTACTTCCATATTCAATCGAAACAAGTATCAAAAATGTAGTCATTCTTTTTTTTTTTTAATTTGAATTAGTGTCGATTATCTTCTGCGCGCGCATTTGCTATAGAGGTTATACTTACTAATAAAATAGGTAAGAAAAACAGAAATTGCATAAAGCAATCATCAGCGTGTTTCCACCAGTCAAAATATGGTATTTATTATTCTTATCTATTGTGAATATACAGATTAGATGTAAATTTTATCTATATATTGCTTTACACTGTTTCTTTTTCAATTTCGAATTTACAAAACAGGATAAAACATTATAATTGATATTAAATCTAGTAATCAAATTTGTCATGCAGGGTTAGGGTTAGGGTTAGACACGGTATAGCTTTGATCACCGGCAACATGGCAAGAACATCCGTTCTTGTAGACTGTGTAGAACGCCACTGCTAGGAACAAACAACCAATAACACCAAAATATCCACCATATACTGTAAACTGAAAAGAAAACGTCAGTGTTGGTTGTTTCTATTTGCATAGTACATTGTTGTGGTATCAAAAATGTCAACACGAATGTTGAGTTACAACTGTTCATTAAATATTCATATCTCTTTATTTTTATTCATCTTATATAATTTTGAAACTAATGTAAATACGTACAAATTCAGGATTCAAAATCATATCCACTTAAATAAGTTGTCTATTGTTTTATGTAGTTTACTTGCTGTTTTACTGACATGCCCCTAATATATCCTTATAGTCCAAATCAAATGAAACAGTTTTCCTAGGACAATGTAGTTTGTTTTTATTTAAAAAGGTGGAGCAGGATCTGCCTACTCTTTAGGAGCACTTGAGATCACCCCCGGGTTTTGGTGTGGTTCATGTTACTCAGTCTTTAGTTTTCTTTGTAGTTTTGTGTATTGTATACTGTTGTTTGTCTTTTTCTTTTTTACTATGGCGTTGTCAGTTTATTTTCGACTTATGTGTTGAAACCCCCTTTGGTATTTTTAGCCTCTCTTATCCTTTTGATTCAAATACTTAACATTATGCTTGTAAAGGCAACGTAAACGTAGTTCGATGACGTTTTAGATTTTACGAAATTTTGTGTGTATTGAGAACTCGTCAAACTGCACTTCCTAATCGTAAAAATGAAACTGATATATGTAGCATTTATACTTCTAGAGACGCAGTCAAGGTGAAACAAAAGTACCGCCCCCTCCTTGTGAAATTATAGTTTGCGATTTCTCGGAATAATGGTTCCGTGCAAAATATTTTGCTAAAGAAAATTCTATCATATTGCTGTGAACGTTTTCATGATATGAAAATAATTGCTGTCTAAATTCATTTGTTTGAGTGATGTACATAGAAATAAGAAGATGGGGTATGAGTGCCAATGAGACAATTCTCCATCCAAGTCACAATGTGTAAAAAGTAAACATTTATAGGTCAAAGTACTGCCTTCAACACGTATGAAATAACATAGAAAATGATATTGAGAAACATAACGCCGTAACGTTCCATTAATTTGACATTTTTTGCTTTTTTTCACTCGACCTATCAATCGAGCCTATTGGTTTCTAGCGAAAAAGTTGTTTTCCTCCCTTAATGAATCAAAGGAATTGATGTAATCAATTGTATTCATTATTCCGGATTATTGATAGAATTTTAAATGTTTTACCTGTGTCTGTACGTCCACACCTAGACCTACTTTATCTACTACAATTACTGTCAGTAGTGTTTCAGCTACCAGAGCCATAAACGTGTTGACTCCGAATACAAACCCATACCGTTGTCTGGTAAGGGATTTAGCAATCTGTAACCTGTAAGGTAAAATATATTTGACGCCCTAAGTATATCGAAATTATTATATAAGTTTTAAAAAAGCAAAATTACGCGTATATTTTTGACAACATAGATATGAGTCCAGATCCTACACAAACATATACTTTACACATATCTTACTTTTTACACATATAAAGGAGAGGCGAAAGAAATCAAATGAACATTGAAAAGTCGAAAATAAACAGACAACATCATGACAACAAAAGAAAAGAATGAAAAGGCAAACAACAGTATAAAAAACACAACATAGTAAACTAAAGACCGAGCAACACGAACCCCACCAAAAACTGGGAGTGGTCTCAGGTTTTTCCAGAGGGTAAGAAGATCCTGCTACACATGTGGCACCTGTCGTGTTGCTCATATAAGAACAAATCAGGTGATTAATCTAATTGGGTAGGTCACATTCGGAGAAGAGATGTCGGCACTTTGGTTTCGACAATTAAAACGTATCCGTCAAATATTTTATAACGGTTAACCAACTCGTGATGGCGTTCGAACATTTTTCGAGGGAACAATTTCAACTTCACCACTTGTGAGCAGCGACCCTCTAGAAAGGAAATCAAGATAGAAAATGCAAGCCCTGGAATAACGTATCAACGAGAGATTGCCATTTTCTAGGTGTTAGTCAATATATGAGGCAGACTTAACTGTATCTGTTGTATTCTTTATTTCAAGTTCGATGGGATAGATGTGTTCAACATCGTCACCAAACGTTGAATTATAATGAAACGTTATAACCATCTTTGTAAAGACCTCGTGTACCAAATATCTTTTCTGAGTATTAATGATAAGATCTCATAATGCGGCTATTATGGCAGTTTTGCAGTTTTTGCAGTTTTGCACTAATTGAAAGACGTGTGAAGCCCAAATGCAAGTGTGTAAGACACATTTCAAATACATAAATACTGACGTCTGAACATCTAACGGATGTTTTTGGCATATAAATATAATACATCTGATTGCCGAATTCAGTGAACAAAACAATAGATCTTGTCATGCTTATTCCTTTATTTAAAACGTTTTAGACTTGGTGCCGAATATCTTGAAACACCCCTTTCATTGATAATAGACTTGTTGACAGTAGTCATGTGATAATAAAATTGAGAATGGAAATGGGAATGTGTCAAAGAAACAACAACCCGACCACAGAACAGACAACAACAGAAGGTCACCAATAGGTCTTCAATACAGCGAGAAATTCCCGCACCCGGAGGCGTCCTTAAGCTGGCCCCTAAACAAACATATATACTAGTTCAGTGATAATGGACGTCATACTAAACTCCAAATTATACACAAGAAACTAAAAGTAAAATAATACAAGACTAACAAAGGCCAGAGGCTCCTGACTTGGGACAGGCGCAAAATGCGGCGGGTTAAACATGTTTATGAGATCTCAACCTCCCCTATACCTCTAGCCAATGTAGAAAAGTAAACGCATAACAATACGCATATTAAAAGTCAGTTAAAGAGAAGTCCGAGTCCGATGTCAGAAGATGTAACAAAAGAAAATAAACAAAATGACAATAATACATAAATAACAACAGACTACTAGCAGTTAACTGACATGCCAGCTCCAGACCTCAATTAAACTGATTGAAAGATTATGTCTTCATCATATGAATATCAGGCACAATCCCTCCCGTTAGGGTTTAGTATCATACCATCATAAAATATATGAGAAGAGCATAACCCGTGTCATGCCAACAACTGGTTTTAAATAAATGTGTTTAGTTCCGATGCAAAGACCCTATAAGTGAATCAATATTAAAGCCAAAATATGCAATCTTTAATGACCTGACAACAGTATCGTAACTATATCCCTTCTTAATAAGTCTATTTAAAGGTTTTGTTAGCTTCTGAGGTGAATACTGACATTTTAGTGCTTTATAAAGAATATTACCATAAAAGATTGGATGTGAAATACCTGAACGTATAAGAAGTCTGCATAGTATACCTTCCTGACTACCCTTAAATCAAGACTTGGACTCGTCCATGTAGGAAGTAAATAAAGCAGCAGAGACGGTAGTTCAGATTCATTGTGAT
Source organism: Mytilus coruscus (assembly GCA_017311375.1). Classification (NCBI taxonomy): domain Eukaryota; kingdom Metazoa; phylum Mollusca; class Bivalvia; order Mytilida; family Mytilidae; genus Mytilus; species Mytilus coruscus. The sequence goes on from CM029604.1 coordinate 55,919,081, forward strand.
GATCGCTCTCCAGATAGTTATATAAAAGTGAGTATTATTTGTTCTTTGGATAAACATAATGAATTCCACGTGAAATGTGGATTATTAATAATAGTTTTAAGATTAGGAATTTTTATAATATAATCAAGGAAAACATACGTGATACTTATTTGACAATGTGAATATATAGTGTTCAGTTCGATAGTAAAGTTATGTATATTTGGGTTACTTAATTTTGAATAGTGTATACTAGTAGTGTAAAAAAATCATATTAGCGACGTTGGAGTGTTCCTTTTCTGTGTATCATTCATATGTTACACTGATTACAGGTTATAGTGTCTCATTTACTACCAAGTGATCTATTTGATGAATAGTGTAAATTGGCAGTGCCGTTTGACTTGTTTTGTTTCATTGTTTTGTACAAAGTGATATTTTGCTACCGTGTTTGTTGTCTTGCTATCTGGATGTTACTTTGATCGATAGTGTAAATTGACCACTTGGTTTAAAGTACTATTTGCAAGCGGTTTGTCCTCAGAGTTATACATATGTTGATTTCCATTAGCTTTGTTAATCAGTATTTCATATTGAAGTGACGTGCAGATACCGATTCAGATTAATATTTTAAGATGTATTTTGAAAACTAGAATCCGTTTATTTCGATATAATTCCATTTGAACGTTCGGATTTACAAGTTACACTTGGAAAACATAAGGTCAAAGAGAAAGTTCAGATCTAGAATATGACAAGCGGAACCAAAAGCTTTTGGAAATGTCGAAAGCTATTCACCTAAGTCTTACAACATTAATCAGCCGGCAATTAAAATAGGTGGAACAAATTTTAATTATTACTTACCTTGCTAGATATATAAAACTTACGTTGCTAATGTTATCACTGCATGATACGTAGCTCTAAAGCCGCTGTACAATGCATACGAAACCCATATATTTGTTGATTGTCCCATTACTGTAAGGCCAGCGGTATTTAAAACACATACGATGGCCATTATTGTTTCTGATAGTCCTGGGCGAGACCAATTCACGGGTAAAAACCCAAATACTAATACACCAATGAAACCTGATGAATACAAAATATATAAATATAGCTGCATACATAAAAAATTAAACTCTTCGGTTTGCATGTGCATTATATGTATAAAACTGCCATCAAACGGTATAAAGAAGCATGCATGAAACTTCAGTATTTTAAGTATTTTCCTAAGTGTTTAAAAGGTATTAGCATATACAGATATATTCTAATATTCACGAACCGATATATTAAATTTTAATTTTATGCTCATCATAGTTACACACTTTAATATTTAGAATACATATTTAAAGTAAATAATTAACTACACGTTTTTGTAGATTTTTTTAGAATATAACAGTAGCATTTGATTTACTAACAAATGTAAATTTTTATTTCACTACAAGAGGGGTGAAAGATACCATAGGGACATTCAAACTCATAAATCGAAAATAAAATTGACAACGCCATGGCTATAAGAGAAAAAGACTCATATCTAACGTATTAAAAATCGCTTTGTTTATCATGGTCTCAAATTCTCTCTTCTCGGACAATTACTCTCACTTTTTTGTGACAATTGTTTCCTTGATTATAGTTTGAAATGTTCGCATAATCATCGATAACTAATATGATGAGAAACACAAATAAGGTGGTTTGGATGAACATATTTTGGTACCTAGTAAATGGTTTCGACGATCAAAGCTTACAAAATAGAATAAAGTGACAATATGTGTTAAGCATACAAATACTTGGTTGAAATTATTTAAAACTCACTTATTAGGGTACCAAATGCCTCTACAGCTCCGTTGTAAATAGTTCCTTTTTGATCTTCTGGTGTAATTACTTCCCAAAGGTTCTGAATATAATTCCTGACTTGACCATGTCCACATGATGCAAATGCCCACCAAACTGACCAAGCTATTACAGACTTATCTGAGTATGCAGTTTTCAGTTCATTCCATAAGAATAAAATTCCTCGCTTAAAAGTGGATTTTTGAACATTTGGACTTTCTTGAATGGCTGAAAATCCAATATTGTTGTCCAACTCTTTGTTCGTTACGTCTTTGTTTTCATCGTGCTTTCGAGAGTGAAATATATCCGAATGGCTTGGTCTTCTTAATGTTACTGCTAAAATGAATGCCAGTGAAACACTGACCATTGATATTATATTTAGTTGTTTATAGTCCATTAAATTAAAAGATACGAGCAACTGTCCAGTCAAATATGCAGAACAACGACCGATAAGAAGTGCAGCTCGTGTAAAGCTTGTTATTATCTTGTACTGTTCATTAGAAACCATTGCAAAGAGATATGAATAGTAAGCTATGTCAGTAGCTGTTATAAGACCATAGCAGACTTCCATGAATTGAAAAGCCAGAGCACCTTGTGCCCACAAAAGAATTGACCATGTTGCAATGTATGTTGCACCTGAAATGTATAAAATATTTTCTAAATATCGATGAACTTTATTCTTATTGATATTCAAAGAATACGTGTGAACGTGTTAACAACTTTTAAATCTCAACAAAATTGATTGATTGATTGATTAATTAATGTTTAATGCCACATTTATCACTATTGTGCTTTTTACTGATGGTAAGGTTTTATTGGTGTAGTAAAACGGAGTGCACGGAGAGAACAACCGACCTTGGTGGGAAAATTGACAATCCTAGTTAATGAAGATTGGAAGCGAGCGCAGCTGCCACGTGTGGGGTTTAATCTCACAACCTCAGTATTGACAGGCTAGTGACACAGTAGTTCGACTACATAGAATACTCTACCACCGAGGCCCCTCAATAAAGTTGAAGTAACCAGGTAAAACTAATAAGTGACACATTTCTTCTTTTATCTGTTACCCATGATTGTATATCAAGTAACATACCTTCAAGAACTAATATTGGCTGGTAGCGGACATAATCAGTCAGAAGAAATACAGGTATGAGCCATAGCAGGTACGCATAAGTCCATATAGGATATATTTCATTATTGATTTCTTCAACTGTCAGATTTTTCCATGGTCCGGTTAGATATGCAGACATATAAGCCTCAGATGGTCTGAATTCTTTTAAAAAGCCAAAGAGGCATACCAAAAATGTCAACACCTTCCAATGCATGATCTATCTGCCAAAATAAAAAAAAAGAATATAAAAAAAAAAAAAAAAACAACAACAACAACATCACACAAATATATAGTAGTACAATGAGGAACTAATTTTCGCAGATAATCTTAGAAAGCAAGATATGTCAAATTTCATCATCGACAGTCTCTTGAAAAAAAGAACTTATTAAAAGTAAGCACTTACGAGATTTTTTGAAATGGGACAGACACATGCAATGGTTTATCGAATTTTGTTCAGAAATGAAATTATCTCAGTGAAGTGGATTAACCAATGGTTCATAGAAGATGGGATAACGTACGAAAGTCAGTTCAATTTTTGCTGCTGGATCCTAAATATTGTAACTTTAGCCTATTATGTCTGTTTGAGTTGCTCATCCAATTCTGTCAATATAACCGACTATAAACAACTGTTCGACAAGTGGGGGTTTAACTAGCTAAAAAAACCAGTTTTAACCCAGAATTTTCCCCGAAAAACAGATAACACAGGCATAAACGATATTACGCTGATGAAATGTAAGATTGAATTGAATTAATATTTCATAAATCTTCATAGGGTGAACACTCTGAAGATGAACAGTTTTTTACCAATTTGCTTTTAATAACCCATCAAATGAAAAAGAACTGCTAGTGGTAATATTGTGTTGGTATTTTGATGTTTTTGTGAACCCAACACTATGACACAATATAAGGGGAGGCTCACGTTCACGATAGGAGACCGGAAACAACAACAGGAAAGAAAACCAAATTATTATATCAAGACGCTCGCTATTATTTAATAAAGAACTATCAAAGTGATTACAATATAATTTCAAAGTACAATTTTAAAGTTAAAATAAATTGAAAACAATTATAAAATACAACAATTCCAAATAAATATAAAAATAACAATTATTATTAATGTTAAATTAAACCTGTTTAATTAAAATACTTTTTGTTTAAACTTAATTTTATTAACATATTTACATATAAAAGATACATCAAATACCGGTACCTTATCCCGGCCTCGTTAACATTAGTATAGAACATATATTATGGTTAGTTGTGTTAGTACATAGATTTTCATTAATCCGGATATAATTTATGTCTTCACCTGAATGATTTTTTATACTAATTGCTTTGTTTACAAAATAGCTTGATAACACGTGTAAAGCTTTATATATGTAATACACATTAGTATCTGATCTAATATGCATTAGCCAAGGAATTTTATCAAAATATTTGTTTTTGGAGGATTAATGATATGCCGTTATTCTATTCTGTTGTGAATGTTTGTTTGAAATTCATATATATGTTTTACAAAATATATCAACAGTAAAATCGGATGCTGTCTAATTCAGTTGAAGGTAATTTTCATTTATTAAGTGTTCTTGTCATCCTAAAAGTTTCTTGTTTCAATATAATTTCTGATCTCGTGTCTTAATATTTTGAGGTGTTGTATATTTTTATATTTTTGTCTGACATATAGTATACTTTATATATGGTGTAACTAATTATAGTTAAAAGTAAATTAAGTTCATAATACTCTTTATCATATATTTTACGTCCAAAAGCTATGCTTTTCAGATTAATAACATGCCTTTCAATGTTTATTTCCAATTTGTTGTACTTCCTTCGAGAATGATTCAAAATATTAACATTTGAGGAAGAAATCTTCATAATTTACTACTTTTTTCAGTGTAAGCAAGTATCTGTTTCTATTATATGCCACTGTTTAATCATTTACTACAGGGAAGTATATAATGGAGCAGTTTCCATCTAAATATTTCATTTCTATTATCATCTAGAAGTGTAAAGATAAATTTCAATGTTTCATATGCATGGTTAGTATTTTCTAGTGTCAAATATGATTTCCATTTTAAAAAGCCAATAGGTGTTTGTATTTCTCTTGTTTTAAGTAAAAAGGTATAAATGCCATGATTATTTAGGGATTGAATAGGTGTTTTGTTTATGATGTTAAGATTTTCATTTTTATTTATATTAACTTGGGTATGTTTAGATGGTGAGTTTTTGATGATATTGGTCCAGTGTTTTGGAATAGCTTTCATCAGTTTTGTTAGCTCAGCAATCAAGTTTTCCTTATTTGTAAGTTTACTTAGTATGATGTCTGATGATATGTTTCCGTCATTATCTAATAAATCATTTATAACCAGAATTTGGCTTTGTATCCAGTTTTTGAACAGTAAACATTTATTGTTGATATTAATATATTTATTGGCCCATATTATTTGTTTCTTTATTTCCCAAAACATGGTAGGCTTTTGTATTGTTTTTTTTTTTTGCTTTTATCCAGGTCTTTATTAACTGCTGATAAAACTCTGGAATTTGTTTTATTATATTTTTCAATAAAATTTATATTGTCTATATTCATCATGAATATTAAAAGTTATCTCCTATCTTATCCAAAATATATTTTGGCATTATCTTCAAGTTTGTTCAGAATTTTTTTCAAACAATAATTGTTTAATCCATTTGAGTTGAATTGTTGATATATAAGTATCTATACAAATCATTTTTAAATCCCCTTCAGTATAATTTTGGGACAAAATATCTCTTTTAATCAAATAATGGAATATAATTTAATGGAAGTCCCATTCCAGATATAGTTATATATCATAGTTTTTATGTTTTGTATAAAATCTTTTGGTAATATCATATTGCTTGCCATATATGTTATATTTGGGAGTATAAGAGACTTCACTAAGCATGCTTAGCTTTCTTTTTCACCACACACTTATAATCTTTTCAATTTTATCAGCTTGTTTTTAACAATTAAGTTTTTGACACTTTTCTTTATTATAGCCAAAATGCCTAAACTCTTTATTGGTTCTTTCGTCCAACTGATTCTTTCGAATTTGTCTTTAATATATTTAAGTCTGCCTAGCCAGATTCCTTCAGTTTTAGTTCTATTTAATGTTAAGCCAGAGAATGAGCCAAACGTTTCTATTAAGTTCATGACTACAGATATTTCCTTTTTGGATTTTAAAAATAAGGTTGTATCATCTGCCAATTGACAAATTTTTAAACTACAGTCTTTACCATTTAATTTAATTTGGAACCCTTTGATATTTTTCTCAGATCTAATTCTGCATGCTAGTATCTCCATCGCTAGTACAAAAAACAGAGCGGACAACGGACATCCTTGTCGAATTCCACGACAGATCTTAAAGGGGTTTGATATCCACCCACTATTTACAATGCACCCTGATATGTCATTATATATAGTCTCAACCCAATGTATAAAATCTATTTTAAATCCATTTTTTTAATGTTTGTATCATGAAAAACCATTCAATTGAATCAAAAGCTTTTGAAAAATCCAGCAATAGAATTGCCCTCTCTACATTGAAATTTCCACCATAGCCAATGACATCTTGAATTTGTCTAATATTAAAACCAATGTATCTATTCTTTACATAGCCCTTCTGGTCAGTATTAACGATATTGGGTAAAACTATTTTTAGCCTTTGTGCAAGTGTATAATCAAGAATTTTAACATCTACATTTAATAAAGTTATTGGCCTATAGTTATCCAGAGATTTTGGATCATTCTTTTTAAAATTAGTGAAATTGCCACCTTTTTTGTGAATTTGTCAAACTTTTCTTGTTATAGGACTCATTATATACTTTGGATAGTAACTTTTGGATTTGGGGCCAAAATTTTATATAGAATTCCCTATTAAGTCCATCTAAACCTGGAGCTTTGTTAAGTTTCATTTTAAAAACTGCTTCTGTAATTTCTTCAGATGTCACTAGCCTTTTTAAACTATTGCTATCTTTATCTGAGAGTTTTTTTTCTATTTTAGTGTTTTGAATATACTCTTTAGTCTGTAATTTATCTGGATTTGATGATTTATATAGCTTTTCATAATATTTTACTTCTTGTTATAGAATTTCAGTTTGGTCGGTTGTTATATTGCCTTCATACTTGTCTTGATTTTTCTAGGTTCAAGAAAAAAGCAGTTTTTTTTCACCTTCTTCTATCCATTTTGCTCTTGACCTTGTTTGAGCTCCTTTTGTTTTTTCAAGGTATAATTGATCTAAATGGTCGGTTATATTATTTATCTGTGAAAGTAGATCAGAATTGTTATTGCTTTCACGTTAATCTAATTTAATATTTAGCTTATTGAGGTCTTCTTCATAAGTTTGAATTTTAGCTCTTTTTTGTTTTGCTTTTCTTTGGCAAAAATCTAAACTGCTGTCCCAAACTTCAGCTTTAAAGTTATCCCACAATAAACCTAAATTTTCTGCAGTTTTTTCTTTGTTTTCATAATATTTTATTAGTTTTTCTATATTACAGCAATAGTCCCTGTCATTCAGTATCGATGAGTTTAATTGCCAGTATACTTTCCCTTCGTTTACCTTTTTAATTCTTATTTTTGATGAAATACCATTATGGTCTGTTGATTTTAATATAATAGGCCTTATATCTGCTTTGACTATTTGTGATTTACAATCTTTACTTACAAGGAAGAAGTCAATTCTAGTTGCTTCTAGCCCTGATTTTTCTACGCCAAGTATATTGAATTTATTTGGGGTTTTTCTCTCTCCATATGTCTATAAATTTGAAATATTTTATGAGCATTTTTAGGCCGTGAACTGGTTTGTCAAATTTGTTTTTTGCTCTTTTATTTTTTGTATCATTAATTCTTAGAATGTCATTGAAATCTCCTCCCATTATAATTTGTCCTAAACTATGCTCTTGAGTCCAGTCTTTTACCCTTTTAAAGAAAGCGTTTCTTTTTTTTTTTTGCTATATTTGGTGCATACATGTTTATAAGAGAATAGACATTATCTCCTAATTCAACATTAATTAATAGATAACGTCCCTCCTGATCTTTATATTCATTTATAATATTATATCTTGTTTGTTTTGAAAACCAAATAGCTACACCCTATGATGCACTACTACCCCAACTATGAAAAATTTCTACTGGAAAATCATTATTTAAAGTGTCATTTATACTTTTGGTGAAATGCGTTTCTTGCATCATCAAAATTTGGCATTTTTGGAGTTTGCACCACTCAATTAATCTTTTTCTTTTTTCAGATTGCAGTAAACCATGAGTGTTTACAGAACATATGTGAAGTGGTTTAGTAGCCATTTGTTTGAAAAGGTTAGTTTATTTACTTTTTGATTACCTTTCTTTATTTGTTTGTTATTTCCGATGATTTTAGTTATTCCGGTACGGTAACTTTCATTAATTGTTAACTCCAGCCTTGATTTAAATGACCCAGTTTGTTGGTCCTTGTAATATCGCATGTGTGTTTTCACACTGTCATGTGATTTACGTAAATATAAACAATACCACGTGCTGATGCTGTCATGTGACATGTATAAATATAAACAATAACACGTGTTTTCTATATCGATTGATTCAAGTTTGTTTATTATTATTAGGGTTTTGCACAGGTTCTGGTTTACTTCCAATTTAAGTCCTATTACCAGTTTTAATCTTCTAACAGTATTTTTCATGCTTGCATGCAATTTAGCAGCATTTAAATTTAAATATTTGCATCTTTTATTTTTGTTTACCAACTTATTTTTGCATTTACTACATATAATGTGACTTCTTTTTGTCGCATTGATTTCATTAAACCACATGTCAACTAAATATTTTTGTGCATTTTTTTGTTTAAACATAAGAACATTCCCAATACAATGTGATATTTACAATTTAAATAAAACATTGTATATTTTATTTGTTATTGTGTCATAGTATTATCCTTGGAGTTTACTTTTCTGCTTTTTTGACCGATTCTCTCTCTGATGTAATTCCTCTGGTGGTGTTACAGTTGAATTTTCAAATACATTCAAAAGGCATTTCACATTTGTTGACTTTGGTGTATTTGGTTCTTTTTCACTTGTAACATTTGACGTTTTAACGATATAGCTTGACATATAGATTTGAGTTGGATTCTGTTTTTTTGTTTTCTTTTTTTTCCGTTTTTCTTCATTTCCGCTGACAACGCAGTGTACTTCCCATTTTTAGAAATCTTGGAAAATTAAAATACTAGTTACTAATAAACATTATTTAATCTATCCAAAATAAAATCAAAAGAAAAATAAATTTAAATCTAAACTATTTTCGAACTAAGAGACTCACGCAAGAAATTATTAATGTTATAGCGGCTTGATCAGTTTATATACTTATTTCTACAGGCCCTACTAACATTAATTATTCATGAACCCGTAAACCATATAAAATAACAAAAGAATTTATGAAATTTTAGCAAAATGAGAATACCCAAATATGGCTGTGGTCCAAAACCTGTCAAAAAAAAAAAAAAAAAAAAAAAAAATATGTTTTCTTTAAATTCTAATATTTCTTATTTCAAGATTATCAAACTATGTTTCAAATATGTTCATTAATATTTTTCGTATTATAATGTAAAGCAATTTACAACTTAAAATATATATAACATAATGTAAAATAATTATATAAATATTAATTTAGATATTAATAAAAAGTAATTATGGTACTTGCTAGTTTGCGCTCTATACCTTGACACTAATAGGATTGTTAACTCGGGTTGACCATTGTCCAGAGATTTATGACGTTTTCTCATTAACTTGATTATTACTGTCAACAAATGAAGTGTTATTTATAGACAAGACAAGACAAATATTTTATTAATGGCTCAACTTATGTACATACATATAAAACATAGACATATATAATTGGTAAACAACAGTATATACATAAGCCACTCTAACAAGAGTTACGAGAGATTGATTAAAAACAAATATACATAAAAGAAATGTATATACAAGATTTAAACCTATTGTTAAAAGTAAGCACTGAAGAGATTTGTATTGTCACCAGTATCCAAAGTTCATGTCTTAACGATGACTAGAGAATATGTGAAGAAAGTGAATCAAAATGCTGTATAAGTAAATATACCAAATCTAAAGGAGGTACATTTGACAAACGTGATGTTTAACATATTGACCAGAGATATATTTGAAGTTTCCCACTCTTTCAATATTGAAGAGAAAAGTTTGCCTTTTGAAAGAATAAAACAGTTAATCAATAATTGCATATAAAATATTTATTACAGTAGATCATGCATACATTAATTAATAAACTGTATGAAATAAAATAATTATAGGTTTCATAACGAGTGAGAATTGGATATCGCTTGATATCAGCTCTAGTTATTTAATTTCAATATAATAACAAACGAGCGTTCGTCGAGTATATTATTTCAGTTCAATTCGATATTTTATTAACGTCTCACCTTATGTATAAAATTACATAGTGCAAATATAAAAGATACATTTTGTATACATAAGCCAATCTGTACAGATTTATGAGAGACAACAACTAAAACAACATGTATGTCCATTAATAAATATTAAACATGAATGGTAAAATCATACAGCATAATTATTTATTTATTATTTACAATATAAAACTTCTCGGTGTCTTTTCAGAATAAAATTACAGGTTTTGGCACATAATCTTATAATTTCGTGATTCGAAAATAAAAATACCATTTTCTGACAATCTGTTAAACTATTAAAATGTTCATTAATTTTAAGAGATTCAGTAAAAAGAATTTGTCTAAGATCATTATAAACAGGACAATGTAAAATGACATGATATTCATCTTCAACAGTATTAAAACAATTAAAACAACATCTCTTTTCCAGCGGCAAATTTTCATACCTCCCAGTTTCCAGCCTAATAGGAGCCACCCCACATCTTAATTTTGCAAAGGCACTTCTTTCGCTAAAATGCATTAAAAGTTTGCAGTAGTTTTCAACAACATAATCCTGCTAAAAAATAGAATACGGTCTCAACTTGTAACGCCCATTTCCCCGTCTGGAAGAGGATGAATTAACAATGCTTTTCCATTCATCAATATATTTATTAAACGTTCTTGACATGACTGTATTATCAGACATATATTTATTAATATTAGTGTTTAAATTACAAAAGTCAACCAATTCAAGTTCAGTGAACCATGAAATTCCATTTTTTTAACAATTTTATGTTTCAGACTGACCTCATCCGTCCACATGAATATTTTCCTGTTAATACGATCTGGCTTTATATTTACTAATCTATGCCAGTGTCTCGCAATTACCTTCTATTGTGTATGGTAAATTGGAACCCACCCCATGTCTCCCATGACAGCTGGATTTGATGTGTATTTACCGACACCAAGGAAGAATCTACAAGCTCTCATCTGAATCGCATTAATAAATGAAAAATTCTTGCAGCCACAAATCGCGGCATCATATTCAACAATAGGACTTACAAGTGAATCAAATACTTTTTTACTGACGTCATATGAATCGCCACCAATAGCTTCATGAGCTTTACACTTAGCTATAACCAGACATATAGCTCTGTTTGCTGACCTAGCAACTGCCTTTGCGGTAATACTAAAGTCAAGAAATTCATTTAAAACAAGGCCCGGCCAGATAAGCATATTCACTTCTGGTAGCAATTTTCATATCCCCACACTTAAATTCGTGACTTGATCGTTCAAATGAGGTCGGTCTGAAATGGACAACATTACTCTTACATGCATTAATAGTCATTTTATTGTCAGTACACCAATGCTATAACTCATCTAAGACGTTTTGTAACTCATTTTCAGTATTTGCTAACAGTACAATATCATAAGCATACAACAAGATAATACTTTTTCTCCCCCAATGTCAACACCAAAATCAAAAGATTATTAAGTACATAGCTAATTCATTTATGAAAATGTTAAATAATAGAGGAGACAGTGAATAACCCTGTTTCAAACCACAGTTTACAGTAAACCAATCTGTGTTGAAACTAATAACTCTGATCGAGCATCTGACCTCATTATAAAGGGACTTAATATCCATTATTATTACTTTTCAAATTAAATAACGAGAGTTGATATCAAGCGATATCCAATTATCACGAGTTGTTAAACTTATTTCTCTTATGGTCAACACTCTTTTTGTGTTAAATTAAAAAATTCGCGAATCGTTGATCTAGTCTTTTGCACATACCATGAGTGACATCATAAAAAAACATGTCCTTTTCCGGCGTCTAACTTTAATATCAGACATTTAAAAATCTTTTGTACGCTTCAAAATGCAATAAAATTTGACAAAAATTTCCAGGTGAACAGTTTGAGTGTTTTGTATATTATTGAAGAAATCACATATGTTTGTTGCAATGGACGAAATGTACATCGGCTTAACCTTTGAAAGATATCAATGACCCAGCGAATAGCCAATGCCAATGTCATAATATCGTCTTATGATGCTGGATAAGCCAATCAAATTAACGCAGTTTTCGTATCACTATTTCGTATCACATTCCGTGCAGTGTCATACGAGATATATCTATTCATGCAAGAAATAGATAACATGCCACAACCATAAGAGAAACTGCATTAATCTATTACAATAGTAATATTCTAATATATATATATATATAATTAAAAAAGAAATCTGTAAGTGAAACAAACAATTGATATTATTATTTAAATACCTCTTGGTGCTCTCTGATACGTACGACAATATAATGTCAATACTTCTACCCTCTAGTTGATACTAACTTATGTAACAATTGTGGCGAATACAAAATGTCAGAAAGAATTTACATTGAATTAAATAAACATGTTTTCCACAAATCGATTATAAAGCTACAAATAATTGTATATCTAAACAATAATAAACCAACATCTACTTCGCACTACCTGTATAATTATGTATTATCGCTAAATTTGGTAGCACCTAGGTGGAGAGAAAGGACCAAAAAAAGAAAAACACAAGGTAAGAATTTCGTTTATTTAAACTATTTCTTTAGATTTTATGAGGTTTACGCTAATGAAATGATTTTTTTTAAATAAATAATTCTTTATTTTTGTATGCCAACGAGTAACAAAAATGCAAAGACTTTGTGTTATACTCCAAATTGTGCACTTGGTACCTGAAAATTAATAGGTCGATTGTCCTCTGTCGCCTCGCTGGCCAGATATTTTACAGTTTTCACTCTTTTTCCAGACAAATTTTAAGATTATGATACATGTGATAGTGTGACTTCATATTCTCTGAAGTTTTCTACAAAAAGATGTTTTCTTAAGAATATATCAAGTGAAAAGCACAAGGATAATAGTTGCGCTGAAAGGTGCCCAAAGGTAACCTTAAAATAAACTATTAAAAGGGTGTCTCTACGCGACAAAAAATAGTACATTATTTTCGGTTAAAAGTGAAAGTAGGTTACTAAGTGGGTAAACAGTTTATCAGTGAAGCAATACAATATGAATATGAGTTTTCCGCAGGATTCATGAACAACCATATCTTAAAGGACACTGGTATGAGAGATTCAAAAAGTAAAACAAAGATATTGTACGAAAACAATCAATGATTCACTCAAAACCGTAAATTGATTGAAAATGAAAATAAGTTATAACAAACACTATATTCAATTCTTATATATGTAGAGATTGACACGGTTGTTTTCTTCGGAAAATGAATGGGCTGGCCATTACATTTATTGCATTGTCATGACATATTAATGTAAAATTTAACCCCACACAAATATTGGCGTTTGTTACCTCTGGTCACCCTACACCGATGTTGGTTTTGGTTACCACTGGTCACCCTACACAGATATTGGCTTTGGTTACCTCTGGTCACCCTACACATGTATTTTATTTGGTTACCTCTTGTAATCCTATACAGATTTTGACTGTGGTTAACTGTAGTCATCTTACACAGATCTGTGCGTACATTGGTTACCTCTGGTCACCTTACCCATATATTAGCTTTAATTACCTCTGGTCATTCTACACAGATATTGACTTTGCCCTACACAGATATTGACTTTGGTAACCTCTGGTAACCCTACACAGATATTGACTTTGGTAATCCGGTCCCCAAACATAGATATTGACTTTGATTACCACTGGTCACCCTAAACAGATATTGGCTTTGGTTACCTGTGGTCACAATACACTAGTATTTTATTTGGTTACCTCTTGAATTGTCATCTTATACAGATTTTGACTGTGGTTAACTTTAGTCATCTTACACAAATCTGGACGTTGGTTACCTCTGGTCACCTTACCCATATATTAGCTTTGATTACCTCTGGTCATTCTACAAATATATTGACTTTGGTTACCTGTGGTCACCCTACACAGATTTTGACTTTGGTAACCTTCTGGTCACCCTACACATATATTGGCTTTTGTAATCTGGTCCCACTACACAGATATTGGCTTTGGATACCTCTAGTGAACCTACACAAATTGTCTTTGGTTACCTTTGGTCACCCTACACATATATTGGCTTGAGTTAGCTCTGGTCACCCTACACAGATTGTCTTTGGTAACCTTTGGTCACCCTACGCAGATATTGGCTTTGGTTACCTCTGGTCACCCTAGACAGATATTGGTGTTGATTACCTCTTGACACCCTACACAGATATTTGATTTGGCTACCTATGGTCATCCTGCACATATTTTGGCTTTCATTAATATTGACTTTGGTAACCTGCACGTTCAAGAACCCTTCAAGGGGTCTGTTAATTGCATGTTGCAATGTAAACGACTGTTCCTACCCAACGTATCATATTTTTCAGTTGCAGTCTAAATATCCAGCCAATTCTAATCAACCAACTTAAAAAAATCTACATATTGAATTTATTTTCGTCCTGAATTTTTATGAAAGATTTGCCACAGGACGTTTAGAAAACAACATCCATCATTTTGTATGATGTCAGTATCATTATGACAGTGATACTGTACCTTGACTTTCAAAAGTGTTTATGCAACTTAACTTTCAAAAGAATTTACGCAACTTAACTTTCAGAAGAATCTATGCAACTTTACTTTTAGAAGAATTAATGCAACTTAACTTAACTTTCAAAAGAATTTATGCAACTTGACTTTCAAAAGAATTTATGCAAATTAGGGACACTTTTCATTTATGCTTAAACCCTTAAACTAAAGGATTTCTATGTGAAGAATTCCAAATCGTATTTCTGCAAAATCTTTTACATTTTTGAAAACACCTTGTGTATTAAGTTAGATATATCTGATTGATGTTGTGTAATAGGTAAAAATGTTGTTTGATTTTGAGCTGTTTAAACGTAAAGTAAGATATTGTGCATACTAGTTACTTATTTTATAGATAGCATTTATATTTCTTGTCATGGAGGTCCGTTTTCTTTGCGGGATGCACAAGTTACAATAAGCAATTGAGTGGCATGGTGCGCAGCCTTTTAATGCTAACCAGAATTAAGAGTTGGACTAATCCTGATTGGTATTAGTGTACTAGATACTTTTTTTATTCTTATTAATTACCTCGTAGACTCTTCTATAAAACAATTGAGACGAGACGTGTATTGTTTTAAGCGTATAGGCAAGTTAGATAATTAAAAATTTGGGGAGGAGTGAGACTTTAATTTCTAATGAGGTTTGGGTCAGAAAGTATACTAAATGAAGCCTATTTAATAAAAAAAAAGTGCTAATATATTACCGCCTATTTGACAGCAATGTGTGTTCAGTTCCTGTAACAACTCATTTTAAAAGTTGCCCGTTTGCTTGTAGTGGATTCAAAAATATCAGTAGCGTCCAGTCAGAATGAGAACGTTTACAAATATGGGTCCACAGGACACCATGCTCCGCTCATACTAAAAATCTGCATTTTAATGAACCACGATTTACGAGTTAAAACTTGATTTGGCATAAGATTTATAAAGTTCACTTCTGAATGAAAATTTGTACCAACTTTCAGTTGGATATAACTACAAAGTACCTAAATTTTAACCTGATACGAGAAGGACGGACGAACGGACACATAAACAGAAAACATAATGGTTCTCATATTGTAGACGAGGCATACGATTGCTACTATTTGAGGAAACCAGGCTCACTTTCACAAGACTTTTCTCCAATGACCTTCCTACCAGTGCGCAGAATATGTAAATACACTAACACGTATCTAACTAAATGTTTGACACTATGGATATGTATTTAGTAAAATGTTGCTATCTATGTCTGCAGAAAAGTGAAAATCTAAATCTCATGGAAAAGCAGTTTTCAGCTACAGATTGGATAGTATTTGTAATAACATTAGTGTTACCATCTGCATTGGTATGTATCATGGAGTTACCGGCGGTAGACAGAGAACGAAAAAAGAATTTCTTATAGCTGATACAAAAATGAGTTGTCTGCCTGTAGCAATTTCTTAACTGGTGTCTTTTCAATCCGCTATACTCATGTTAAGTAATCATTAGTGCACTAGACTTTTACCATCCTTTTTTATCTATAAAGTTTAACCAGGAAATATATACAAAAAGTATTTCAATACCGCCATATTATGTTCACGAGCTTTTCCCAACCCAGGAACATATTTAAACTAATAAATATTTAAACGTTTTTGTTTTTAGGAGATTAAGTGGTGATGCCAGATCTGTGCTAGTCTTTGTTGAATTTATTGTTTACTCCCCTAGTCTCGTGGCGATAGCACGTTGACATATAGTATAATTGTATAAATATTTGTCTTTTGTAGGCGACAATAGATCGTTCTACATATTTTTGATGAAGTCTTCCTAAACAAATCCACAAAATAAATGATTGGAATTGTTTACGTAAAAAAATTGTAACAGAAAAGGGATATAAAAACCACTAATCTTTCAGGATTTGGAAGTTTTTTGTCTAAATATACTAAATAGAGCAATTTCACAAAAGAAATCATGACTGAGCAAGACAAACATCAAACATATTAAAACTTTCTACTAAACAACAAAATACAAAATAAAACTGCAGAAAAATTACACTAAGATTATATTATCGTTCTACCCGCACTCATTTCATTGTTCAAATTACGTAACTGCAAATATATTTTCAAAAAATACAGAAGTACAAAGAACCAAAATGATTTATAGTTCTATGAAAATTTGATCACTTTACTTGTTGGATATTAAAACATCCGTTGGTTAGTTCGTCGGTTCGTCCTTCATGATGTGATAATATAAACATACATGAATGTGCCTTAGAGTATTTAGTATTTTAAAATTTTATATTTTGTTCCTTATGATTAACCAACATGGTCGTCAGGACAAAACTAAATTCTAATGCAAAAAATGCAAGCTATTGTCTACTATCTTCGAAACCACAGTTTTAATGCCTATGATATACAGAGAAAAATCTAACGAGGCAAAGTTGATCAAAACAATACATAGAAAAATAAGGATTGACTAACAGAAACCAAACCCAAAACTCTAAAATTTGATCGATAACGAACATTTATGATAACTTTAAATGAGATACCAAATGGTCTGGTAAATCACAAACGGGTTGAAACAGCAACGTAAAAATTTCTAACATATAAACATGGCTATCTAGAAATGACCGTGCAGTCTTCAACAAGTCTATATCTTAAGCCCTAAACACCGATACACATAATTATAGAAAATACTATACTATTAATTCAACTTTATTTTACAGTTCTTGGAGCTTCGTTTTAAGTCAAAGGCTGCGAGACTAGCATGAACCATTATTAACAACTTGTCAACGGTAAAGTCATCTAATGTTGATACCAATCGCTCCATGAGATTTCCCTAAAAAATAGTTTGTATTGTTATGTTTGTTAAGGTGTTTGTTTCAATGTGAACCTGTGTCCAACCACGTGATTTTATTGGTCTAATTGCGGTTTTCTTAAATATGTGTAATATGAATTATTGTAAATAAATCGTTTTTAAAACGCATAATTTTTAAATCATGTTTTGCATTAATTAACTTATTTCTTTTTGGTCCCAGTTAATTTATACATGAATAGCAAGTTTGTCACCATCAACAGCACTTCAAGCAGGTATTCCTTTTGGTTTGAAAACAGTGTTAATCCTTGAAGGGAAACCTCGCAAAACAAAATGAAAGATTTATATTATGTTCTAAGAATAAAAAAGCACAAATTCATTATTATTAACGTTTTATTCCCATAGATAAGAGATCAACATCGATTTTAAATTGAGATTATCAATTCTCTACATGTCGCCATCATGGCGGCTTCCGATTATAAAACCACGTGATATGTATAAACCGCAAACTACCAAAAACAAGCAGGGACTAACGTAGTTGTAATTCAGTGTCGAAATCACTTGTCAGGCGTACGGTTGTTTTAACCCGACAAGGTAATGACAAAAGCTACCACAGTTTCCGGGATAAAAGAATTATACCAAATATTGTTGTATACTACCTAACGGCAAACGTTTTAAACTAACTTGATATGGAACAATGTTTAAAAAAAGATTTAAGAGTCGGAAAAGTCGGACGATTTGACATCTATTTTTTCTTAAATAACTATGGTCTGTCATAAACTGTTATTTTTTAATAAGTTTATGAAACAAGTAAATATATAGGGGAATTACTTTAGAGCAATTACTTTTATGGATTCTCTCAAAGTTTAAAGTTATAATTAATGAGCTGGTTTCTGTATAAAATTGTTTTCAAAAATCTAATTTGGTCATAAGTTTTTATGCAATACATTTATTCAAGTCTTCTCTAATTTGATCATCAGCATGGCTAAAGGAATTGTTGCCAGAGGTATTGTGAGGCGACACGACCAGGTATTCAAGTGATTTCCTGTCGGGCTAAAATACTTTTATAACACAATTACATAATGCAGCTTCATACATTACGTTACTGCTGAGTGTATGAGTGTACGGTAAACGGACAGAAAGTCACAGAATAGAAAGTCACAAATTTGATAGGACAAAAGTCACAGGACAAAATGTCCGAAATAATTTGTTGACAATTGTTTGAATATATAAGAGAAAGATCTTGAAACATTTTCTTTTTAGTACATATATTCATTTTAAAGTTTAGGAAATTGTTCATTAGCCTTGATAAATAAAAATTCATTAAATTTTAATCATGAATAGGATATATTTCTTGGCATCATGAAGTCGTTTAAGTACCAATCCACTTTGACATAGTTACCATCCCGTTTATTTTGTTACTTTTGTTTTGTATCTGACTTGTACGACGTTTTTAATTAGAAAGTAACACATTAAGCATTTAAGACGATTGTATAATTGAAAACATTGAACACAAAATAATTGCTTAACGGTTAATGTACCACGATGTTTGGAGATATTCAGTCTTTATTAGATTAGGGATTTTGCGTTAGCACTTCTCAATTCTAGCAGGTGTGTGCGAGTAAAATTAATGCTTATTCATTTGATACATTTCAGTGAAGTAGGAATGGATATACAATTTGAGAGAGGGGGTGGGGTCTTCTTAAAGTGACCAGAAAAAAAGACCTCTAATCAGACAAACGTAAATACAACATGTATTAATATTGCCAAAATCAATAAAATAAAGAACAACATATATAAATATAAAAAAAAAAGTTTCTCTTTTATGGGGAATAACATTCAATGAAAAATAATTTATTTTATCTCGTTTGAAATTTTGATCCACTTATTTCGGAAATCTTTTTGTTTTTGTTTAATTTCATGCTCATTACAGTAATGTAAAATTCATGTAGACCCAAGTATTGATACAATAATTTTGTCATTTTCCATCCCTATATCCAAAATGGGTGGACGTTTATTGACGTTGAGACTGATTTTGCTATCACACAATTTGACTTATGCAATCCTTGAACATGGAAAGAAATGGGGAAATCTTCCGTATAGTTAGAGTTAGACGATTTAAAAGATTTCAACCTAAATGCAAAGCAAACTAACGAGAGGTTCGTATACGGAATCATTTTATGGTTGCAGTTACTCTTGCAGTCAGTAACTTCGTAGACACTTTTTTTAATTTCAGCAATTTGGGACATAGTTAGCTTTTTTATAATTATAATTTTTATGAACACTTTTCATATAAATTATATTTATAGAACAAGGTAATTAGGTCACAAGGTGTACGATATTGTGCCTATGAACTCACTGAATGCACGAATGACTCTATTCATTAGAAGTGTCCGTGTAACACCCGTTATTGTACAATATTTCTATAGCTCTGTTGGGGGCAAAGTCGTACAATTTTTATGATTAACACGGAAATAAAAAAAAATAGACAGCCTTGATGCTGGAATAAATACTGCAAAAGTATAAGTTGAATAGGCAAAGTCAAATTCACTACACTTCCTAACACACAAATTAAAACAGTCCACAATACCCAGATCATCGCATGCATTGCGCCTGACCAAGTCATGTATTAGTCCAAGTTCACAATGACTTTATGTAGACTGATTTTGTGATAATTTCTGATATTTTGAAAAATATTCCGCATTTGTTAATTTTGTTCGTGGATTATGTAACATGCTTCTTTAAGAACTAAAATTCTTGCTTTATGTGGACTGATTTAAGGGTACGTCTAAACACTGCTCATGACCTCCTGAGCGCACTCAGGACATAAAAAGAGCACTCAGGACTCTTTATAGTTATCTTATATACACACAGGAAGAATGTATGTATTCGTTGCACGCTGTTTATTTTAGTGGTAAATTTTGCTAGATTTTGAAAACGAACTTAGAGAGATATTTATTATTTTACATAAAATAATGAGAGCACGTGTCACTGATTACACAACTACTCAGCCATGAATTATCCAATAAACAAAATTGATTGAATTATCCTTATTGCTTATGAATATCATGTTATTAGAACAATGTTTTGAATAAAATTGAATTATACATGTTATACGATGTTTTCAAGTTGTTTCGAAATTGTTTCATGTTATTAAATTTACTTTATGCGAAGTGCATTTTACGATTATGAAGAAAATATAAAAATTCCCTTTCAATGTATTTTAATACAGTTTTTCTTATGATCATGGCCTTTTATCCATTTCTTGCATGAAGAGATATTTCTCTTATTACACTGCACGGAGTGTGATACGAAAATGTGATACGAAAAACTTAATTTTGATTATTAGAAAATACCCAAATATGATAAGTGACAGACACTGAGAGGAAAACGGAGATAAATTCATTTTTCAGAATTTATTTTCACATCGAAAATCCTTCAAGGCTTGTAAATCTGGACATGAACAATTTTAATAAATAAAAAATCTTACTTTTTAGCTCACCTGGCCCGAAGGGCCAAGTGAGCTTTTCTCATCACTTGGCGTCCGTCGTCCGTCGTCGTCCGTCGTCGTCCGTCGTCGTCCGTCGTCGTTAACTTTACAAAATCTTCTCCTCTGAAACTACTGGGCCAAATTTAACCAAACTTGGCCACAATCATCATTGGGGTATCTAGTTTAAAAATTGTGTCCGGTGACCTGCCAAACCAACCAAGATGGCCGCCATGGCTAAAAATAGAACATAGGGTAAAATGTATATTTTGGCTTATAACTCTGAAACCAAAGCATTTAGAGCAAATCTGACATGGGGTAAAATTGTTTATTAGGTCAAGATCTATCTGCCCTGAAATTTTCAGATGAATCGGAGAACCTGTTGTTGGGTTGCTGCCACTAAATTGGTAATTTTAAGAAAATTTTGAAGCTTTTGGTTATTATCTTGAATATTATTATAGATAGAGATAAACTGTAAACAGCAATAATGTTCAGCAAAGTAAGATCTACAAATAAGTCAACTTGACCAAAATGGTCAGTTGACCCTTAAGGAGTTATTGCCCTTTATAGTCAATTTTAACCATTTTTGTAAATTTTGTAATCTTTACAAAATCTTCTCCTCTGAAACTACTGGGCCAAATTTAACCAAACTTGGCCACAATCATCATTGGGGTATCTAGTTTAAAATTGTGTCCGGTGACCTGCCAAACCAACCAAGATGGCCGCCATGGCTAAAAATAGAACATAGGGTAAAATGTATATTTTGGCTTATAACTCTGAAACCAAAGCATTTAGAGCAAATCTGACATGGGGTAAAATTGTTTATTAGGTCAAGATCTATCTGCCCTGAAATTTTCAGATGAATCGGAGAACCTGTTGTTGGGTTGCTGCCACTAAATTGGTAATTTTAAGAAAATTTTGAAGCTTTTGGTTATTATCTTGAATATTATTATAGATAGAGATAAACTGTAAACAGCAATAATGTTCAGCAAAGTAAGATCTACAAATAAGTCAACTTGACCAAAATGGTCAGTTGACCCCTTAAGGAGTTATTGCCCTTTATAGTCAATTTTAACCATTTTTGTAAATTTTGTAATCTTTACAAAATCTTCTCCTCTGAAACTACTGGGCCAAATTTAACCAAACTTGGCCACAATCATCATTGGGTATATAGTTTAAAAATTGTGTCCGGTGACCTGCCAAACCAACCAAGATGGCCGCCATGGCTAAAAATAGAACATAGGGTAAAATGTATATTTTGGCTTATAACTCTGAAACCAAAGCATTTAGAGCAAATCTGACATGGGGTAAAATTGTTTATTAGGTCAAGATCTATCTGCCCTGAAATTTTCAGATGAATCGGAGAACCTGTTGTTGGGTTGCTGCCACTAAATTGGTAATTTTGAGAAAATTTTGAAGCTTTTGGTTATTATCTTGAATATTATTATAGATAGAGATAAACTGTAAACAGCAATAATGTTCAGCAAAGTAAGATCTACAAATAAGTCAACTTGACCAAAATGGTCAGTTGACCCCTTAAGGAGTTATTGCCCTTTATAGTCAATTTTAACCATTTTTGTAAATTTTGTAATCTTTACAAAATCTTCTCCTCTGAAACTACTGGGCCAAATTTAACCAAACTTGGCCACAATCATCATTGGGGTATATAGTTTAAAAATTGTGTCCGGTGACCTGCCAAACCAACCAAGATGGCCGCCATGGCTAAAAATAGAACATAGGGTAAAATGTATATTTTGGCTTATAACTCTGAAACCAAAGCATTTAGAGCAAATCTGACATGGGGTAAAATTGTTTATTAGGTCAAGATCTATCTGCCCTGAAATTTTCAGATGAATCGGAGAACCTGTTGTTGGGTTGCTGCCACTAAATTGGTAATTTTAAGAAAATTTTGAAGCTTTTGGTTATTATCTTGAATATTATTATAGATAGAGATAAACTGTAAACAGCAATAATGTTCAGCAAAGTAAGATCTACAAATAAGTCAACTTGACCAAAATGGTCAGTTGACCCCTTAAGGAGTTATTGCCCTTTATAGTCAATTTTAACCATTTTTGTAAATTTTGTAATCTTTACAAAATCTTCTCCTCTGAAACTACTGGGCCAAATTTAACCAAACTTGGCCACAATCATCATTGGGGTATATAGTTTAAAATTGTGTCCGGTGACCTGCCAAACCAACCAAGATGGCCGCCATGGCTAAAAATAGAACATAGGGTAAAATGTATATTTTGGCTTATAACTCTGAAACCAAAGCATTTAGAGCAAATCTGACATGGGGTAAAATTGTTTATTAGGTCAAGATCTATCTGCCCTGAAATTTTCAGATGAATCGGAGAACCTGTTGTTGGGTTGCTGCCACTAAATTGGTAATTTTGAGAAAATTTTGAAGCTTTTGGTTATTATCTTGAATATTATTATAGATAGAGATAAACTGTAAACAGCAATAATGTTCAGCAAAGTAAGATCTACAAATAAGTCAACTTGACCAAAATGGTCAGTTGACCCCTAAGGAGTTATTGCCCTTTATAGTCAATTTTAACCATTTTTGTAAATTTTGTAATCTTTACAAAATCTTCTCCTCTGAAACTACTGGGCCAAATTTAACCAAACTTGGCCACAATCATCATTGGGGTATATAGTTTAAAAATTGTGTCCGGTGACCTGCCAAACCAACCAAGATGGCCGCCATGGCTAAAAATAGAACATAGGGGTAAAATGTATATTTTGGCTTATAACTCTGAAACCAAAGCATTTAGAGCAAATCTGACATGGGGTAAAATTGTTTATTAGGTCAAGATCTATCTGCCCTGAAATTTTCAGATGAATCGGAGAACCTGTTGTTGGGTTGCTGCCACTAAATTGGTAATTTTAAGAAAATTTTGAAGCTTTTGGTTATTATCTTGAATATTATTATAGATAGAGATAAACTGTAAACAGCAATAATGTTCAGCAAAGTAAGATCTACAAATAAGTCAACTTGACCAAAATGGTCAGTTGACCCCTTAAGGAGTTATTGCCCTTTATAGTCAATTTTAACCATTTTTGTAAATTTTGTAATCTTTACAAAAATCTTCTCCTCTGAAACTACTAAGACAAAATTAACCAAACTTGTCCACAATCATCATTAGGGTATCTAGTTTAAAAAATGTGTCCGATGACCCCGCCCGCGAACCAAGATGGCTGACATGGTTAAAAAATAGTACATAGGGTAAAATGCAGTTTTTGGCTCATATCTCTGAAACCAAAGCATTTAGAGCAAATCTGACGAGGATAAAATTGTTCATTAGGTCAAGATCTATCTGCCCTTAAATTTTCAGACCAATCAGGCAACACGTTGTTTGGTTGCTGCCCCTGAATTAGTAATTTTAAGAAAATTTTGCAGCTTTTGGTTATTATCTTGAATATTATTATAGATAGAGATAAACTGTAAACAGCAATAATGTACAGCAAAGTAAGATCTACAAATAAGTCAACATGACCAAAATTGTCAATTGACCCTGAAGGAGTTATTGCCCTTTATAGTCATTTTTACAATTTTCATAAATTTTGTAAATTTTGTAAATTTTACAAAATATTTTCCACTGTAACTACTGGGCCAAGTTCATTATAGATAGAGATAATTGGAAGCATCAAGAATGTTCAGTAAAGTAAGATCTACAAACACATCACCATCACCAAAACACAATTTTGTCATGAATCCATCTGTGTCCTTTGTTTAATATGCACATAGACCAAGGTGAGCGACACAGGCTCTTTAGAGCCTCTAGTTTATGTATTTATATAGATTTGATTATTTGAAAATCGTATTTGTACGTATTTTGTAAGTACGGCAACAAATACGTGTACAGATAAGAACGGGTTGATACGAAACCAAATCTTGCTTCATGACAATTAAGGGAAATGTGGTGACAAATTCCTTCTTCAAATTTTATTTCCTTTGCAAACTCGTTCGTGGAATTTATTACTGGACAAGAACGAGTTAATTATATATCTTTATTCTCAAACAGCCAATGCATAACATCGGTACAGAGATACAAAAACATTTAAAAAAAAAAAAAAAAAACCACAAAATTTACAATATACAAACTATACATGCATATATACAACTAACAATAATATTTATGAAACATACAGAAAACATAAAGAATGTAAGAGTTGCCAACCAGGAGGAAAAACACAAGTATTTACATATTTGATATATGTGCAAAGTTTCTTTAAAACTTCCTTGCGATTACTGGACATTAGTTCCTGAAATTTATTTGCATTAGATAAATGTCTTTTTGTGAAATACGTATATATACAATATATACGCTTCTCAGTTAAAAGAATGCACTCAAAAATATAGTGGTACTGGTTACCAACTTGACTATTAGAGCATAAATTACAAAATCGATTTTGTCTTTCTATTTTTTGCCATCTTCCTAGTTATAAATGGGGGAATAAATCTAAATGGTAAAATGAAATTTTAAATTATATCATACGTTGTTTTTTTTTTTTTTTTTTGTATATAGACTATTGCAATAAAGATAAAAGCTTTAAAAAATTATTATTTCAGAATTTCACTCGTTCAAGAAATGTATTACTGGGCAAGAATGAGTTTTAATGGCGAAATACTTTTTTTAAAAATAAAATTTGCATTTGTAAGCTGTCTAATAATGATGTTAAACTCTATCAGGAGTTTAAAGAAGTTTAGGAAAAACAGATTATAGACTATGCAAAAACAGTCTAAATTTCGAAGCCTACTTTGAACTTCTATATGACAAAAGAAGAGCTTCTTTTTGTAGATTTAGAACTTTGAACAGAAAAATTCCTATTGAAATTGGTAGATGGCAAAATATTCAGAGAAAAAAATGTATTTGTAATCTATGTAATCCGATGATATTGGCGACGAGTTTCATTATGTTTTAGAATGTTCGGCAATAGACGAAAGTAGTCAAACGCTGTTATACGGGGTTTTGATTTACAAGGACGCCACATTTGCAATGAATTAGATCTATATTTTTTTAACGTTTTCAAATGAAATAAATTGAATGGAAAATTTCCCGCCTATGTGAAGATTTCTTAAATTTCGCAATTGCCTTCAATAATGTACAAACAAAACGAAAAGTTTATTTAACATTTTTGCAAAAACAATATATATATCTTTATCATATTTCCAAGGAAACCTTTTTTGTTTGTTTGCCATGTTTACTTGTATGTGTTTATTACCATCACCAATCTCTCCTAATTATTAAAGATCAAACGACCTATTTAAATGATGATTGGTATTGAATATGATCATCGGTCATGCATGACATATCTTAAATAACGGTGAGAGTAGATAAGTATCAAATAACTTCTTAAATATTGAATTGGTTTTATCAAAACAAAATTATAAGATCAAAAAATAAATTATCCATCGAATGCATTCCCTCAACGCTAACCAAAACATCTATTGCATGTCCTGAGTAAACGCAGGAGGTCCTGAGCGGTTTTAGATGTACCGCTGATTTAATGATACATTCTGATATCTAAACATATTATATTGTCTAGTAATTGTGATATTTGTTTCTCTTATTTATAAGATGATATTTTTTGATAGGAGACTAAGTGCTTAAGGTATAATATGGTGCTGACATACTGCTTACATCATTATGTTATCTATCTCAAATTAAGTTAAACTAGAAAAAACCCGCGCGAGCGCGGCTTGAAGACTACTTGAAATGTGTATGGTCACACACAGCTAGGGTTCGTGTTTCTCAAACTGTTTTTATGCACTGATGCATTATATTGATAGTTTTTATTAGTTTATCAGTTCTTCTTCCATAGGAGTTTGAATGTCCAATTAGTAGCTTCTGTCTCGGTGTTACACAGGTGCTCCTGGAACGGAGGAAATAACTCAGAGAAGAAGAAGACAACCTAGAACACTGATGATTTAAACATTTCTCAGTGGTGCTAATTGGTGCTTTTTTCGAGAGGTGCGAGTCAAGTTCTGTTTCTGTGTGATACGGGTGCTCCAAGAAGGGAGAAAATAACTCAGAGAAGAAGAAGACAATCTAGAACTCTCTGATGATTTAAAACATTTCTTCAGTGGTGCGAGTTTGTAGTATTTTTGTTTCGAGTGGTGCGAGTTCTGTCTCTGTGTGACATGGGTGCTCCGAGAAAGGAGGAATTTACTAAGAGAAGAAGAAAACAATCTAAAGTGTGAGCCAAGGCTCCGTGTTGAAGGCCG
This sequence comes from Mytilus coruscus, assembly GCA_017311375.1. Lineage (NCBI taxonomy): Eukaryota > Metazoa > Mollusca > Bivalvia > Mytilida > Mytilidae > Mytilus > Mytilus coruscus. The sequence goes on from CM029604.1 coordinate 55,946,467, forward strand.
TACATTGACCTATAATGGTTTACTTTTATAAATTGTTATTTGGATGGAGAGTTGTCTCATTGCACTCACACCACATATATCTAATGATTAAACACATTTCTTCGAGTTTGTTATATTACTTTTTTTTTTGAGTGGTGCGAGTTTTATAAAGTGATGCAAGTTGTAGTAATTAGTGAGAGTGTTTGAGTGGTGCATGTTGGCCATGGGGCGAGTTGGCCGTGGGGCGAGTTGTCGGGCAGTACGTCGACTGAGCATGCGCGAAAGCGTATAAGACACGGATCGATAACGGTTTCCGAATTTGGATATTTTCTCAATAATTGGCGTTTTCTGTGGAAAAAAGATTGTTTCAAAGACAAATTCAGGAAGTACAAAACACTACATTTATACGTCATATCACAAATATTTCCGACTTTGTATGGTTTCAGAGGAGTTGGGGCTCAATGAAATCGGTCTTTTCCTTTAGTAGTATAGATGCCACTGTGTTTGCTAACGTTTAATGCAAGTGATTAGTTGTAATTGGCTTATTTATTGGTTATATTAATTGGTTCTAGCTTTCAGTAACTGTGAGTACTTTTAGATCACTACCACCTCGCAGTGAGCAGGGGGCAGATGACAGACGGATGGGGTATTGTCTGTAATCATACCAATAAATTATATACAACTTATGTTTCTCATGACTTGTGTTGCATGTCAATTGTTGCAAATGAAACAAAACTTGGCGCAATTAAAATGCTGTTTGGCGCAAATGCAAAACGCCGTCAACAGAGTGGTATATCTGGTTGATTGGATATTGTTTCAATGTTATGTCAAGGTTTTCGACAAAAATTAGAAACAAATCACGCAAACTCTATGAGAAGCTCTAAAGAGTGCATACTATTGACATCCGTGTCCTAACTTCACTTTAAAACGTTCTTTGGATTAATTGTTTCTACTAATTTTTATGATACCCTCTTCTGTTTAGAAAATCTTGTTTTGTATTATGATGAACAGTTGCTTCCATTGTTTCCAACTTAAAAAGTCATTTTTGGATTGATAAATTGTTTGTTGGTGTTTAAAGCCACTTTTACCAATGTTGGCTATATCATAATGACTGGGTTTTATTGGCGGAGGAAGTTGGAGTATCTGGAGGAACCAACGACCGTGAACACTATCATATTTGGATTTTCATTTCTTATGATAGAAAATACCTAAATGTTTTGTTGATTTTGAAAGAACACAATATTTAACTTATCAGTTAAAAACTCATTGTTCAGGAAGACATTGGAACAGCTTGAAGAAGATATAGTGTGCACCAAGTCAGTCGAGAGCGTCAAATCAGCTCTCAAACACCGTCAATAGGTGTTCTCTCTTCAACCGAGTAAATGGCAGAATTGGTATCTTCAGCGTACTGATACATATACAGATAATGCATATCATTGACAAGTTATTGTGAAATGACAACATTTCGGGATCAGTTTATTGTAGAAGACAATAGTTTGCCATCCAGGTGTCTTTATTTTTGGTACCACTGGGTTGCAGACTTAATAAAACATACCCAAAATTGGCTTTTTTACATAATCAAATAAGTACAAGCAAAGCACCTTTAACGTTTCATTTAACCTATAATCTCTATGAGCATTAAAACAGCAGACCAGCAAATTCAAAAACAAAAACTATTTTATATACAAGTCGACGGCGTGAAAACAGGAGGTAGCTTCGTCACTAACTGCTGACTTATCTTGATGGTCAAACGTTGCACTGTGTATTAAGCATAACTACTACTTTATTGGCTGTGAAAACATACACAAATGCTCCTTCTTTGTGTGATTTTACCAAGTTTGTAGTCCATAGTATCCTGTTTATTGCAGTAAGGCTGCAGAAATATGCCTTACTATCCGTCCTTTTTCCAAAATAGAGCCTACGGTAAAGTGAAATAGGGCGTACAAGTACAACATTTAGAAAAAAAAAAAATACAAATGAAACATAACGTAAAAACAAAAACCAAAAATTTCGTTTAAAAGACAACATTATATTGAGAAAAGTATAGTTTACGGTAACTCGGACACCAACAAATGAAAAATATAAATGCTCATATACATTTACGAGGTTAAAATAAACGTTATAACTGAAAATCTTAAAACACTCGTGCTTCATGATAATTGATTACAATGAAAGATAATTACATTTGTATATTAAACCGCTTCCATATTCAAGTCAAAACAAGTACCATAAATCTAGTCATTCTTTTTTTTTTATTATTTGAATTAGTGTCGATTATCTTCTGCGCTTGCATTTGCTACATAGATAATACTTTATAATACAATAGGTAGGAAAACAGAAATTGCATATAGCAGTCAGCAGTGTGTTTCCATCAGTCAAAATAATTTATGTATTAGTCATATTTAAATGAATATACAGATTAGATGTAAATTTTATCTATATACTGCTTTATAGTGTATCTTTTTAATATCGAATTTACAAAATAGGATTAATAATTATAATCGATATCAAATCTATTAATCAAATTTGTCATGCAGAAAAGGTACAGCTTTGATCACCAGCAACTCGGTAAGAACAGCCGTTCTTGTAGACTGTGTAGAACGCCACTGCTAGGAACAGACAACCAATAACACCAAAATATCCACCATATACTGTAAACTGAAAAGAAATATTCAGTGTTGGTTGGATCTATTTGTATGGTACATTGTGGTATCTTATATGATTATAACTAAACATTTCAACACGAATTGTTGTGTTAAGTTACAACTGTTTACTAAATTCATTAAATATTTAGATCTTGTTTTTTTATTCATATTTATATAATTTTGAAATACATTGTAAATGTAAATACGTACACATTCAGGATTCAAACTCATATCCATATAACTAAGTCTATTGTTTTATGTAGTTTGCTTGGTGTCTTACTGACATATCCCGTACATCCTTATTATAGAAATCATATGAAACGAATTTCAGAAGACGATATAGTTTGTTTTTATAAACATTTTTCCACAGGTGGAGCAGGATCTGCTTACCCATCCGGAGCACCTGAGATCACCACCGGCGTTTGGTGGGGTTCATGTTACTCAGTCTTTAGTTTTGTATGTTGTATTTTGTATACTGTTGTTTGGCTTTTGGTCCTGTTTTTCTTTTTTTACCATGGCGTTGTCAGTTTTTTTCGACTTATGAGTTGGAATAACCTTTTGGTATCTTTCGGCTCTCCTTTTCTTTAATTCAAATACTAAAATTATGCTTGTAAAGGCGAGGTATACGCAATTCGATGACGTTTTGGATTTTTACAAAAATGTTTGTACATTGAGAATTCGTTAAGCTGCACTTTCATATCGTTAAACTGAAACTGATATAGGTAGCATTTATACTTCTAGAGATATAATCAATGTGAAAACATATATATAGTATATACGTAAAAAGTGCCGCCCCTTCTTGGGTATTTACATTTTGCGATTTCTCGGAATTATGGTTCCGTGCAAAAGATTTTGTTAAAGAAAATTCTATCATATTGCTGTGAACGTTTTAATGATATAAAAATATTTGCTGTCTAAATCCATTTTGTTTGAGTGATTAACATAGAAATAAGCAGATGTGGTATGAGTGCCAATGAGACAAACTCTCCATCCAAGTCACAATGTGTAAAAAGTAAACAATTATAGGTCAAAAGTACGGCCTTCAACACGGATGAAATAACATAGAAAATTATATTGAGAAACAACGCCGTAACGACGTTACATTAATTTGACATTTTTTGCTCTTTTGTTTCACTCGACATATCAATCGAGCCTATAGGTTTCTATTGGTAAAGTAAATTTTCCTCGCAGAATGATTCCATAAGATTGATATTATTAACTGTATTCATTAATACGGTTTGTTGACCGAATTTTAAATGTTTTACCTGTGTCTGTACGTCCAGACCAAGACCTATTTTATCTTCTACAATTACTGTTAGTGTTGTTTCAACTACCAGAGCCATAAACATGTTGGCTCCAAACACAAACCCATACCGAATTAGTCTATTTGCCGGATTTGTAATAACATAAGCAATACGACGGGTGCCACATGTGGATCAGGATCTGCTTACCCTACCGGAGCACCTGGGATCACCCCCAGTTTTTGGTGTGGTTCGTGTTGCTTAGTCTTTAGTTTTCTATGCTGTGTCTTGTGTGCTATTATTTGTCTGTTTGTCTTTTTATTTTTTAGCCATGGCGTTGTCAGTTTATTTTCAATGTATGAGTTTGACTGTCCCTCTGGTATCTTTCGCCCCTCTTTTGTCTGGTAAGGGATTTAGCAATCTGTAACCTGATAAGCAAAATAAATATACATAATGTTTGTAGTTTCATTATTAAAACTGTTACGATTGAATTGCATGCATAATGTATGTATGCAAATGAAAATTAATTCAAACTAGGAAAAGCTTGGTAACTATTTAATCATGGAACACAGGTAAAAACGACTGTGGTCACTTCCAGTTATATTTTGATGTTTTTTGTTATTCAGGAAATAGGGGGAGGTACGATAGGAACCATCATTTGGTCCCTGTAAAATAGTTAAATTATTCACGCCTTTCAAAGTTATGTTGATTTCATTGATAGGTGAAAGCGTTGATATAATCTGACAATTTCAGTACAGAGAGGCATTTGTGATGGCACTTTAGCGCCCTAAGTATGTCAAAATTATTAAAATTACGCATATATTTTTGACAACATAGATATATGAGTCAAGGCCTTACATCAACATACATTTTACACATATAAATGAGAGGCGAAAGATACCAAAGGGACATTCAAACTGATAAGTCGAAAATAATTAGACAACGCAATGGCAACAAAAAAAAAAAAAAAGACAAAAGGGCAAACAACAGAATACAAAACACAACATAGTAAACTAAAGACAGAGCAGCACGAACCCCACCAAAAACTAGGTGTGATATAAGGTGCTCCGGAAGGGTTAGCAGATCCAGCTCCACATGTGGCACCTGTCGTGTTGCTCATGTAAGAACAAATCCGGTGATAAGTCATTTGGTAGGTCACATTCGTAGAAGAGATGACGGGATTTTGATTTCGACAATTGAAACGCATTCATCGTCATCTGTGAAACAGATATTTTATAACGGTCAACGAACTCGTAATGGCGTCCGACATTTTGTCGATGGGGTGATTTCAACTCCACCACTTGGAAGTCGAGGTTTAATAGCTTCTTTGTGAGCAGCAACCCTCTAATAAAGGAAATCATGATAGGAAATGCAAGCCTTGGAATATTGGATCAACGGGAGATTGTCAGTTTCTAGATGTAAGTAAAGATATGAGGCAGACTTAACTATATTTGTTGTATTCTTTATTTCAAGTTCGATTTGATAGATGCGTTCAACATAGTTACCACACATTGAATTATAATGAGACGTTTTAAGCAACTTTGTAAATACATCATGTACCAAATATCGTTTTTGCTAATATCTAAATATTAGTTATAATATCTCATAGTTTTGCCCTAAACGAAAGACGTGTGAAGCCCAGATGCAAATACAGATGTATGTAAGACACATATCAAAAATATAAATACTCACGTCTGACAGACTTGATGTCTTGTAAACATATACAAGATGTAATTTGGCATGTTTATAATACATATGATTGCCAAACTCAATGGATAAAACAAGAGACCTTGTCATGCTTATTCCTTTATTCAAAACGTTCTAGACTTGGTGTCGAATATCTTGAAACAACCCTCTCATTGATAATAGACTTGTTAGCAGTCATGTGATTATAACATATAAAAAAGAAGATGAGGTATGATTGCCAATGAGACAACTCTTCACAAGAGACCAAATGACACAGAAATTAACAACTACAGGTCACCGTACAGCCTTCAACAATGAGCAAAGCCAATACCGCATAGTCAGCTATAAAAGACCCCGAAATGACAAATGTTAAACAATTCAAACGAGAAAACTAACGACCTAATTAATGTACAAAAAAAAATGAACAGAAAACAAAAAGTAACACAGCAACAAACGACAACCACTGAACTACAAGCTCTTGACTTGGGACAGACACATACATACAGAATGTAGCGGGGTAAAACATGTTAGCGGGATTCCAACCTCCCCTAACCTGGGACAGTGGTGTAACAGTACAACATAAGAACGAACTATAAAAATCAGTTGAAAAAGGCTTAACTCATCAGATGGATACAAATAGAAATATATCTAACAAAAACACAGAGTGGAAGTGGCCGGGTACTTGTAAATCCCAACAACAAAAAGACACTAAGTACAGATCTGAGAGTACTCGCAGTTACTGACAGCTAGTTCAAAGCCAATAACAACTAATTAAAAAATCACGCATCTAAGACTAAATTATCAATCAGTACACATCCAACATCCAATGGATTTAGTGGATAAAGACGTCATAAACAGTCAGAGAAAAACATGACCTTGTGCAATGCCAAGATACAGGTATCGACAGATTGAAGATCTATGAAAGTGCATATGTATATAACAATAATATTTAGTTTGCTTTTAATTTATTGATTACAAAATCAATATCAATACCAATAAAAACAATATTCAAAGATCTAATTACAGTGTTCAATTGGTAACCTTTTAGAATAAGTTTATTTAAAGGATCGATAAGTTTACCAGGATCGTTTCTAAATTCTAGGCACGGTAAACAACATCTCCGTAAAAATGAGGGTGTGCTATCCCGTTTGAAATACGTTTGCTACAGGTACAACCAAACTTCAAAACCAAATCTTTATATCTGTGGAAGAATTTTGTAAAGGTTTTAAGTAATTTGTGGTAACGAAATCCCTGACTTAATAATTTACCATTGATACATAGATTACGTTCATTAAAATCTAAAACGTCACAACAGACACGGACATAGAACGAGTTGTGAAATATAAACACCGTAAGATAGTTCCAAAGGAAAATCACCATCCAAAAAATGAAAATTAACAATAGGGAACGAGAAATCGTCGTAAATTTTAGTGTGGAGTTTCCTGCATAAAACTGAAATATCTAAATCTAGGAAAGGACAGTTATTACCGTTTACATTTGATTTATTTAAAGTAACTTCCTTTGGGTAAATTTCGGCAGTATTTTTAGAAAATTCTTGATTATTTAACGAAAAATATCATCAAGATAACGGTAAGTGTTGTTTGATATTATCAATTAAATGCAATTTAGACGGGTCTTTACTGAGTTTGGTCTTAAACTGTGATTCATAACAGTACAAAAACAAGTCTGCTATTAAAGAGGCGCAGTTAGTGCCCATAAGAATACCTACAACCTGTCGATTAACTTTGTTGCCGAAACGTACATAAATATTATCAATGAAAAATTAACAGCTTCAATCATCTCATCACATCTCCAGTAAGTATATCTAGCATATTTACCTTTCTCATTAGAGAAGAAGGCTTTAAATGAGTTGCATCAAATATAGTTACATTCAAATTTACCAAACGACCATTTAATTAAACAGGAAAACTTTCGTTTTGAAAAGATTGTGTGGAAGTGTAGTGTAAAGAGTTGAAAAGTCAAAACTGTCAACAGAATCAAAAGGACCATTTTATCTTAAACACCCAAAGAAAATTTTACACTCCAAAAATAGTTAATTCCACTATTTTCATATATTTTATTACATGTATACCTTCCTAACTACCCTTAAATGGAGACTTGAATTCGTCCATGTCGGAAGTATATAAAGTAACAGAGACAGTTGTTCAGAATCAGTGTGTTGGAGATTCAATTCATACAGTGAAAAGTGAGTAAAATTTGTTCTTTGGATTACCATAATGAATTCCAAGTGAAGTGTGGATTATTAATAATAGTTTTGAGATTCGGAATTCTAATAAACATAAGTGATACTTATTTGACAGTGTGAATATATAGTGTTCAATTTGATAGTAAAGTTGTGTATAGTTGGGTTAATTGATTTTGAATAATGTATAGTGTAAATAATTCATATTGCCGACGTTCTTTTTTTTGTTCATGTGTTACTATGATTACAGGTTATAGTGTTTGATTTACTAGCTGGTGATCTTTTGATCGATAGTGAAAATTGGCAGTGCCGTTTGCCTTGTTTTGTTTCATTGTGCTGTTAAAAGTTATGTTTGACTACCGTGTTTGTTGTCTTGCTATCCGGATATTAGTTTGATAGATAGTGTAAATTGGCAGTGTCGTTTGACTCGTTTTGTTTCATTGCGCTGTACAAAGTAATAGTTGGCTACCGTATTTGTTGCTATGCTATCCGTTTATCAGTTTGATAGATAGTGTTTAATGACCGCTCAATATTATAGTGTTGTTTCAAAATGCATCTTTCTTTCAAGTTTATACATGTATTGAGGTGATTTGCAGATAAAAATTTAGATTGATCTTTTAAGATATTTTTTTCTGTTTATTTCTGTATAAATTTATTTGATCGCTCGTGTTTACAAAATACACTTGTGAAACAACCCACAGTAGTAAGTCATAAAGTCAAAAAGAGAAATTTCAGATCTAGAATATGAAAAATGGAACTAAAAGCTACAACAGTAATCAGCTGACAATTAAACAAAATATTGAACATAGATGTAACAAATGTTAACTACTACTTAAGTTGCTAATTATATAAAACTTACGTTGCTTAAGTTATCACTGTATGATATGTAGCTCTAAAGACACTATACAATGCATACGAAACCCATATATTTGTTGATTGTCCCATTACGACAAGGACAGCGGTATTGAAAACACATACGATGGCCATTATTGTTTCCGATAGTCCTGGGCGAGTTCAATTCTCGGGTAAAACCCCCAATACTAATACATCAATGGAACCTAAGGATTGAAAATATATATAACATGTTTCAAACATAATAAAATACACATCAAACGTATGATCTAAAGTAAATACCGACACAGCACACCAAAGCCAATTAACTAATAAAACCTCAATGCGTTGACCTTAATAGACCAATTGATAAGAGAATTACTGGCGTGAACAATGATTAAAGATATACAACTAAATATAAATAAACCTTGACCGCAGATAATTGATAGCTATTAACGACCACTCTTATAAGAACGATCACAGACACTATACCATAATTACAAATGTAGTCATTGTTGATATAAAGCCTTAAACGTCCAGCAGGAAGTATTTCAAGATACCCAGTCTGATATTGTTGAAGTACTGAAAAATATAAAACATGATAAAATAATTATTTTTATTATGCAAATATTTGGGCTTAAGGGCAACACGTTATGTTACAGAAAACTTCCTTGGCGTCATTGAATAAAAAGCGATGAATGTAAACTAACTGACGCCAACATTATACTTAACTATCCGAGCAGTGTGCGCGGCACACTGTGTGAATGCTTGAGGATATTTTTTCTCTAGTATCATGTAATTCACTCAGTTCTGTCATATTGTAAATCAAGAACAAAACAAATTACATAGCTGTTTGCAGTTGACACAAAGCACACAGTATGTACATAAAATGATAGTGTGTTCTCAGATAATTAAGGATAATTTGCCGCTAAAATACTGTGCCTGAGCTAGCCACATATCTTTGACAGAAATGCGTCACCATAGGGGTATTTGCATACACGTGTGTGTACGTCTACCAGTCTACTTGTCTCAGAGTACTCTAGCAAGCCGTTCCCGAGTGGTATAGCCTAAATTGATTTTCCACGTGGTACCGCATAAGAGTAAATCTTTGTGGGCATAGACCGACGTGAAATAGAGCTGTTGAGCAATCATGATGAGACTATTCCTCGTTAAGGTACGTAGGCACCCTAACTACTCAGAAAATGTTCATAAATGTCTGGCCTTAGCATTTATAATAGTAACATAACGTGAACCATAAAGGCACAACATCTTCGTAAAAATTCGGCGGTGTTGGGGCGGCTGGAGGGTTGGTTTGAATTTTTGCACTGCTACTGCTACTCACTTATTAATGCAACTGACTGAATAAGCCTGACAAAGATTGAAAATTAACACGTGCACCAAGTTCATGAGACGGTTAAGAAAACATTGCCGTCTCTACCACAGAAATCATAAATCTAGTAATAAAATGTGTATCGTCCACCTAAATAAATAATGGATTTTGACAGAAGCCGAGTCGGACAGAACATGAAACACTAATATAAACATCAATTAAAAATTTCTAATTTATATAACATGTTTCAAACATAATAAAATACACATCAAACGTATGATCTAAAGTAAATACCGACACAGCACACCAAAGCCAATTAACTAATAAAACCTCAATGCGTTGACCTTAATAGAACCAATTGATAAGAGAATTACTGGTGTGAACAATGATTAAAGATATACAACTAAATATAAATAAACCTTGACCGCAGATAATTGATAGCTATTAACGACCACTCTTATAAGAACGATCACAGACACTATACCATAATTACAAAAGTAGTCATTGTTGATATAAAGCCTGTAAACGTCCAGCAGGAAGTATTTCAAGATACCCAGTCTGATATTGTTGAAGTACTGCAAAATATAAAACATGATAAAATAATTATTTTTATTATGCAAATATTTGGGCTTAAGGGCAACACGTTATGTTATAGAAAACTTCCTTGGCGTCATTGAATAAAAAGCGATGAATGTAAACTAACTGACGCCAACATTATACTTAACTATCCGAGCAGTGTGCGCGGCACACTGTGTGAATGTTGAGGATATTTTTCTCTAGTATCATGTAATTCACTCAGTTCTGTCATATTGTAAATCAAGAACAAAACAAATTACATGCTACCTGCAGTTGACACAAAGCACACAGTATGTACATAAAATGATAGTGTGTTCTCAGATAATTAAGGATAATTTGCCGCTAAAATACTGTGCCTGAGCTAGCCACATATCTTTGACAGAAATGCGTCACCATAGGGTATTTGCATACACGTGTGTACGTCTACCAGTCTACTTGTCTCAGAGTACTTTAGCAAGCCGTTCCCGAGCGGTATAGCCTTACTTGATTTTCCACGTGGTACCGCATAAGAGTAAATCTTTGTGGGCATAGACCGACGTGAAATAGAGCTGTTGAGCAATCAAGATGAGACTATTCCTCGTTAAGGTACGTAGGCACCTAACTACTCAGAAAATTTGGGGAACGATATTATATTTGGCCAAAATAAAATATCATAGCCGAAAACGAAATATGTAACGTTATGTTGCCTGCCCAAGTTGCATATTGAGTAACCCCAAAATTTGAAGATGTTGTGCCTGATGAAGCCTTGTGTCTTGTTAAAATTAAAGTTGATCTAGAGAAAATTAATGTCAATATAAAATCCTTAACCACAATGTTGAGATCAACGTGAAAAGAAAAGACACAAGGCTAGGATGTAGGACATGTTACAAAGTTATAACCGATCGTTGATTCAATATCCGATTTAAATTTTCTACTGTAACGTTTAAAACAATCTGATTTCCAACGTCCCAGTGATTGTATCATGCTGTCCTCAATACCTTTAGAACTAGCGCTAGTGGCTACACCTGATCGGAAGGAATGTCCGCTATAATCCTTTTCACTATATCCTAATGCCATGAGTATTGTTTTAAGCTTGCTTATAAAATAGTTCCGGGAAACTGGGTGTCCGATTTCTTCAACGAAAACGAATCTTTGCGTATATAGGTTTCGTCTTACACTCAGCAGTTGGAATAGCAATTTATACGAAAAGCAATGTCATCAATCCTGAATAATGAAATTATAATACCTTGTCGGAAAATATCTGTCTTTGTAGCTTTTAAATTTATAGTTACTTCGCTTTCTGAAACGAAACATCTGAAATAGCAATTAATTCGGACAAGCGATGCCATCAATCTTTAACAATGAAATTATAATGCTGCTAGCCGCGCCTGATTGAAAGGAAATGTCCGCTAAAATCGTTTGTCTAATTGTGTGACTGGACAAAATATCTCTATGCAGTCAAAATGGACTTCGGTCGGACAATAAATACTATTCTTGTAGTTGATACAATGTATTTGAAAAATGTAAGTCGGTGAAATAGTAAGCTAACAATATGTCAAATGTAAATTTAAACAGTGATGAAGATAATTGTCAGCAAAAGTTCTAAATTGCAGTTTTCACGCGATCGTATGTATTTAGGCCTCTTCAATAACTTCAGTTGATGTCAGTTCTTCACATAAATACGCTTTAAGTATCACTTATCCAATTTGTTGAATGAACAACAGACAAAGAGCTTCTCCTCCATATTCCAAATATGAAATAAAGAAAAACGAATGTAACTGTGTGCACAATATCTGGTATCATTTAACATACTAAACCTTACTATGTAATAATCAACCAAATAGGAAAAAAAAAAAAACAAATATACACACTTTGAGCACTACTAGTAAGTAGTAAAATAATAGTTTCAACCAATCCAACCATTACATACACGTGTATCGTGACATCTGAACTTGTGATGAGTTAGTTGTTTGACCTATGTTGAAGTGTCAGTGTGACTTTGAGATAAAGGACGGCAATAAAAGCATATTGTGATATTGTGTCATGAATTTATATATACCATATCCTTTCTAACTTGCTCATAGTATGTAATCGTTGTCGGGGACAAATGTATATATATTAGGATAAAACGTTAAGTTGCATGACTTATCTATCATTCATTGTGTCATGGAACCTTAATTTCGTTAATTTCTAATCTGTAATCAGATTTACGTAGATAAATTGATAAGGTCGTCGTTGTTGAGTACTTGAAGGTTAATTGTTTGATGCACTATAGCAGACAGTCTGAATTACTGTTAATTTAATGTAAAAGCAGTTTGTGGACTAGAGGTAAATGCTATTTTGATGGGTGTTAGAAAGTGTCGAATGCTTTCATGAAGTGAATATAAATATATGACATGCGGAGAGTCGAGTATGAATAGTTATGTACAGCGAATGGACATGTATCTGCTTAACCATGTAAATTTGGTAAAGTGTATATATACATGTATGTACATACATTTGTAAAATTGTAAATGTGAAATTGCATTTTAAACCAATTCAAAGGAAGAACCCGTGGCTTATATATGTATTGCAAACAATAACAAATCTATACTACTAAAGGAAGAGACCGATTTCATTAAGCTGCAACTCCTCTGAAACCGTACAAATTCGGAAACATTTGTGATATGACGTATAAATGTAGTGTTTTGTACTTTCCTAAATTGTCTTTGAAACAATCATTTTCCACAGAAAACGCCAATTTTTGAGAAAATATCCAAATTCGGAGACCGTTATCGATCCGTGTCTTATACGCTTTCGCGCATGCTCAGTCAGTCAGGGGTTGATTCCTGATGAAGTGCTATAGATTTATTTTTCATCAGATTTCGATGGGATTTTTTCCATTGTGTTACTATATCTGCATATATAAAAATCAAACGTCTCATTCGGCTTGCATATGCAGTATATGTATCAAAATCCGATTGAAGAGAATAAAGAAGCACGCTTTAAACTTCAGTACCTAAATTATTTTTCTAAGTGTTTAAAATTTAGAAAACCTAGAAATTTCTAGAATATGACATTAGTATCTGATTTACTAACAAATGCTTTGAACTCTGTGTAAAATTTTCACAAATCAATGACACATATCTAACGTATTAAAATTAATTTTGCTTCGTTTACCATGGTCTCAAATTCCCTTTTCTCGGACAATTACTCTCAGCTATTTTTTTGACAATTGTTTCCTTGGTTATAGTTTTTTTATCTGGAAGAAGTAGTTAAAATATAACATTTTAAGACGTAGATCATCGAGCCTAATATATTAAGAAACACAGAGTTTTCCTTAAACGTTTGTTTGCATATATTTTGGTATCTTGTAAGTGGTGTCGACGATCAAAGTTGTTAAAAATAGAATACCAAGATGACAATACGTAGCATACAAATAAATTGCAAACTCTCTTATTAGGGTACCAAATGCCTCTACAGCTCCGTTGTAAATAGTTCCTTTTTGATCTTCTGGTGTAATTACTTCCCAAAGGTTCTGAATATAATTCTGGACTTGCAAATGTCCACATGATGCAAATGCCCACCAAAAATGACCAAGTTATTACAGACTTATCTGAGTATGCAGTTTTCAGTTCTTTCCATGAGAATAAAATTCCTCGCTTAAAAGTGGGTTTTTGAACATTTTGATTTTCTTGAATGGCTGAAAATCCAATCTTGTTGTCCAAGACTTTGCTCTTTACGTCTTTGTTTTCGTCAAGCTTTTGAGAGTGAAATATATCCGAATGGCTTGGTCTTCTTAATGTTACGGTTAAAACAAATGCCAGCGAAACACTGACCATTGATATTATTTTTAGTTGTTTATAGTCCATCAAATTAAAAGATACGAGCAACTGTCCAGTCAAATATGCGGCAAAACGACCAATAAGAATTGCAGCTCGTGTTAAGCTTGTTATAATCTTGTAGTGTTCATTAAAAACCATTGTAAACAGATATGAATAGTAAGCTATTTCAGTAGCTGCTACGAGACCATAGCAGACTTCCGTGAATTTAAAAGCCAGAACACCTTGTGCCCACAAAAGAATACACCATGTTGCAATGTATGTTGCACCTGCAATGTATAAACCATTTTCTTAATATTTTGAACTTTCTTCTTATTGATACTTAAAAATATGCCTCTCAATGTTCTCGATATAATAAGTCAAAAACAAGCGTCTGCAAACATGTGTTATAAGAAGAGGCATAACTTCAATCTGACATTTTTGTTTTTTTATAACATACTAACATATACTGACGATATGAATTTGAAATAAATTTGAACTTTTTAGAACTTTTAAAATGTGTGTGTTTGTGTGAGCGTATAAAAGTGTTAACAACCTTTAAATCCCAACAAAATTGATTGATTGATTGATTAATTAGTGCTTTTTCGCGGTGGTCAGTTTTTATTGGTAGAGGAAGCCGGAGTGCGCGGAGAGACTACTTAGAACACTCGACCACCGAGGCCCCTAAAAATTGAAGTTACCAGGTGAAAATAATACGTGACACATTTCTTCTTTTATCTATTAACACTGATTATATATCAAATAACATACCTTCAAGGACTAACATTGGCTGGTAGAGAAAATAGTCAGTCAGAAGAAATACAGGTACAAGCCACAGTAGGTACGCATATAGGATATATTTCATTATCGACTTCTTCAACTGTCAGATTTTTCCATGGTCCAGTTAGATATGCCGGCAAATAAGCCTCAGATGGTCTGTATTCTTTTAAAAAGCCATAGAGACATACCAAAAAAGTCAACACCTTCCAATGCATGATTTATCTTTTAAAAACGAAAAAGAAAAAAAAATTCAGATATAAAATTTATAACGAGGATCTATTTCTCAGAATATCTTAGGAAACACGAGATGTCAAAATTCATAATCGCCCTTGTTTAGGCATAAATATCTTATTATAAGTAAGCACGAAAGAATTTTTTGAAATGGGAAAGAAACAAGCATAGGTGGCGGGAATTTCGTTCAGAAATTAACTGACCTCAGTGAAGTGGAATACCAAAAGGTTCATAGAAGATGGAATAACGTACACACGTCAGTTCAGAAAGAAAGGAACTTAATTATATGAATCCGATAAAATATATATTTTACAGTTTTGTTTTAATTGTTTTCGCCTTTGTCTTTAAATTTTACTTAATGTGTACTTTATTGAGAAAGCGTATATTGTATGTACCATCAACTACAAATATCTTTTGTGTCTTTGTCAAATTTACTTTCAACTACAAAGCCTTTTTCGTTTGCGTCTTCGTTAGATTTGTTTGTACGTTTGTTTGAATTTTTATTCAGTTGTATTTTATGTCTTTGAGCTTTTGATTTTGTCATTTGGTAAGGGACTTTCAAATTTGGAGTTAGGTATTTTCTTTCATTGGATCTCAATTATTGTCACATCAGACTTATATATCTGTTTGCGTTGCTCACCCAAATGACGTCAAAATTACGAAACTATAAACAACGATCACACAACTGGGAGGTCAAGCTAGCTATAAAACCAGTTTTAACTCACCATTTTTTTGGGAAAATGCATGTACCAAGTCAGGAATATGATAGTTGTTTTCCATCGTTCAGTTGGTTGATAAAGTCTAAAGCTTAATTTTTTTCAGCTTTTATGGACTTCCCTTTTTTAAAATTTATTTTGGAGTTATGTATTTTTGTTATACTTCTCTTTACCCTCTACAAGAAAAAGAAACGATCAGCGTCTCATCCAGTGACATTTGATAATGTAAGCTCACTAAATGCCAATACTGCCACAACAACCATTGAAATAATTGATTCAGCGATGCAAACGGATGCACCAGATGTGTTTCATGAGCAGGTAGAACAATCATCAGACAAAAAGTCAAACCAACTAGGCAGCAGTCTTCGCAATAACAAAAAAGATATCAGTAGCAAATAAGATATAATGCCGATAAAATATATGATTAAAAGTGAAAGTGAAAGAAAGTATGTATTTAGTAAATAGTCCGTGTTTACGTAACAGCAGCTGTATAACAATGATTTGCAAATATGGTATAACAAAATACTCTATAGCTTTGGACATTGATGATCTAAGATTCACACTTAGATTTCCTCCTGATATAGACCACACATTGATTTGTGATAGTCCGACAACTCCAAACGTAGAAACATCGCATGAGCCATACAGAACAAAGATGAAGGCTAAACGCTAGTTAGAAGATTGGAAGTAAAAACCCATAGTATTGACTGCACAATACCTTAACAGGTAGTCGCAGGTTGAAAACCAACGACGACAACATCCACAATTGATCTTCAGTGATCATTGTTAGTTATTAGTTTATTACAAACCAAGACTTATTTAGACGTTGCATATCAACAGAGAAAACTAATTGATTTTGAAAATCGGGTATGCCTTTTCGTAATATATCTTATCAATTTGATATCGATTCTTTATAAATTTTTAACACTTTATAAACGTATTTCTGCAGCTCGGCATGTAGTCTGTCTGGATAAAGGCAGAGTTTTACAACAGTTCTTAAACGTATACATATGTATCCAAAAACGTCCTGCAGAACTATTACAGAAAAGGACACAAAATACATGTACGAATAATCTGAGATGTGTATAGGATGTAAGTAAAATGCATATGAGCAAAACTCACCACACTAACGTGTTTCTGCACGTTAAAGAACCCTTCAAGTGGTCTGTTGATTGCCTGTTGCCAGATAAACGGCTGTCTCTACCCAACATACCTTACCTTCAGTTGCAGTCTTAATATCTAGTCAATCCTGGTGAACCCACTGAAAATTGAAAGTGATCAGTGACCTCACGAATATACAATGGTAATGTCATAATATCGTCTCATGATGCTGGATAAGCCAATCAAATTAACGCAGATTATCGTATCACTTTTTTCGTATCACACTCTCGTTATTTAATTTAAATAGTGATAATAAACTCGCCGAAGGCTCGATTATTATTATATTAATATTAAATAACTCGAGTTAATATCAAGCGATATCCCATTCTCACTCGTTATGAAACTTATAAATATCATTTCTACTTCTTGTCATGGACGCCCGTTTTCTTTGCGGGATGAACAAGTTACAATTAACAATTGCGTAGCATGTTGCGCAGCCTTTTAATGCGAATCAGAATTAAGAGTTGGACTAATCCTGATTGGTATTAGTGTACTAGATATCTATTTTCTTATTAATTACCTCGTGGACTCTTCTACAAAACAGAAGCTTGAGACGTGTACTTTTTTTAAGCGGAATTAATAGGCACGTTAGATAATAAGACATTAGACAGGACACCATGCCCCGCTCACACTACACATTTTTTAAAATTGAGGAATGTATCTCCCTCATGCAAAGCTCTGATTCCTTGCCCGGCTTCGGCTATAGTTTTTTGTCCTTTTTGGTTTATAGCTCTTCATCCTTTTAATAAGCTTTGGATTTTCAAATATTCTGGCCTCGAGCATCACTGAAGAGACATTGATTGTCGAAATGCGCATCTGGTGCAGAAAAATTGGTACCGTTTATGTTATTGCATGTTTAATGAACCGCGATATACGAGTTAAAACCTTGATTATTTAGCATACAATTTATAAATATAAAAATAAGAAGATGTGTTATGATTGCTAATGAGACAACTATCCACCAAAGTTCAAATAAAGTGGATGTTCGCAAAAATAGGCAACCGTATTGTCTTCAACAATGAGAAAAACCCATACCGTATAGGCGACTACAAAAGGCCTCGACATGAAAAATATGAAACAATTCAATTGAGAAAACTACCGGCCTAATTTATAACAAAACAATTTACGAAAAAACAAATATGACAGACGTGAACCAACTACAACCACTGAATTAAAAGCTCCTGATTTGGGACAGGCACATAAAGAATGTGGTGGGGTTAAACATGATCGTGAGCGCTCAACCCTCCACTAACCTGGGACAGTTTTGTAACAACACAACATAAGAACAAACTATAAAAATAAGTTGAAAAAGGCTTAGCTCGTCAGATCGATACAAAGAAAAACATTAAACAAAAAAACAAAAAAAGACGACAGGAAGTGGCAGGGTATATATATATATCCCTCATCCCTAAAAAAAAAAAAAAAAAACACTAAATACAGATCTGAGAGTACTCGCAGTTACTGACAGCTAGTTCAAAGTCAATAACAACTATTTTAGAAAAAAGAAGTTTACTTCTAAACGAAAATGTGTACCAACTTTCAGTTGGATGTAACTGCAAAGTACCTTAAATCACAATGTTAACCTGATACGAGAAAGACGGACGAACGGACACATAAACAGAAAACATAATGGTACTCTCATATCGTAGACGGGGCATACAATTACTAATATTTGCGGAAACCAGGCACTTTTACGAGACTTTTCTCCAATGAGCTTCCTACCAGCTGCGCAGAATATATAAATACGCGAACACGTATCTAACAAAATGTTTGACACTACAGATATGTATTTACTAAAATGTTGCTATTTATGTTTTGCAGAAAAGTGAATATCTAAATCTCATGGAAAAGCAGTTTTCAGCTGACGATTGGGTAGTGTTTGTAATAACATTCGTGATACCATATGCATCTTGCATTGGTATTTATCATGGGGTTACCGACGGTAGACAGAAAACAACAAAAGAATTTCTTATGGCTGATAGAAAAAAAATGAGTTGTCTGTCTGTAGCAGTTTCTATACTTGTGTATTTTCAATCCGCTATACTCATTTTAGGTAACCATTAGTGCACTAGACTTTACATTTTACCATGCATTATTATGGAATGGCTATGTCATTGAATAAAAGTGGTTGGTTGGTTTGCTCAAGGAGGTTAACCTCCTTGGTTTGCTCAAAACATTTAGCCAGGGGACAAATGATTCATAGTTAATTTGAACACAAAGTTTCCACTGGTCCACAGTTGAGCAAACCAATGAAAGAAATGACATAGCTCTGAATTTTGTTGTGATACGTATTTTAATGAGCATACATGTTGTTTTATTAAGTTTTGTTTGTACACTCATTCCTTTGTTTTTATCTATAAAATTTAATCAGTAAATATATATAAAAAGTATTTCAATACCGCCAAATTATGTTCACAAGCCTTTCACAACCCAGAAACATAGTTAAACCAATAAATATTTAAACGTCTTTGATTTTTAGGAGATTAAATGGTGATGCCAGATCTGTGGTAGTCTTTGTTAAATTTATTTTTTACTCCCCTAGGCTCGTTGTGACAGCACTTTGACATATTGTATACTGAACAGATATATCATGTTAAGGAGGGGTATTTGCGAAAAATACCAGTCGAGAGAATGTTAAATTTCGCGGGTCGTAAGGCGAGGGAAATTCATTCTCAAGACTGGTATTTTTCGCAAATACCCCTCAAGAACATGCTATATCTGTTTAATTACACCGAATGTTAACGTACAAAAACGCATTGATGATCATGACGTTACTAGCGTCCAGTCGGATAGAGTATTTTTTAGCAAATACCACGGCAGAGAGGGTAAAAAGGCATATCCTTTTGCATATACCCCGTCGGCGTTAAAAATGAACGATATTCATTTGATAACAGTAAATTGGTGAAAATACACTGGCTATCAACCAATCAAAACCCAGGATTCTTACATAAGGTGTAATTATAGTATAAATGTTTGTCTTTTGTACACGACAATAGATCTTTCTACATATTTTTTATGAAGATTTCTAAAAAATCCACAAAGTAAATGATTGGAATGGTTTAAGTAAAGAAACTGTAACAGAAAAGGGACATAAAACCATCAATCTTTCAGGATTTGAAAGCTTTTGTCAAAATATACTAAATGGAGGCATTTCAGAAACTAAAAAAAAAAAAAAAACAAGACTGAGCAAGACAAACATCAAGAAAATTAAAGCTTTCTACTAAGCAACAAAATACCAAATAAAACTGCAGAAAATCACACAAAGATTACATTATCGTTCTACCCCGCACTCATTTCATTGTTCAGATTACGTAACTGCAAATATATTTTATAAAAATACAAAAGTACAAAAGAACCGACATAATTTATAGTTCTATGTTGAAAATCTGATCACTTTATCTATAGATACGCGTACTTAATCATTGTAAATACCCATTGCAATCTGTACTCTTAGATTTTCAGTCTTAATTTGGTAATCTCTTTTTACTAGATATTTCAAATAACAGAATTAATCTTGTTTACTTGTTGGATATTAAAACATCCGTTGGTTAGTGCGTCGGTTCGTCCTTCAGGTGATAATATAAACACACGTAGATGTGGTATGATTGCCAATGAGACAACTATCCACCGAAGTTGAAATGAAGTGGATGTAAGTCGATTCAACTCCTTCTGTACGTCCTCCTAGTTATGCTAATAAAATTAAATGAACAATTCTAAGACTAAAAAGGAAATAGGTATGCTCATTCCATCATAAATTAGTATATAAACAAATTTTTCAAAATTGGGAAAGGTCGACATTAAAAATAATTTAATATAGAAAATTGAATTATGCACTTTCAAAAGCAAAGAAAACACATTAAGGACTGTGTATGTATGAGCGCTGTCCACAATTCTCAAGGTTGTTCTTCGTGATCTTGCGAATAGAAAGGACAAATTCACATGCATGCATTACAAATATAAAAACTGAAAATAAAAATCCAGATTAAATTGAATAACCTTATTAAATGAGATTAATTTATGCAAAACCTTAAACATAGACTGTCTAGCGTTAAGTTCGTTAAATAAGCCGTGGATTTTTCTATGTCTTTGCCCCCTCCGTGTTAAACTTAGGTGCGCTTTATGTATGTATTTTTTTTTCTGTGTTTCGGGGTAGGCGTAAAAAAAAATAAAATATCTGGATTTTTTATGGAAACCGTCAGAAGATTGTCAAGTGTTTGCAGTGATTTGATATATTGTTTATGTGGCATATTTTGTTATAAATAAATATATTTACTTGATCATTTGTTCTTTATTTCATTGTTGGTTTACGAAGGTGATATATAACCATGTGATCAAATGAATAAAAGTGTTGAATAAAAAAAAAAAGATATTAACTGCGTTTGAAAGAGGTACCATACAGGATATTAACTGTGTATTTACCATAAAGGTGTAATTGTTTGTTGTTTTAATGTGTTTTAAAAATATGCTTTTAATGACGAAGGTGATAACCATGTGCTGAAATGAACCTAAGTGTTTCATATATATGTAAAACAGTATATCAAGAGACGAGAAACTTGTCTACCTGTTAATGAGTTTATTGTTAGTCTTTCAAACATCTTAACATATCGTAAACAAGAATGTGTCCATAGTACACGGATGCCCCAATCGCACTATCATTTTCTATGTTCAGTGCCCCGTAAAATTGTGCTAAAAACCCTTATTTGGCATTAAAATTAGAAAGATCATATCATAGGGAACATGTGTACTAAGTTTCAAGTTGATTGGACTTCAACTTTATCAAAAACTACCTGGACCAAAAACTTTAACCTGAAAAACTTTAACCTGAAGCGGGACAGACGGACGAACAGACGGACGAACGGACGGATGGAAGGACAGACGAACGGACGCACAGACCGAAAAACATAATGCTCCACCTAGGGAGCATAAAAAAACATATTCGACAGATGATGTGGAAAAGGAAATCGTGCACTGTGCATTGATCTTAAAATATGGAGGATGGAAATGTCGAATAATATCATTCTTTTTGTCAATTGTTTGATGTGTGCACTTATAACATTAAAAGAATAAGAATAAATCACATTTTTTTCAATGGATATAATTTGTAATACCCTTCCCTTTTCACGAATGTGACTTACCAAATTAGACTATTTACCGGATTTGTAATAACATAAGCAACACGACGGGTGCCACATGTGGAGCAGGATCTGCTTACCCTTCCGGAGCACTTGAGATCACCCTCAGTTTTTGGTGGAGTTCGTGTTGCTTAGTCTTTAGTTTTCTATGTTGTGTCATCTGTACTATTATTTGTCTGTTTGTCTTTTTTATTTTTGGCCATGGCGTTGTCAGTTTGTTATCGATCTATGAGTTTGCTGTCCCTCTGGTACCTTTCGTCCCTCTTTGTAATGCACCTTTTAAAAAAGCATGTGTTGTGACGCTAAATTACGCAATGAGTTTTGACAGAAGTAAACACAGACATCGATTCAAGTCCAAATAACGTGGATGTAAGTGATAAATGTTTGTTAAGTTTTTGGTCAAATATAAGAATGCATTATGTTTTTTTTTTAATCAACAGATTGACTCTATATCAATCAATTCAAAAGTTGTTATATTCATTGCAGAAATCACGGAGATCAACAGGTTGTAATAATCGAAAATGCCTTGGTAAACAAGATGATGATAAGAAAGAAATGTATTGTTCTGACTTAACTCGAAGTGTTAAATCTTGCCTTTTAGTCATTTTTTTTAACAATATTGCAGTTCTAAACATTCAAATAAACTACTAGTAGTCATTTGATAAAAATATTATGCAATCTGGTTACTTGAATGATGCAGCTAAATGTGAATTTGTTAGAGCAAATATATGTTTTTTTTATTTCTACATTTTAGTGGAAGGGAACGTTTAAAATACCCCGAATGAATTATTGCCGATTATGGGCCTTCAATTTAGTAGATCGGAAACTTCTGAAAATGTTTATGATGGTTTCCACAATTTTGAATAAGTTCAATATAATTGACGGAATTGCGCATTTACTCATTTAAAAGATCCTCTCTAACTTAGAAAGTGCCTTACTTCAATAATGTTAAAACCTATACATTGGAGGTTTCTTGTAGAAGCAGCCAAACTTAGCCTAAAACAATAAAAATGAGCTTACGAAGGTTGCATTAAATAATTAGTTAAATCGTTTTCAAGGATAAAGGACTGCCGAAATTTGCGACAAACGCACTTATGAAAGAGTTACCCGTAGCTTTATGCTATCATTAATTGATGGACTGTAAGTCCTAGAGGGTATTACCTGCCCAGTAGCCAGTACTTCAGTACTGACAAGAAAATACGGATATTTCTTTATTTAAATTTAGTGCTATACATTTTCAAAATTATTTAAAATTAAGAAATCTATCTCTCTCATGCACATCTGACACATTGTCCCGGTTTGACTTTACTTTTGATCGATTTTTTGTTGTATCAACTCTTCAACGTTTGTATTAGATTTTGGACTTTCAAATATGTTGGCCTCGATCATCACTGAAGGGACATTAGTTGTCGAAATGAATACTGATGCAGTGTAATTGGTATCATAAATGTAAGTACTGCCACTTTGTCGATACACAAGTAGAATTAAACATATGTTCAGCACCACAATTATCGACTGATATTGAACAGTATAACTCAATTCTGTGTACCCATTCCTCACTTGATTACAATAACGTAGCTTTTCTATTGGGTAGCGAGGCAAATATGATCTCTAACTCCAAAATATTCACAAGGACTGGCAGACCTATATCAAACGTAATCGACGTGAAGCCCAGATCGTTATCTCACTATCTGTGTTCATATGTCTGATGGTGCATTAAACGTCTATCAAATTGAATTTCAAACTAATCGTGTACTGTATTCAAGAATGCAGTTTCAACTTGTTAATTAATTGCAGTTATTTCAGCAGAAAAAGCGTATCACGAATAGTTGTGAGAACTATCTTATGTATGCATTGAACCATCTAATCAAATGGTCACTTATGGCCAACGTAATGAGTAACCCATGGTATGATATATTCTTTACAAGGGTGATGCAGTTCTAAAGAACGTGAATTAAGCCATAGTGTTCATTAAAACGAAACGTATAATACAGTTTGCAGATTGGTACGCTTTATCTCAAAATGGATGTATCTTAGTAGGATATTGTATAGAAGGACATTTTACTCTTTATATTGTTAAACTTAATTCCTAGTTAATTCTTCTTTCTTAACGTAAATGTTAAAAATGAATTTATCCTCACTGCAATTTACATTTAAGACTCAAGATTAGTTCTGTATTATCCTTTCTTTAAGGTTTGATAATATATATACGATCAATATAATCACCAAGATTTGAACGGAAAGTTAAATGAAATTTGTTGTATATTTTTATTCTTCTTAAAGGACCCATCATGAAGTCTGTCTCATACCAATTAAAAACAAATCGGGAAGAGAGAACAGCTTGATTTTAGTAATATTTTACTGTTGTTCAATTTTGGCTATGAAATTCGCAACGATTAGTAACAATTCAACAAACATTTGTATAAAGGAATGAGCCATGAACATTTAAGAATACGGTTCAATGCGTTAAACTTGCAATTCAACAAATATGAACTATCTGAAAAAATTTAGTAAATTTTACAAGCCTGACCAGCACTTGACTCCTGGCACAAAAATCTTCCAAAAAAACAGAAAGAAAGTTGATCTAGAATTATGTTTCGTGTTGTTTACATAATTCAGTTTATAATATATGCCAAAAACCAACTTTACGTGATTTTGGTTTCATCTCAAAGTGGCATGTTCACCGTTGTATTTAATCGTTGCTCCTGGTTTGTTTCAAATACAAGTATTATGAACATTAGTTTGCTTATTCATAGTTTTGAAGAAACACCAATGTTTCTTTATGTTCTCTGCATTGAAATTTTGTACAATTTTTTTACATTCTAAAGTTTATTGTCTTCCTGTGATGTTTATGACATTGCTGTATAAAATCTGGTCCGAAATACAATTCAGGACAGTAGAATGAAGGACTATATGATATCATGTCAACATATAAAGTACATGCAGTTTTCTTTGAATTCATTACTGCGAATTTTCTATAAATATTGCTTATCATTGATAAGTTTTTATTTTCATTGTATAACATTTTTTATTACAACTTTTTTATTTTAACTTTTTTAATTGGGTAATTTTTTGTTGATCATTTATTACCTGTATAATCACCGGCTGATTAGGTGCACCATACATTGGTAAGACACCTGTCTATTGTTGAAGACCGTATTCAAGCTTTAGACGTCCTTGTTTATCTTTCGTTTGGGTTTTTATCTGATTTAGGAATACCTTAGATCGCATTTTTCATCGTTACTTAAGAAATTCAGCAGCAAATTTATGAAAAAGAAAAATAAGTTACACATTAAAAAAGTATTTACGCAACACGTCCGCTATTGCATAAAATGCAAGGTGACGGTAACTGGTAACTGACGGTAACTAGTTTTCAACCAGAATAGGTTGAGAAAAATTAACAAGATATTCTACGTTTGTTATCAATTACTAGTACATAAGGCGATTATTGTTCATGTGACAATATTACCGAATTTCAAAACTTAATACTGAACATGTCTTTAAATTTGTATAATACAGGTCAAGCATGCCTTGCAGGCGAAACTACCAATGTCGACGCGCTCGATATAACTCCCTGATTATCACATGCAAATCCAATAAGTTTCTACTGAATTTTAAAATTCTCACTAACGATTATTTTAATCATTTTTTTTAAACCATAGACCTAGCCTTTTTGTTGACAAAAAAGGCTTGATTTGTGTTTACTAAATGTCTAGTTGCATATACTTCATTCATGTTCTAGTCCTGAAAAATCATGAAAATTTGTTGAAAACAATAATCAAACCTTTGTGTTGAGTTAAATGCTTATGTGTTCAATATGGACATTGAATCGGCATTTTTCTTATGGTTGTGGCCTATTATCTATTTCTTGCATGAATAGATATTCGTCGTATTACAATGCATAGAGTGGGATACGAAAAAGTGTTACGAAAAATACGTTTATTTGATTGGCTTATTCAGCATCATGAGACGATATTACGACATTTCCATTGGCTATTCGTTAGGTATTAATGACTTCCAAAGATTATCCCGATGTACATTTCGTTCAGGTCAACGAACAAATGTGATTTCTTCAACCTGAAAATCTTCTTTTTGTCAAATTTTATTACATTCTGAAGCGTACAAACAGTTTTAAAATGTCTGATGTTAAAGTTAGACGCCGGAACAGGACATATGACGTCATAATGATATTTGCAAAAGACTAGATTAACGATTCGCGGCATTTTTAATTTAACACAATGAGAGTGTTGACCATTAGAGAAATAGGTTTAACAACTCGTGAGAATTGGATATCGCTTGATATCAACTCTCGTTATTTAATTTAAAAAGTAATAATAAACTCGTCGAAGGCACGTTCATTATTATATTGAAATTAAATAACTCGAGTTAACAATATCCCATTCTCACTCGTTATGAAACCTATAAAACAGCATCGTGCAGAGATAAAGATTCCATTTCCAAAATTGTTGTCATTTTCCGTTGATTTGTTATATAATTTATATTTACAGAAATAAGAAGTGATGTATAATGTATCGAACAACCTCACAACTACAAAAATACAAATATTATTATGATGTAGTCCCTTATTTTTGGGAACCAATAATGTTTGTTTAGCAGAAGCTGTTATTTATAAAGATAGTATGATTCAATACGACTGAAGTAGAGTAAGTGTATGTTGATATTATAGTAAATTACAACATAATTGAATATGGGATATAGCCTTTATCTTTTCCATGTTCATTGTAAAATTTCGTAAAAGAAAGTCAATATGGTTATGAAAAATTTAAATCTATTTTAATGGTTTTTGAACAGCTGGCGTCGACAAACTATTATATTTATCCTAAAAAAAAATATTTGTTGATGAAAAATCCATAATTTCTACATATATTCCTTATAAAGGTTCAATGAATCAACTGTGGAAACAAATAATCACGTTTTCTAGCTATTTCCTTGTTTAGGCTCGACACTATTATTGAATCATAAAAAATAGAGGAAATTATTACTCATGTTTTAATTAATTGAATAAACGGAAATGCAAATGCATTTAGGTAATTACAACACTTTATTTAATTCACTCTTTGAACTTTCCGAAATAAGATAACATGGATGTTTTTATCTATATGTGTTTGACTAATTTTGCCTGGTATCACATAGCAGCAGGTATGTGCGATGATGTGTTTACTTTATTTTACCATCAATCAAATCTCTGTGTTCTTGTTCGCACAGTAAATGTGAATAAATATGATTCTGAAACGGAGTTATATATGTTTCCAGTTTGAAAAGATTTGTGGTTTTTTGACGAAATGTCAGAATATTACATCTTGAACTATGTACAGGTTGAAACGTAAATGGATTGTGGTCTTTAAGCACAAGGGAGTTGTTTGTAATAAATTAAAAAAAGTTATTGAGATTGTTGTTTTCATATATATATAGAGATGTTAAATTCAAATTTATCTTAAGCAAAATATTGAATCTTCTATTTACCCAGAAATTATAAATTTTGTTTTAATTTGATATTTCAGATGACATGTTTGTAAACTCTGGAGACAATATCACACTGCATTGTTCGCTTGTTGGAAATTCCTATTTTTGGACGAAAGATGATTTCAATCACCTTTCTGACAACCAGAAATATGATGGTACCAGAACCGTTTCTTTAAAGGTTATCAATGCTCATCGTGACGACTCTGGTTTGTTTCGCTGCACTGTATACACGGGTATGGGTCCATATCTTCATGGTCCGTATCATAAATTGAACATTATTGGTAAGTTAATTCATGATTATTATGTTATCATCATCGAAACTAGCATCCAAATCCATTTTCTGAAGGTAAGTTAAAGGTAAGTTAAAGATTGAAGTGCACTTATAGTGCTGTACTCAGATACATATTTAATCTAAAATGGAGGATCGTCAATACCCACATTAATAACGAGTACATTTACCATGTATCGTTTTTAAGCTAGTATATATTCATTAAACAAAACATATCCCTTGAAAATATTTGTTAAAATATAAATTAATGTCTTGTGGCGTTTGATATTTTCAAAGATTAAGTTGTAAAAACTTTTTTAAAGGGTACGTTAATTATCTTTTTTTTTTAGTTTTTCTGTCTAAAACCATTTCGCCACAAATTTAATTGAGAGATTTAATATCAGACCAACATGCCTAATTTATATATTATTGACAATAAACACATTTTTTTATAAATTCCAGTTTGTTCTATTGCATCGCGCGTTGAGCAAAAATACTAATTACAGGTTTTTATGTAGTTCTTAAAATCTTGGAGAATTGAATGTGGAATTCTTTTTTTTTTATCATATATAAATATATATATGTACCTCGTCTAGAATGTAGCCCAACAGTGATAGATCCTTTAACTTCCCTCAACGGGATTCGAAACCCTGCATCTGTGACATCGTGACAACTATAATGGCCAATGCAAAAAGGCATAGATCGACTATCGACGGTACATTTATATAGCCTAGTCAGTCGAGTGGTCTAGGATGCAGGAAAAAAATTACTTAAGAACATAATTTTGCTACAAAAATTTGCATATCTTACATTGTTGGGCTAAATTTAAGACGAAACATTTATACATTGTTGTGTTATACTTTATCCGAAGGAGAACTTCTGTCGTAAAGTAATCGCATGTTTAGACGTATTGATACATATGTAAGCAGAAGCCAATAACTTGGTTAATGGACTTATGGTATGACAATTATTTATCTCTATAAAGGATTTTTTTTTTAAATATTTCCGTTTATTGAAATCTCCTTCTAATATTTCATATGCCAATTTTTATTTATTGATCTAGATATGAAACAGTTTGTTTCGTTAATGTGATATATAGTTCATTTTATTTTTCCCTGCAGTAAAATAAAAAATTATGAGTTTAAAGAAAGACACCATTAATATAGAAACATAATTCTCTGTAGAATTCAGTCGCAATTTGGCAAATTCAATGGTTTTGAAACTTGACATATAGAGATCAGTCGATGTCTACTTGTCGTATATTAGTATTTCACATATTATCCTTCACATATGCTATTCAAAGTGGTAAACATTCGTCTAAAAAAGCAGGAAAACTTCAAAAATGGATAAATCTACGACATAATCTTCTGACCAGGAATTATATAGATCTGGAAACAAGGACAATATAGCTTTTTTATGTATGTGTTTGTTATTCTTTCAGACAACAACACAATATCTACAGGAAGTAATATTGGAGTGGACATGAAAACTGAGAAAAAACTTTCAACAGTGAATATAGGTAAATGTATTCTCAGTCTTCCAAAGAATGTATAAAAAAAATAATGAAGAATGCATTTTCCGTTTTGTTATCATTTACATACATTTTTACCTCTCTGGCGTGTCATTTGTTATTTCATAAATTAATTCAATTTAAAAGATTATAGGACATGGTTAAAATTACTTTTATATATTGTATGTTGTAAAATATATGGAAAGTAGAAGTTTAACAGAGTGCACAAAAACAAAAAACAGACCCGTCAATCAAACTACTAACTTTCGCAGGCACCCTAACTATTATCATATTTTTTTTGAATCAGCATACATGCTTTTTAAGACCAAATCACATAATAACAGAATTTAGATGCTTAGTTCCAAGGTATGTCATAAATATAATGTTTGAATAAATACAAATTAAAACATGGCGATTTCCATTTTGGTTCGGTCATCCTCCCAATACTCAAATGTCAGTCTAAAGCGATGTTCATGTACGAACGTACCCAAATTGATAGCCCCATATTAGCCCGACCATGTGGTTGACTGGGAAGTTTAATTACGACAGACGTATATTGATTATATACTAGAAGTATAATATAAAGATTTTTTACATCAACAATAAAAAGTAAAAACCAACTATAACCATTCCTGCTTATAGAAATGATAAAATTATAAATAGTTTTTCATTTTATGTTTTTTAGGCTATGAAGAAACATCCATTAAAAGTGAGTTTGGGACAGACATGAAGTTCATAGGAATATTTTCAGATGTAACAATAGGTAAAAACAAATTGACGTATCTTACACAAACATGCGTAATATAGTCCGATCGAATATACGATGGACAAAACACTTTACACTAAATGATGCAATAAGGCTTCACATGATCAGATATCCTGAAAATAAAAAAAAAAAAAAAAAACGTGACATTTTGGAGCAGTTCCTATTTTGCTGTTGTTGTAAAAATGAAAAAAAAAAATATACAATCTAGACAGTAACTAACTTTTTAAAAGATAATATATACATTTACAATATATAAAAAAATCATTTTGAGCTTCCGCAATATGGTAAAAGACATATAATCCTCCAATATAGAGAGTTATTATGCTTCAAAGCAAGTTCAGTTTTGTATACTTCTTTCGTATGACAGGTCTTAAAACGTTCTAAGTTTCATACGATTATACTTTGGGGTTATAATTAGCTGCAAAACAAACAGTAACAATCGTTTATTACTGGCATTGTAGTACTTGTGAATGTGAAGAAACAAGGATACATTGGTTAGAATTTACTACAACAAGTTATTTCGATTTTTCTAGGAGGAATTATCGGATTTTATACAATTTGCATATTTGCTATATTATTCTATTAAGAAATTAATTTATTAAGAACCATGGAACCTCAAAAACAAATTTAATATTTCATTTCAGGTATCATCGTTGTAGGAACTGGATTTATAATTATTGTCATAGCGACTGGTGTTTTGGCCATACTGTGTAACAAATACCGTAAACCAAGAAAATTACAAATACGACAAACACGAAGACATTTTCTACGAGGATCTGATAATACTGAATCTAATTTGAAAAGTGATGTATATCTACCTACTGACCAAAGATACGAGTATTTTGAAATTGACGAAAAACTGTCGGCTTATGCACCATATGATAATGCAGAATACTCGTACGAAGACCTAACTACAAGAAGACAGTACACATATATGCCAATAAATCAAAATATAAACATTGGAAACATTGACGGGAACTCAAGATTCGAACCTATTGATTATGGCTATATAGATGAACAGTCATCATTTCAACCCATTGATTATGGCTATATAACCGGGGAGTCATCATTTCAACCTATTGATTATGGCTATATAGACGGAAAGTCACCATTTCAACCTAATAATTATGACTATATAGACGGAAAGTCATCATTTCAACCTAATGATTATGCTATATAGACGAAAAGTAACCATTTCAACCTAATAATTATGGCTATATAGACGGAAAGTCATCATTTCAACCTATTGATTATGGCTATATAGACGGAAAGTCACCATTTCAACCTAATAATTATGACTATATAGACGGAAAGTCATCATTTCAATCACCCGATTATGACTATATAGACGAGTAATCATAATTCAACCGCTGATTATGACTTAAAAGATGGGTCGGTGTGATTTCAATCAGCTGCTTATGTCTATTTATACTGAAAGTCAGCTTGTAAACCCGAGAATTATTGTTATTTTGATGAATAATTACCTTTAGAAAAGAAAGCAGACTTCATAATTTCGATTGCCTAACAAAAGAATAAAGAATTTACAGCCAATATAATATCCCACTTAAACATCTGTATCGATCATATGCTTAAGAGAAGGTTTTAGAAAATCTGGAATGCCTTACACTCATGTTGGTATCAGTATACAAAAGGACTATGAACATTTCGCTCCTTCTTTCATTATCAAAACTAAACAAAACTACTTATAAAAAACGATTTATAGCCGGCTGGTCTAGATTTTTTTACTTAATTTCTATCTAAACTTCCTACTTCAAACATTTTGGGTTTATATACACGGGATGAAAGTCTAATGAAATCATAAGAAATTAAACACATATTATTGTTTCTGTTGTTCCTCATCTTGAAGCTTCTGTGAGGTCTTCAACAATGAAGTCACTACAATATCGTACACTGAGCAATCTCAAGACGACTAACCTCTTTGGTGTTAGCATAATGCATGCGAATTATCATTTTTATCATCATTCAATCTGGAACGAATTTTGATTTGGCTCAGATTTTCTGACAGCCCGTTAATCTAACATCACACAAAAAATAGTTTTACAGCGCATTAGTTACATGCAAAGTCAATATCGATGTGTGTCAATAATCTTTGAAATCTCATTTCGAAAGTTCTGATAGCGCAAAAATCCAGTTCTAATTGTTGTAATCCCTTGTATAAAAAAAATCAAAACTTAAAAATAAGAAAATTTCCTCACGGAACATTTCATTCCATTAAGTGATGTCAAATATGAAAGCAGGCGGTAATAATGGTATGGCGCCATTATTATCGAAAATACAACTCTTCAAAGTATATATAGTTATGTAAAGTAACAAAATTACGCTATAAGGAAAGAATTCTGATTTTGACCGAAACTTTTATGACAAAAAAAAAAAAAAAAAAAACCGTGAAATACTTGTTACTACGAGAACAAAGTATGCCAATATAGTAGCACTGATGGACATTTTTTAAAGGTCTTTAAAACTGTACAAAAATCATCACAGCTAAACTTCTTCAAAATTATATGGTATTAATGAATACTTACTAACCAGAATATAAATGCTTTAAATGAATTGCTTACGATGCTAATTTTGGTATATGTTGGAAATTTTAGAGATGAGAAAAAGGTACAAAAACAAAAACCGAAGTCATTGGGGAAGTAAAGGTAACATTTTCCGTCTTCCAGCTATAAATTCAATCATGTGTGCAATATCAAAAATTAGGAAATTTTCAAAATTATTTTTTTGTTTTCTTCAACTGTAATCTTTCGTCCGATGAACAGTGTGATTTTATGCATTAATGTGAAGTTCGTATTAAAGATTAAAATGTGAATAAAAGGATGTTTTTGGGGGTAAGCCAATGAAACAGCAACCCAACAACAACAAAAAATAATCTAGAGGTCAACATATGATCTTAAACAATACTGAGTGTGTGTAAAATACCCTTGATAGACAATTCATCGTCCGTGCAAAAGAATGTTCTTTAACAAGACAAATGGGAAGGAAGCAAGGGGGCTGTAAATAATGCAAAGGTAACTGAAACAACAAAACTATTGTAATGTTTGTATAGTTGTCAACGGAAAAGACCTTGTATGAACGTGAAATTGACATATTTCTATATCTCTTTGTTTGATATAAGGACGTCCACAGTAGACAGGTGTTTAAACAATATGCCAAGTTCTAAATCGCCCCGTGTCTAAAAGTGTTATGGAAAAATTTAACAAAGACCATAACAGATTTGAAATCAACGCGAAATTCTTCAAATGGAAAAAAAGGTACATGAAGAACACTGGTTTGAATATGTGACACATGCCAAGAGAGAAAACAAAAAGCCTGATTAACAATATTAGAAAGAATGAAAGACAATTATGTCGAGCAAGGTAGATTGTGTCGACTGCCGTCAAATGTGGTATGTTATACAATCCAAGTAAACCAAGTATACCAAAGAAACGAAAAACTGTCGCAAATTGAATCTACAGAACATTCTAGGGATCAAGAAACTTTTGAATACCTCTCATCAGTATAATAAAGTTAGATTGATGTTCATTTCCAGCTGAATGCCTATGCTATGGACGATAAATCACATCACAAAAATTCAGTTTCAACTTGGGGTTCGTTTTAAAGTTTTGTGGATATTGTATGTCTTTCTATCTTCTAATAAGTTAAAATCAATATAGTGTGGTATAATGTTCATTCATCATGAGGTTGTGCATACATAGAGAAATTTAGTTTTCAGTGTTTCGAAAGGGAATGCATATGAATAAAAGGAAATTTTGGGTATGCATTTTTACGTTTCGTCAATTTCTATCTGATATTCACTGTATAGTACAGAATTAAGATCTTACTACAATTTTCTGTAGAATAACATAAATGATACCAGTTTTGCTGCACCAGATGCGCATTTCGACAATCAATGTCTCAAAAGTTATCATGGTGATGCTCGAGGCCAAAATATTTGAAAATCCAAAGCTTATTAAAATGATGAAGGGAAGTAATGTTTGTATAATAACGTTTATTTTCAATCAAAATATGCATCATCAAGAGGTTGACATGATGACTTTCCGTCTATATAGTCATAATCAATAGGTTCATATAATAAGTTCCCGTCAATGTTTCCGCTGTCCATACTTTGATTCAATGGCACATATGTGTACTGTCGTCTTTCCAGTAGATCATCGTACGAATAGTATGCATGTTCCAATGGTAAATTACTCGACAGTTCTTTATCAATTTCAATATACTCATAACTTGGATTATTTTATAGATAGACATGGCTACTCAACTGTATGTGGTATTCACTCAGAACATCATATTTCTGAGTAAAGTTGTCTTGTTCAAATGTGGATGTTTTTGTTTCTTTTTGTCGTCTCGATCTTGATTCCTGTTTAGATATGTCATTATTTTTAATATTTGAAATGTTGTCATCCAGTGAATCATTCTCAATTGGAACAGTGGGTATAGCAAGATGAGCATTACATTCATTCAAATGCTTCACCTCAACATTTTTGGTCGATATCATAGGTTTGAACGTAGTTTTCAATTTAGACTTGTTTGTATATTTTTCGTTGGGCTTGTATTATATTTGCGTTCGGGTTTATATGATCCGTTCATCCTATTTTGACTCCTCAAAATTCAAGAGTCTATCCTAAATTGAGGTAAATTATGTGGCCTTCAATAACCGTTTCGATTCCTAACATCACTGAAGAGACATTAATTGTCGAAATCCGAATATGGTGTACAAAAATCTTTGCACCTTGTTTGCGGTATACCATCTTTGCAGCAAGTTGATTGTTTTCTGTTTGGTATCAAATTTATAGTTAAGATCCATTTATTACACCTTGTGATCCGTTTATTTGGCAATCGTTAATGGCAGTCAGCAGGGTTTAAGAACATCTGTTGTTCGACCTGTTAGTCAAAAGAGTTTTGTTAAAATATACTTTTTCACTTTTTGGTCTTTTGGATAATGTTGTTTGTGCTGTATTTAAACCCTCTATCAAGAAATTTGTTTTGTATGCACACGTATAAAAGTATAAAATATCTTCAACTCATATGAATACCTGGGTGGGAAAGTGCACTTGAAGACTCCACTGGCCACCCAAAGTCTAAGATACCTATCAATTAAGGGTATGGACACACTTTTCCGTCTTTGTGTACAATTCCTACGACAAAGTTTTAACCCACTCCTAGTGGGATTGAAAGCTTGTCCCTAGCTCTTTATTCATGAAAATGCCCTGGTGGGAAAGTGCACCTGAAGCTCACAACAAATACCAAATTTTTTCAGCGCAGGGGTGTTGTCAGAAATTGTTATCCTCTCGTTTTCCCTACGGCAAAGTTCTTGACCACAGATGGTTAGATTGAAAGCTATTATCCATATCTTCAACTCATATGAATACCTAGGTGATAAAGTGCACTTGAAGAATTCACTGGCCACCTTAACTCTAAGTTACCTATCAATTATGGTACGGGCACACTTTTCCGTCTTTGTGTACAGTTCCCTACGGCAAAGTTTTTACCCACTCCTTGTCCCAAGCCCTTTTATTCATGAAAATGCCTGGATGGGAAAGTGCACCGGAAGCTCATAACAACATACTGTGAAGAATTTGTTAACTTACCTGTTTCTTGTTTATTTTATAATCCAATTGTAAAGTCCAAATGAGAGAAATGTCATTCATAACTTTGATTTATTCCCCCATTCTTTTACTTTTACTTTCGATTTGTTTATATTTTTACTAGGTGATTAGTAATTCTGTTAGGGGTC
Source organism: Mytilus coruscus (assembly GCA_017311375.1). NCBI lineage: Eukaryota > Metazoa > Mollusca > Bivalvia > Mytilida > Mytilidae > Mytilus > Mytilus coruscus. The sequence continues at coordinate 55,982,540 of CM029604.1, forward strand.
CGGAATTCCCGCGATCAGTTGTTACAAATTATATAACCGTCACAATAATGCTTTGTAATCTTATATATGTTTAGGTGTTGTAAAACGTTTTAGTGATAAAGTCGTTTTTAGACTAGTTTATTGTATGAACGAGTCTACAATTTACTATATATACCAAGGTTTTCACAGTTCACGTTGTTCTGAGTTTAGAATTCAAGAAGACCAGTTCGATAATACAGACACAGACTAAAGGTGAGATTCAGTATAATTCTGAATAAGAATTATAAGCAGTGTTCCTGAATAAGGAACCAAGTGTTTAATTAATTATCGCTGCTGAAGAAGTAGTGGCTTCAGTGAGAAGCATTGGCTGTATACAAGGTGAAGCATTTCTGGACGGTGAAGCATTGGATACAAGCAAAGTAGTGACTCAGACCAAATAGTTTAACAAGCACTGGTCCACATGTACATATTAAGCAGTTACCACAAGTAAAGCACTGGCCCAGACCAAGTAGATATAAAGCAGTGGCCACAAGTAAAGCACTGGCTCAGTACATAATTGATAAGCAGTTGCTTTTAGAAAGCACTGGCTAAGAAAAAATAGATAAAGATATTAAGTAAATCCTCACACAAAACAGGGACGTCATTATAATTATCATCCTTGGCATTTATCGTCTAATACCCAAAGCCTACTTAATCTGGACGCCCATCATCTAAATAAAGAGTACCCGAATATTCAGTTGATCAAGTAACGCTACCAATTGTTAAGCCTTGACTGTATCCAGAGAAACGACTCTGGTACGAAACCCAAAGTAGAGCAGTTGCGTACCCCGGTAAGTGACATAGTTTTGGTGGGATCGAACAAGGCACTGGTTATATTTTAAATAAAATAAATAATAATAATAAAAAATTGGACAAGTTTAATGAGGGCAACAAATAAGTTTGCTAGAAGAAGAAGTAAGCGATAGAATGCCGACTTTATTGAGCCAGGGACCAAGTGCAAATTTACATTCTACCCCAAAATCCCAGTAAAAGATTTAAGTGACTCTGGTATAATTCAGACGAGTCACGGCGATTTCATGCAAAATACGCAGCGTGCCAGCGTCGGTACAGATCGGAATATTCCAACACCCAAAATGCCGCGTTTATATGGACCATTTACCTCTATGAAGACTGACGACAAGGTAGCACGGCGAAAAGAACAGACAACGCAGAAGACACAAACAACAAAGGAAGAAACAAGAACCTAAGCAATGCCGATGCCAGATGTATCACCGACACTGAGGGAAGAATTACGTCAAAACAAGCAAGTCAGCAACACTAATTCCGTTGACACACCTAGCCACGGGAAGTCTCGGCGCGAAATTAAGCTTGCAGACTATGATGGAGCGAGTGAATGGAGCGATTTTAAGTCTCATTTTGATGCCTGTGCGGTGATCAATAATTGGGATAACCAAGAGAAGGGTCTGTACCTTGCAACAGCTTTAAGAGGACAAGCACAGGGAGTGTTCAGTGATCTACCTACTGAGAAAAGAATGGATTATACTACATTAATTAAAGCATTGCAGGAGAGATTTTCGCCTCCAAACCAAACTGAGCTGTACCGAGCACAATTAAAGAAAGAAGACAAAAAGCAAGTGAAAGTTTGCCGGAGCTTGGTCAGGCCATAAGAAGATTGGTAAACAAGGCTTATCCAAACGCACCAAGCGATGTTAAAGACACTTTAGCAAGGGAACAATTTTAGATTCTCTTGTGGATTTAGAGATGAGAATAAGAATAAAACAATTTAGGCCGGAAAACCTTAATCAAACAATATGTCTTGCCATAGAATAAGAAGCTTTATACAAGGCTGAAAGAAATACTACACTGGCAGAGGTCATTTAGGCGCCGCATGCACTGAACCAAATGAGTCTTACGACAAAATGACAAAATGATGGAAGACTTTTCAACAAAATTGAATTCCTCCAAAAGACCGGAAACGGAGCAGTGCGTCCTTTACACTACAACAGTCGGCACAGACGAGTGGAAAGAAGAAAAATTAACGTGCGAGCAGATGCTTCAAATATGGAAGCCGGTGCGTACATTGACGTCGCAGTTCACAATCAACCTACAATGTTTTTAATAGACACTTGTGCCACGGTAACTTTAGGTTCGAACGCTTTATTTTACAAAGTACAGAAAAAAGGAACGTCCAGACCTTGATTCAATAACCCAAGTCATTATTTCGGCAAATGGAACAGAGCTGAGCATAGCTAGTAAGGGAAAGTTCTGTATAAAGATTGGAAAAGAACAGTTTATAGTTGAAGCTTTGGTTGCCGATATATCTATTGACGGGATACTTGGTTAAGATTTTATGAAAACGAATGATTGCAAATTAGATTTACAACAGGAAACCCTTCAATGCAAAAGTAACTCATATCCTATGGCGTTTTCTGGCAAAATAGGCTGTTAAAGAATTTCAGCCGCAGAGGATATCAGTATACCACCTGGAACAGAAGCTTTTCACGTGGTAGGATTAACGACTATGATACTTTAACCAGTAAACTGCAGATTGGCATTATTGAACAATGCGAGAAGTTTGTAAAAGGGACAACGCTTTACTGGCAAATACTCTGGTTAAAGCACGAGAACATGTGCCAATTAGATTGCTCAATGTTTCAAACAACGTTACAATAATAAAATTGTTGGAGAATTAAGTCCAGTAGCAGATGCCATCACCGTGACTGGAAACAATAACAAAGAGCACAAAATCCAAAACTGGACAACGAGCTGCAGAATCCGGTCCATGAAGCAAGTTCTCATTTGTCTGAGAAGCGGAGACATCAAGTTAATAACTGTTTGCAGCAATACAAGTCGCTTTTTGCACTGTTCGATAACGATCTTGGATGTACTAGTATCGTACGCCATCGCATAAATACCGGAACGAATTCTCCTCGGCGGACACCTGTAGCCATGCGCGAAGAAATTGACAAACATATTGACAATATGTTAGAACGAGGCGTGATCGAGCCGTCTGAAGGGCCATGGTCATCAGGGATCGTACTTGTTAAAAAGAAGGACGGGTCGACTCGTTTCTGTGTAGATTATCGTCAAATCATTGACCTTACGGTAAAAGACGCGTATCCGTTACCACGAATAGACGACTCATTAGAGCAGCTAGCCGGAAACAAGTGGTTCTCAACGTTAGACCTTGTTTAGGTTATTGGCAGGTAGAGGTAGAAGAGAATGACCGCCCCTAAACTGCGTTTGTGACACGGCGTGAACTCTTCCAATTTCGTAAAATGCCATTTGGGCTCGCTTGTGCTCCTGCAACGTTTGAGCGGTTGATGGAAAGAGTTATGGCTGGACTGCAGTGGAACATTTGATTGGTGTATTTGGATGACATAATTGTAGTCGGCAGAAATTTCGAACAGATGTTAACCAATTTGCGACGAGTTTTTGATCGATTGAATGACGCCGGGTTAAAGTTAAAACCAAAAAGTGTTCGTTGTTCGCAAAATCAGTGTCCTTCCTTGGACATGTAATAAGTGAGGATGGTGTGGCGACGGATCCACAAAAGGTGGAAGTTATTAAACAATGGTCAGAACCGAAAGATGTCAGCAAGTTGCTCTCTTTTCTCGGCCTGTGCGGATATTATAGAAGATACATTGACAATTTTGCAGGCATTGCTAAATGTCTGCACAAATTAACAGAAAAGGGTCGCGAATACCTGTGGACAGAGGAGTGTCAAGATGCGTTTCAGACATTGAAATCCAAGCTCCTCGAGGCGCCAATACTCTCACATCCAGATTTTTCAAGACCTTTTATACTCGATACGGATGCAAGTCAGTCTGCAATTGGATCAGTACTATCCCAGGAAATAGACGGAAAAAGGTTATCGCTTACGGGAGCCGTACGCTTTCGAAGACCGAGCGCAAATATTGCGTCACTCGAAAAGAGTTACTCGCCGTAGTTCATTTCGTTAAGCATTTTAGGCATTTTCTGTATGGAAGAACGTTTGTGGTTAGAACTGACCATAGCTCTCTGCAGTGGTTGATGAATTTTAAGAATGCAGAAGGATAGCTAGCGAGATGACTGGAAGTCCTTAGTTCGTATAATATGAAAATTAAGCACCAACCTGGAAATCAATACAGAAATGCTGATGCACTTAGCAGAATGCTATGTAAACAATGTGGCTTTGAAAACGACTGGGAGAAGAAACTACGTAACACAAGCACCACCTATAAAGGCGAATGAAGCAGACACCTGTATAAATGATGGGATTAATGAAAACAAGACGCTTTTGGTGCTAAAACAAGAAGATAAAACATATCCTTGATAAAGACTTGGGTATTAAATGGCAAGAAACCTCTTTTCAAAGAAATTGGGGAATGCAAATATGCTGTTAAGAGTTTGTGGTCGCAATACGAAACATTGAAAGCTGATAACGGTTTATTGTGCAAAGAGCAAAGCACAGGAGGCACACTACGCGTCGTCGTACCCATGAAGGAAAGGCGGGTCGTTTTACAGCAATGCCAGGTCAATAAGACATTAGGACATCTTTGGATTAGAAAAACATTAGGAAGATTAAAAGACAGGTTTTATTGGCCTGGAATGAGTCGTGATGTGGTGGCCTACATAACAGATGTGATACCTGTGTAAGAAGGAAAGGCCCACAAAAACAAAAGAGACCGCCAATGCAGATTCAAAGGTCAGGCTACCCTATGGAAAGGATAGCCATCGACATTTTGGGCGAGTTGCCAAAAACCGCCAACGACAATAAGTACATACTGGTGATAAGTGATTATTACACAAAATGGACAGAAAGCTTTCCAATGGAGAACATGGAAGCATCGACGGTTGCAAATATCTTAGTAACAGAAATTATTTGCAGATTCGGTGTACCAACAATGGTTTATTCAGATCAAGGAAGACAGTTTGAGAGTGAGCTATTCTCTGAAATGTGTAACCTTCTCCAAATCAGCAAAACCTGTACAACACCATACCATCCACAATCCGATGGTATGGTTGAGAGGTTCAACAATACTCTAGTTAAAATGCTAAGTGCGTACGTTGACAAGCATCATACAAACTGGGATCAGCTCCTACCTTATGTGATGATTGTTTCAGAACAGCTGTACACGAAACAACCGGGTGCACTCCGAACCGTATGATGATGGGAAGAGAAGTAGCTACTCCTGTAGATATTAAGTACGAACTCCCAAGGGAAGTGAAGTCCATTCCGGCTAATAAATGGGTATGGGAGTTACAGGAAAGAATGGAAGACGCCAACCAGTTTGTACAGAATCATGTTAACAGAGAAATGCTTCGGTAGAAGCAATATCATGACAAACATTTAAGTTGGAATAAATTTAATAAAAACAACAAAGTGTTTGTTTTCTTTCCTATACGTAAGCTTGGACAATCCCCTAAGTTTACAAGTTGTTGGCAGGGTTCCTTTAAAGTTTTAAAGCAATACTCAGATGTAATCTACCTAGTTAATTGTGGCCGAAAAGGCCGACAACAGGTAATTCACGTTGATCGCATGAGGCAATGTAAGAATCAACGTTTATTGGGTGAACCATTACTAGGTGAGCGTTTACAAGGGCTCCATCCATCAAATCAGGTATCCGAAATGAACGATCAAGCTCAAGTTGTTGGCGAAAGTGCCTCAATTGAATTTGATTTTGAGAATAGATATGAGACCATTGAACAAGACGAACACATTAATTTACCAAGATTAAGACGGGAAAGAAAGCCTTCCACTTGGTTAAATAACTATGTTTAAGATTAAAAAAAATAATAATAAAAAAATTATGGGTATGGGCATACTTTTCCGTCTTTGTATACAGTTCCCTACGGCATAGTTTTTACCCACATCTAGTGGGATTGAAAGCTTGTCCCAAGCCCTTTTATTCATGAAAATGCCCGGGTGGAAAAGTGCACCGGAAGCTCACAACAACATACCAAATTTCTCATTTTTCAGCAAAGGAGTGTTGGCAGGAATTGCTATCCTCCCGTTTTCCTGCGGCAAAGTTCTTGACCACAGGTGGTTAGATTGAAAGCCATTATCCATATCTTCAACTCATATGAATACCTGGGTGGGAAAGTGCACTTGAAGATTCACTGGTCACCCGAAGTCTAAGTTACCTATCAATTATGGGTAAGGGCACACTTTTCCGTCTTTGTGTACAGTTCTCTACGGCAAAGTTTTTACTCACTTCTAGTGGGATTGAAAGCCTGTCCCCAGCCCTTTTATTCATGAAAATGCCCGGGTGAGAAAGTGCACCGGCCTTTTCACCCAGTATGGTAAAATAATAACCATTGCCATAAGTTCAAATAATGTGAAACTATACATGATCATTACTTCAGGAAAATTCAACATACCTTTATGTGCGCACTTGTTCCCGGAAATTTGGAAGTAGAAAACAGGTACTGTTCAAAATCTGAGCAACAGGGCAAATATGCCCTCCTTTATAATTTTTTTTCATCATTCAAAGAGACTTTCAACAAGGGTCCTATAGTAATCTCAAGTCATTAAGCTTTCATTTGATACCAAAATCAACCAAAATATTTTACTTATGGACAAGTTTTAGCTATATTCGTAGGAACTATTTTGTTTGAAATATGTACTTTTTTTGTTCTTTTGACCGGGCCGATATAGTAGTTCTTTACCTAAAGGGTTTTAAGGAAATACACGATATTTGAGGATGTTGAGAGTATAGAAAGCCGTTATATGATTTGTCTACTGCATATAGCGTCTTTCTTGTTCAGTTTAACTTTGTATTTATCTCACCATTAATTGGCATCTGTACTAAGATTGTTTTCTTGTTCTAAAATACTTAATACACCTCTAAATCTTGAGTCATGGTTAAGTTAATATGTACGAAGATGGCCTTTTGTTAATTCATCTATACTATATGTAGTTATTGCTACACGTTAAAATCTTAGTTTCAAGTACCGCAAACAAATAACATTCCAGATACTTTTATTTTTTTACTTGTTTTGTTTTTGTTTTTGTTTTGTTTTGCTTTTTATGTTTTTTTTCTTTCTTTTGGCAAGGAACGAATATCTCGATTTGATAAAATTGTATAATGCCATGTAATATAAAATCTTCAAATACCGAATTACTGATTGAGAGCATAGGCCTTGAGCAAGCACGCTAGTCACGTTATTTGTTAGAAAGATTGAAATCCAAAGTAAAACTTAAACAAAATGAATTACTTTTCCTTTCTAAAAGTATATGTATTTATTGTTCCGTCCCTATTTATTGCAAATGTAGACATCTGTGATCAATCAAACATTTAAAAGCGATATATTACGTATTTGTGGCTATACATTTTTTTTTAGTAAAACGTTGTAACATAATGTCGATTCGTGATTTTCAGACATATCGCTGAATGATTTTCTAACGTGTTGATTCTCATTGTTAACTTTAGTGGTCGATAGAATTGGTCGCTAGCTTGATTGGTCGCTGGAATTGGTCGCTAGCTTGAGTCTGGTTAATAAAACATGTGAAATTACACATGTATATCGAAAAAAAGGATGTTTATACATTCTGAGATATAATAGCAAATTAAATATCCGAAAAAAAAATAGAACAAATGTATTGAATACACGTAAGAATCATCAAAAGTGTTCTACAATTTTAACGTAGAATTTTATTTCTCGAAATCCTGTGCTACAAATTTTCTTTAAAATTGATATGTTATTGCTCCTGAAATTTATTGATAAAAATCAGAAAGGTGTCGCCAAATAAGAATTTTAGTATGTATAGTTGCATCTTTTGCCTAGTGTGTTTTTGGGTGTGAACAGTTGAATTTCTACACCGCGTGAAAAAAAACCGGATTTTTGACAATGTTTTGAAAAATGAAGAGACGACCATTATAAGAATGTTTGGGGTAAAATGAGAGGTCAAAATATATTCATACATGATTGAACTTCTGCTTCAGTTGACATACTGCAAAATTAAAAAGAAAGTATATTTCAAACTTAATTGACCAAAAAGGTCATGTAAAATATTGATTTCATCGTCGTCGTCATAGACTTAATATAAACTTTTCCTCTGAAACTACTATGCTTAATGTGACTACACTTTACTTAAATGTTCATAAGGGAAAATTTTGAACCGGGTACTTGATCCATTTATAAACTAGGCGACTTTTGGTAAAAATAGAACATAGAGATAAACTGCAATTTTTCGCTTACATATCAAATTTGAACGCAGTGAGAACAAAACTGGCATTTTAAACATTATAAGCATCTATCTACCTTGCAATTTTCAGAAAAATTGGAGAACGGTTATTCTCCCCAAAATGTTCATTTATAACAAATTTTAAATTTTTATTTAGAAAATGTTCATAGATAGAGAATCGTTCAATGTTCAATCGACCAACAAAATCAGATCTACAAATGATTCACATTGTCGAAATGGTCGGTTGAATCCTTATTTGAGTAATTGCCAATGAATCGTTTTTTAGGTAAAAGGTCATGTGAGCTTTTGTCATCCCTTTGCGTCCGTCGTCTGGTGTAAACTTTTTCAAAAACCTTCTCCTCTGAAACCGCAGGACGAATTTCAACCAAACTTGGGCTGAATGATCGTTAAGGTATATAGTATAAAAGGCGAAGAGCCAGAAACCCCGATAAACGGCCCTTTAAATGTGCATTTGTAAAACAACTTCAATTGTTTGAGTAAATCTAATGTACATGTATTATTGAATGGATTATTTTTGAAAGAGTATTAAGAAAAAATGCATATTTCCGTTATATATTAAAGATATATTAACCTGTAGTAGGAATAAATTTCATTCACCCATTGGAATTTTTGTTGAAAACTAAAAAATGTGGTGAGGGATGGCACCACTGTTAATTTTTTTCAGAAAATTGACTTTTAGTTTGCCAATTCTTTAACAGAAACAATAGGCCATTTTAACATATGTTTTCATCAAATTTTCACAACATCATCGCAGTTAAAAATTTCAGATTTTTAGGGTCAAAATTATGAGTTAGTGAATCAACTTTTTTGTGTTTTTTTATTCTTGTCAAACAAGAAACAGACTGCCATGGTTAAAGATAGAACATGGCTTACATATCTCAAACACTAAAAGCAGTTGAAGCAAAACTGACATGGGTTAAAATGATAAACATGTTAAAATCCTTTTGCCACGAAATTTTCAGACAAATCGTACAACCCTATTTGAGTTGTCCCTGAAATAATATAATGTTACCAAATTTTTCTGCTTTTGTTATTATCTTGAAAACTGTTATAGATAAAGAGAAATTTCGCACATCAAAATGTTCATCAAATTAAGATCTACGAATAAGTCAACTGACTAAAATTGTAAATTGATCCCTTAAAGGAGTTATTGCCCTGAAAGACAATTTTAAAACTAAATGTTCAAGTTTTCGTAGAATCTATGTAGATAGAGACACACTTTAAGTTACAAAATTGTGGAGCAGAGAAATATCTACGAATAAGTTGACATGACCATAATTGTCATTTGATCCTTTATAGGAGTCGTTACCCTTGAAAGATTATTTTACATTTAGTTTTTGGAAGAAACAATGATAGTAACAGATAACTTTAAAATGACAAAGATTTTTTGGCAAAGTAAAAGCTACAAATAAATTAAAATGACAGAAATTGTAAATCGACCTCTTAGAAGAGTTATTGACATTGTTTGGTATTTCCTTGTCGTTGTTTTAAAAACTATAGATGATATGTTAAAAGTGTAAATTCCAAAGATGTTCTACCCTGAGGATTTGAGAAAAATCGAAGAAGTTATTGCCCCTGAAATATTTATTTTTTTCTAACTTTTAGCAGTTGGCTGTATCCTTACGTGGCATGTTGAGGTTCGTCTTAGAGAATATGAACCAATGCTTTTGTGACATTGCAATTATGCCTGCTGCGTTGTACGCTGTACCCATCGCACTAGACAAAACCGCCAACTAGGCCTATTTTAAGGGAAACAATATATCCCTAATCAACATACACTTTTTTCAAGTGACAAGCAAAAATAATTTTCCCGCCCTTCATCCCGGTCCATTCACTTTGTAGAATCTATGAGTGTCATTGTCAACTTATTTTCGTCTTAAATATGCATGAAATACTTGTCTCTTCAGAATGCAACAAGCATGTCCTCCCTTTAACCTGATTTTGAACCTGTGTTACCTGATTTGAACCCGTGTTACCTGATTTGAGCACGTGTTACCTGATTTGAACCCATGTTACCTGATATGAACCCGTGTTACCTGATTTGAACCCGTGCTTGTGTGAAATTTTAACCGTGTTCAGCTCACTAGTTCACACAGTCAACTAGGTAGTTTGGAGAAGAGTTGCAATGACAATAACGATTTATAGCTTCTAAATTAATCTTTTAGGCACCGACCGTTCTTATTTTGTTGGAGAGTTTTTATTGTTTGATTGAAAATTCCTTACAAAATATTATTTCGTTTCTGAAGGAAGTGGTAAAACAGTGTTTCAATTTTAAATTCAGGAAGCACATAAATTCAACACCGAGTTTCCTCTAAAAATTATTTTCCTGTAACAAAAACAAAGTTGTTTTAAAGAAATTAAAAGCTGAAATTAATAGTTTTTCCGTGAAGAATTTCCATGATTTTTTCTAAGTTTTAGCAGCTGTTGGCTGCTATCATGAAAATTAGAGTATCTTGTGTAAATTGCACAAAGGTTCAGCACGACAATGTGTATCTACTGTGAAAATTGGAAAAAATTATGTCGCTCTATATTGGAGTTTTTTGCCCCTGAAATAATCATATTTTGCCGTCTTTGGCTGTTATTTTGAAAACTATAGGAGCTAGATTTAAAGTAGAAACTGCAAAAATGATCAGCATGACAAGATCCATTTACTCTGATATTTTTGATAACCATTTGAGATATTGTACCTGATATATCGATCTTTAAACTGTTTTTTTGCAGTTTTGGCTGTTATCTAAAAACCCATATGAGCTAGGTTATACATGTAAATTGCAAAAATGATCAGCCACACAAAGAGAGACTATAGTATGCGCATATAAAAATCCTTATTAGCAAACTGGCGATTTTTGTTCACTAGTCGAGCGATACAGACATATGTGTGCCTCTTGTTATTATATCTCGTCAATAGATACCCAGAAGCAGTTAACAGGAGTTAAAGATAGACTTAAACCAGAATAGTAAAACTGAGTTACAAAGCCAGTGTAAATTAGTCAAAATAAATGAAATTGTCAATCGACTTATTACAGGCTTTGTTGTTCCTAAATCACAACTTTAGGAACAAAGAAGGACAAAAAAATAACCATTTGTTTTAAGTGTGTGCTTTAGAATTTTTAACTTTCAAACTATAATAGAAATACAGAAACCTGGCCCAGCATAAATAATCAGCAATACAAGATGTTTGCCCACACGCCTTCTATTAAAACACGAGTATTATTGTTGCTTTGAATCATTGATGCAAAAATGCCCACATGAAAAAGACCGTGTATATTTCCGCTTAACATTTTCATTTTCGTTGTTAAAATTGGAAATTTACAATTGCTCAATAATTCAAAGTTTTCGTATATCTTGGAAAAAGTGATAATTGAAAAGTATTCATATTTTCTCACAGCAATAATCCTGGGCAGATTGAAAAATCGGTTTTTAAACAGTTATATTTACTTTTATTGCTATAGAATTCGAAAAAGGGGCGGATCCAGGATTTTCGGTTAGGGGGGCGCAAACTTAAATTTTAGCGAAAAATTTTATGAGGTAAAATTATCGAAATATTCTTTATTAAGCTGAGGACAACCCATGCTTTGCAAATTTTAGGGACGCACGCTCGCCACGACTCGCCTGAATCCGCCCCTGCGAAAGGAAGTAAAATGGGTCTTGTTGTACATCTCATAAGCACATGGGAGTTAATTTCAGTAGTGACGCAAAATGGAACAATCATATTGAAAGTATAATTACAAGCGTAAAGAAACACTTAAATGTTTTGCGTAAACTTAAATACCGACTATCTCCAAACAATTTAGAAAAACTGTACCTTGTTTTATTCGACCCATTTTGAATATGCCACGGAAGTCTGGGATAATAGTGGAATATGCTTTTCTCTTAAATTAGAAAACTTACAATTAGAGGTCGCAAGAATTATAACCTGTCTACCAATTTTCACTCAAACTGAAACCTTGTACTCTGAGGTTGGATGGAAATCTCTTTTCGAAAGAATAAGAAGACGAAAATTAGAGATGTTTTATAATATGAATCAAAACATGCACCATAGTACCTATGTAATCTTGTCCCTCCGTGTGTATAAAGTATAACAAACAATATGTTGCGAAATGGTCATTATATTATTGTTCCATTTTGTAGACTTTCCTAAATACTGAATCGTTTATTTTCTCCATAATACGTGAGTGGTATAAGCTTGATCCAAAAATTCGCAGCGTCGACTCTATATCTAAATTTAAGAAAGAATTGGAAAAATCGATAGTCTCCTAAGTAAAGTTGAAACGTTTTATTTGTACGGTCCGAGGAAATTGAATATTATTTTAACTCAATTGCGATGTTCCGCTTCATTCTTAAACCATAATCTTTTTCGAGCTAACATTACAAATGATCCTTCTTGTCAATGTGGGTCAGGTATTGAGGATGTTCATCATTACTTTTTCGTTTGTCCAAAATACGCTTCATGTAGGGAAACTTTACTCAATAATCTTAAATTGGCTTTCCGAAAACTTTGTTTAGATACAAAACTATTAATTTGCAGAGAATGAACAAAATATCCGAATTTTCAAACATGTTCAAAATTTCACCAAAAGGTCAAACAAATTTCTTGTACCTTCATAAAGCGTTATTGATACTAACACGGAACATCATCATCAACACCCACGTCAACAGAAATATATGACTTTTCATTATTCCCTTATATATCCCAATATAGCTCGTATTAATAAATTCTATAAACTGTTTGCTTTACATGTATGCTCATTATATTATTATTGTATATATTTATATTGTATTATGGAGAAGACTTCATAAGTATGATTTACTTGTGTCTAATCCATTTTGCTTGAATTTAGCAAATATAATATGTTTAAATCGACATTTAGGTCGACACAATTGGCGATTTTGTTGTAAGGGTTGAGCTCTGTAGTTTATCGCGGAAGACTTTACAGAATTTATCAAAATAAATAACAGCAACTTTATTAATAAAACAACACATAAAAGTTACCAGGAATCGCCCAACAGACAACACGAACAACTAACACCCGACTCCAACCGATATAACAGGCACACAAACAACAAGGAACATCATGTGGTAGCTGTTACCCTGTAAAGGTAAGTTGTTTGTTCAAGTAGGGTTACGCTAATTAAAATTATATCATAACAAATCGCATTAGTTGTTAAAGCACACCCACATGATGTCTAGAGTTACATCGCGATCGAAGGTGTACGGTTAATATCCATAGGTATCTCTAACCTGCTGTTCAAATAATGAACTACTGGATGAGTGCTGTGGTCCTAAAAAGGTAACTATAATTTGAAAATTTTTGTTTGTTTTATTTGTTGCTTGGTGAAAAATTAAAACATACAAAAATTGATCGCCATCTAATGATTGTTTTTACAACAAGTATCGTCATTTTACAATAAGATAACATATGTCGTAAATCTGTGGTGAGCATTTGAAACATCTGTTAAAGAATTAACATAAACCTGTGTTTAACGTATAATATATTCCTGTTCTGATTTAAGGATGATAAACATGAGGATTATGTTTGGAAAAACTATTTGTTTAATCAACATTGTAATTTTTTTAATGTACACGTTTTTGGCAGCGTATATCCTATTATCAATGACCACAATTTCAACAAACGTGAATAAAGCAAAAAGAGAACTGCCAGAAAAAACACAGCATAAAAATGATACGAAAACTGATCTCGAAAGGAATGAATTTATGAGGTCAAATAAAGGCGAAAAGGCAAATTACTTTGGACCAGGTAGGTGATAACTCCACATTACTTTGGACCAGGTAGGTGATAACTCCACATTACTTTGGACCAGGTAGGTGATAACTACACATTACTTTGGACCAGGTAGGGGATAACTCCACATTACTTTGGACCAGGTAGGTGATAACTACACATTACTTTGGACCAGGTAGGAGATAACTCCACATTACTTTGGACCAGGTAGGTGATAACTCCACATTACTTTGGACCAGGTAGGTGATAACTCCACATTACCTTTGCTATATTTGACTAATCGTTCGGAATTGTGGGTCCTGAATTCTCTCAAACTTCGTACCTTATTTGGCCTTTTAACTTTTTGATTCGAGCGTCACTGATGAGCCTTTTGTAGACCAAACGCACGTCAGGTATACACAATTTTGATCATGATATCTATGATGAGTTTAATTAGACAAGTGAAATATCATTCATAATTTAACTTTTCCGTATTAAAGCTCGTTGTAATATGCAGGTTTGAAAGTAATGTGACAAGAGATGACGAAAAGTCATAGGGGGTATATCTATGGGAAAAGTCGGTCTCAAATCCTAGGTGGGTATATCTATGGGAAAAGTCGGTCTCAAATCATAGGTGGATATATCTATGGGAAAAGTCGGTCTCAAATCATAGGTGGGTATATCTACGGGTAAGGTCGGTCTCAAATCATAGGTGGGTATATCTATGGGAAAAGTCGGTCTCACGATGTCCTATACCATTCGAAAACTCTAAAGCGCCCGAGTATAAAAAGCTGTCAAGTTGATAGTTAAAACAGAAACTATAAAACATTTGCCATCAACAGTATCGAAAGCTCCAAATCAGATAAAGTATAAAGTTGTGAAAAAGACTAGAATTTTACAGATATTTTATTTTTTTAAAAGGCGGAAAATATTTTAGCGAATCGACATGCTATTTTTCCGTACACTCGGCATCCTCAAATATCCTGTATTTCTTTTAAACCAACTAAAGACTTCTATTTTTCTCTATATGAAATGGAAAATCTGGAAGTACATGTTGTAGGAATCTGTTGTATGCTGCGAACAAGTGCTTTCATTGGAAATCCTACAGGGACTATTTTATACAGCATGCAACATTCCTAATTTAGATTTGTACTGAGTTTGATTTGCTTAATATTTAGAACAATTTTACAGTAGTCCATACTTACTATTCATTTTGTAATAAATGGATACCTGTAACATGTTTTAATTGATTAAGAAATGATTCATGCAAATCATAGATTTGTTGGAAATTTTCACATGGCCTGGGCCGTTATATTCGAATTTTATCTCGAGCGTTTGCGAGCGATAAAATTAACGAATATAATGACCCAGGCCATGTGAATTTGATAACAAATCTATGGCTTGCATGAATTATTTCGATTCTAATAGGACAAATACGGTAATTTGAAAAACTGAAGCGAAGGTAAGATTGTCGTGTGTATGGCTGTTCTATGTTACCCCCTGTAAGATAAAAGCTACACATTTCAAATAAAGCTTGCATGAATTGTTTCTTAACCCTCTTGCTGCCGGAGGGACACATGTGTCCACACCGACTGCGCCGGAGGACACATATGTCCATGTTTTAATTTATGCAAGCTTCTCCTCAGTGCTGTATCTTTTACAGATGAAAGACTAAAGACCAAACATGGTTATATGTTTCATCAATAGGTCCCAAATGTAACGGTCATTATGGCATGACGTCATATATCGAATGACGTCATTGTTGGACATCTTACGTCACAGACGTTGAGCTGGCGTATTTTCTGGCACACGAAATGCAACCTTGAAAACAACTGGCAGCAAGAGGTTGTTGCCAAAATACCGGTTGAGAGGTAAACAAATTTTCAGAGTCGTTAGGCGAGGGAAATTTCTTTATCTCGAAACCGGTATTTTTGGCAAATACCCCTTGTAAGCATGATATAATTGTTCAATTCCACCGAATGTTCTTTGTATCTATCTTGACCTCAGAATTTTTATTGTAATCAGGTATCCTATGGAGTTTCTGCTTATAGATATAGGAAGATGTGGTGTGAGTGCCAATGAGACAACTCTCCATCCAAATAACAATTTATAAAAGTAAACCATTATAGGTCAATGTACGGCCTTCAACACGGAGCCTTGGCTCACACCGAACAACAAGCTATAAGGGCCCCAAAAGTACTAGTGTAAAACCATTCAAACGGTAAAACCAACGGTCTAGTATATATAAAAACGAGAAACGAGAAACACGTATAAATTACATAAACAAACGACAACTACTGTACATCAGATTCCTGACTTAGGACAGGTGCAAACATTTGCAGCGGGATTAAACGTTTTAATGGTACCAAACCTTCTCCTTTTTCTGAAACAATAGTATAACATCACAACATAGAAAACACACGATAACTGTATAAGTTTTGTATATACTGCAGCTTGCTATTTTTTTTACAGAATTTCTGTCAATATTTTGGTAAACTTATCCTTTTCTGTAGGATATATAGTTTCAGAAGTTTTACTGTATTCGACAGTTGGAACCTTTGATGGAGATCGTATATAGTTTCTGAGTGTATTCAAATAAACTCATCATAGATTCCAGGATAAAAATTTACATTAAGGTTAAAAATGGATAGTTATGGTGACCTTGACCTTTGACTGAACCTTCAGCAGTGAAGAACCTAGGTCCCTATAACTAAGGTCTCAGAGTTATGGTCACTTACGGTTTATTTGGAAACATTCGATTGGAATAATCTCCATTATAAAGAGGTATGTCAACCAAAATTCAAAGTAAGAATAGGACCTTGACCTAAATTTCTCATTATGAAATGAGGACCTCATTTTTAATGACATAACATTTACGTTGAATGCAAAAAGAGATGAACTCTCATACGGTATCGTTGGATAATTTTCATCAAAACTGGAATATGGATTCGCAAAAAACACAAGTTGTTTGATTGTTTGACTGCTCATATTTCGTCTGACGTACCAAATTATAAGCCTGGTATCTTTGATGTGTTTTTTCGTACGTTTGGCGGACATGTTTATCAACAGAAAGTCGGCATTCCCACAGGAACACACTGCTCTTCTCGCCAACTTATTTTAAAAAATCGCATGTCCAAGGCTTCATACACTGCTTTTTAAGAAAAATTAAAAAATGTTATTAACCCATAACGTCATGATTCCATTATATTGATGATGTTAAATGACTATGTTGACCGCATCTTACCTATTGAACGATAAATAATGGATTAAACACTAATAACAAAATTAAGATCTACTTCATATTTCGACTTACATTTTAAAATTGACATTGAAAGGCAGTTGAAACCAGAACTCTATAACCAAAGAGATAATACAGATGTTTCTATTTGAAACTTTATTTAAAATTTTAACAGCATTTGATTTCCTTGATAATAGGTAGTTCCTTACAAGAAATGAATTAATCCATGAGTTCATATGAACTAAAATTAGAAAAATTAGAGAGCAATTGCTTAACAATTAATGGTTTCAATTTTACGCAGCCGTTATCGGGGTCTGCTTGATTTGTTTAAGTAAGTGCCGCTTTGAATAAAATCGACATTTCCATAATCTTCCAAAATGTTGTTTGACATGAATGATATAAATAATTCAAAGAAAATTAAGAAAAAAACAATTATCTCATTTAAATAAATTGTATTTGACACACAAAGGCAAAAATCGATACATCAAATTAAGAAGAAAATCGAGTTTTGTTTTTAGTTTTTAATTTTAGTTCAAATTTCAAGAAAGAGGACAGAAAAATCTTTGATTTTAAATTATCCCAAAAATGTTGTCGTGACATATAACGGTTCTTCATATGGTTTTTGTCCGATTTATCCAAATAAATTATTTGTTATTTGGCTTAAGTCTTGAAAAAAAAAAAAAATATATATATATATATCAATATGTTAACATTTAAATGATTTCAGGGTAAGCAAATAAAATCAGCCTAACTTTTTTATCTGTTCATTTGGTAACATGCAAGCAGATGGATTTGATTTATCCATATTACGAAGTTTCCGAAAATATTTTTTTGCAAATTCCACATAAAGGAAAGGTCAATTTCATTGTATGATATAAAGGACGTCCAACAAGACATTTGACATAATTCATTTTTACTAGAAAATGTAAAATATAAGAAATTGTTAATCATTTGTATTTTTCACAAACAAACATCTGTTTAGCTTATATTTTGATTGCTTGAATTATGTATCCGATTTATTTATAGGTTCAATATGAGTGACAATAAGGATATCGCTTGATATCAACATGAATAATTCAATTTCAATATATTAAAAAAACGAGCTTGGCGAGTTTATTATTATTATTATCATTATTGGCATCAAACAACGAGAGTTTCTTTTCACTTTTTCATATCACACACCTTTCAGTGTTGTACGATAAATATCTCTTCGAGTTGAAAATAGATAACAGGCCAGAACCATATGGGAAATGTATATATTTATCTTACCTCCTATACATTTCTAGGAATATGATTTGTTAAAAGCAACCACGTGGAGACCGTGTATATTTCATATGGGGTTAGTAGGCGTGGTTTATTTCAATACACGGTTAGTAGTGGTGTTACGTCCCTTTGTAAAATTAACACGGTGTTGAGAACAAATCTGAAAGGTTTCAACAGACGAAGAATTTGATGATGAACGATTGAAATAAATTAAAGCTAACAAGCTGTTATTGTTTGCATTTGTTTTTGTATAGACCAACGAAGGTAGGTTCTTAATACTAAGTATTGAAGACTTGATCACTTTGATAGGCAACTAGTCTAAATACCACATGTTAAGATAGTTGGTAAGATAAATTCGTTACACAGTGTTCTAGTGACCTAATACGATATATATGGGGTCAGTAAATTCCATATCACTAGCACACTACGTAACTAATAATACATATCTAGACAAGGAGACATTGAACATATCCTTGTAAAGTATGGGAGTTCTTCACTATCCAAACCTCCATTTAAAGGAGATGGATTTGTACATGATCTTCGTCTAGTCCACAAACCCCCGCCACATGTTCTTGAACATTCACTTCACGCAGACCATTGGATCCAGCTACCATTTACTATAAGGAAGAAATACGTTAATGGTGGCAAATAGTTTCTGTTTTAACGTGGCTTTGAGTTATTTTCTGCGTATTTTTTAACTAACAACGACAGCTTTACATTTTGTTTTAAGGGTATTTTCTTTAGAAGCCTTTCTGCCTTAATCTTAAAGTCATGTGATACTTTAGATTTAACAAAGAAGTTGAATATGTTTCTTATATTTGAATGGCTAAGATTTAATATTAAAAAACAAATACATGTACATAGACTTTCTTATGAAAGAAAATCCTTTATTTGATAAAATTCGTCAGAAATGTACTGCTATTGAATTAATGTCTTCCCGTACTCTATTTTGCCGACAGCTTTTCCATATGCATTGACTCTATCCATAAAATCTTTTGTCAGAAATTTAGCAATTACACAGCGCAAGTCCAAGGGAAAAACCGTGATGAAATAGAATTATTATAAACGTTGGAAGAAGATAGAATTAACAGATTCTGAAATTGAAATTGTAATACACCAAATCATTTACAAAGTTTAATTTACAAATGGGGACGCATAGACAACATAAAAATATTGTATATCGCTCTGTCATCTAACTTATTTTTCACGTGTTCCATGATTCTGTATTGATTGTTTATCTATCATAGGTAATGTTCAGAAGTATTTGGCATCAAAGCTCGAAAGTTAATTTGCAGGTAAAGCATTCGATCAACAATCACACAATGAAATATTTTTCGTCGATTATACTGTATGGATTCACAAAAAATGCCAAAACGTGCGCAGAGGACTTAGTTTAATATATATGAATGCATTGGTTCAATAATTTCCTCAATATTATGATTTCAAGAAACTCGTTTCATATGACTTCAACGTTGATTACCTAAAGTGGAGGAAATGCTCCATGTATAATGTCAACTTAAGTGGAAAAGGAAAGATTATCATTATTATGCAAATGAAACAGCATCGAAGTGAACAAATTTAATGAAAGACTCGAAACGAAATAAAAAAGGGTTTATGGTTAGAAATGAAGCTGTATTATAAAGATGCACGAGGAAATAGCTGCATGGGGCAGGAGGATTTGTTTTGGATCGGTTATTAATTTTGTAAACTAAGAGGACAGATTATCTATTTTCTGCACTATTGAAGCAAGATTTTTCATTTTCATTAAAGCAAGGGACTGATTATTTATTTTCACAACTAGATTTATAATATTCGAAAACATACAATTTTTAAAATATTTGTTTATTATAAATAATACATGTGTAGTCAAGTCATTATGTACCATTTAATCAGAATTAATTATTATCCTCTGCAGAAATGAATCTTCTGTATCCCCCAATGCATATACATGTATTGCATACATATACAGTATTAAAGTTTGGTTGTAACTAAGGCTCTCTTAAAAGTATTGGCAAATATGTGTCGCCGAGCGGAGCGAGTCAAAATTTTTTTTGAAGGGTTTTTGAACCGCTGAAGGCCAAAGAAGCTATAGAACAAATGATGCAAAATCATGCTTTCTGGGTGTTCCACAGAACCTTTCTTAAACTGAAAACGAAGTTCTGTTTTAATAATTTTTTGACAATATTTTGGTCTCAAAGCAAAATCACGTTATAGATTCAGTGTAAGACTTAAGTTTCTAGGGACAACATCAAAAGACAAATATGCATGATAAAGCAAAAATGTAATTCACATAGTTAAGTCTGTGGCTGCTATGTTTTTTTAAACTCATGATCAAGTTAATAATAAAATTACTAAATTACAAAATGGATGCAACACTAACAGAATACAGAAGGGCAATCAATGAATAAAAGACAAATAAATAAGAAACATTGATCCCGAAAAATCAGGGGCTACGTCTGAGGGAGAACAGAACTTGCTTCTTGCAAGGCACTCATGGTGAACACAATTTGATATGGAGACAAGCATTTAGTTTTGAAATTTCCTACATGAGGCATTTGTCTCAATGTAGTTACGGCCCTGATTTAATAAAAGTGAGGTAAGTGTTCCTGAGACAATTAACCTCAAGTTAAATGAAACCAATTTTCTGACATTTCATGTATATTTAAATAATATTTATACTTTTATTATTAAAAGATATGGGAAGTATTTCCCGATTTTTTTTTTTGGAAAAAAGATGAATTTATGAAGAATCTGGTGCCATCTCATACTTTCAATTAGACCTGCTGAGTTATTTATTTTCAATACATTGCAAGTCAGGTAATTTATTTTCAAACTACCACAGAACAAACCATTTATTTTTGTGATTATCAAGGCTGAGTTATTTATTTTCAAAACCCTCCTGCCCCCACCTCCCCAGAATATCAAATGGTCGTCTCCTTACACTTTTTCGAACAGTTCCAAGTTTCAATTGAACAAATCGTATTAATGTGAGATAGATATATCCATTTCTTCATATAATTAAGTTTGAGTATTTTTAATTTACGTATGATACAGTTATAGTCCCACACCAATGATATTTAAAACAGGATATACCTCGGAAACGTGATTTTGATCAATTGAAACTATATTTATGTATATATAATTTTGCAAATTTGCAGAAGCAAATTTATGTTCTTCCCTCGCCGGGATTTGAACTTATGCTATTGGGATATCGAGACAACACCACCTTGTGGCCGAGTGGTCTAGAGCGCTGGACACAGTGCAGGCGGTGTTGTCTCGATATCCCAATAGCACGAGTTCGAATCCCGGCGACGGAAGAACAAAATTGCTTCCACAAATTTGCAGATTTAACATTGTTGTGCTGATATTTAGAGTTATTATGAAAATAATATGTGTTTTCAGCCGTGTATCACCTTGTGGATGGATCTGTCGTAGAGCTGTCACTTGTTTAGACGTATATATATATAGATATATCCAACGCAATCATAGGTTTGAACGTTGTTTTCAATTTAGACTTGTTTATTTGAACGTTGTTTTCAATTGAGACTTGTTTATATAATATATCTATATAAATAAATATATATATATATATATATATATATATATATATATATATATATATATATATATATATATATATATATATAGATATATTATATAAACAAGTCTAAATTGAAAACAACGTTCAAACTATATTTGCTTTGGGTAAAAACGCAATTTTTATACGTGTGCATGCAAAACAAATTTCTTGTTAGAAGGGTCTAAATACAGCACAAACAACATTTTCCAAAAGACCAAAACTGTTACAGTGAAAAGGTATACTAGTATTTTAACAAAAGGCATTTGACTAGCAGGTCGAACAACGGATGTTCTTAAACCCTGCTGACTGCCATTGGCGATTGCCAAATAAACGGGTTTATATGATCCTATTTTGACTCCTCAAAATTCAAGAGTCTATCCTAAATTGAGGTAAATTATGTGGCCTTCCAATAACCGTTTCGATTCTAACATCAATGAAGAGACATTAATTGTCGAAATCCGGATATGGTGTACAAAAATCTTTGCACCTTGTTTGCGGTATACCATCTTTGCCGCAAGTTTATTGCTTTCTGTTTGGTATTAAATTTATAGTTAAGATCCATTTATTACACCTTGTGATCCGTTTATTTGGCAATCGCCAATGGCAGTTAGCAGGGTTTAAGAACATCTGTTGTTCGACCTGTTTGTCAAAGGCGTTTTGTTAAAATATACTTTCACTTTTGGTCTTTTGGAAAATGTTTTTTGCTGTATTTAGACCTCTATCAAAATTTGTTTTGCATGTACGTATAAAATTGTGGTTTTATCCAACGATATCATAGGTTTGAACGTAGTTTTAAATTTAGACTTGTTTGTATATTTTTTCGTTTGGGCTTGTATTATATTTGCGTTCGGGTTTATATGATCCGTTCATCCTATTTTGACTCCTCAAAATTCAAAGTCTATCCTAAATTGAGGTAAATTATGTGGCCTTCAATAACCGTTTCGATTCCTAACATCACTGAAGAGACATTAATTGTCGAAATCCGAATATGGTGTACAAAAATCTTTGCACCTTGTTTGCGGTATACCATCTTTGCCGCAAGTTTATTGTTTTCTGTTTGGTATCAAATTTATAGTTAAGATCCATTTATTACACCTTGTGATCCGTTTATTTGGCAATCGTTAATGGCAGTCAGCAGGGTTTAAGAACATCTGTTGTTCGACCTGTTAGTCAAAAGCGTTTTGTTAAAATATACTTTTTCACTTTTTTGGTCTTTTGGATAATGTTGTTTGTGCTGTATTTAAACCCCTCTATCAAGAAATTTGTTTTGCATGCACACGTATAAAAGTTGCGGTTTTTATCCAACGCAATCATAGGTTTGAACGTTGTTTTCAATTTAGACTGGTTTATATATATACAAGTCTAAAACCCTGCTGACTGCCATTGGCGATTGCCAAATAAACGGATCACCAGATGTATCAAAATTGATATTATTATTAATTTATTACCACACAGAAAACAATAAACTTGCGGAAGAAATGATATACCGCAAACATGAGGTGCAAACATTTGTACACCATATCCGGATTTCGACAATTAATGTCTCTTCAGTGATGTAAGGAATCAAAACGGTATTTGGAAGGCCATATAATATACCTCAATTTAGGATATATATATATAGGTGGTCGTGTGGTCTAGCGTGTCGGATACAGTGCAGGCGATTTGGTGTCACGATATCTCAGTAGCATGAGTTCGAATCCCGGCGAGGGAAGAACAAAAAATTTGCGAAAGCAAATTTACAGATCTAACATTGTTGGGCTGATGTTTAGACGAGTTATATATATATATATATATACACAAGTCTAAATTGAAAACAACATTCACACCTATGAATGCGTTGGATAAAAACTGCAATTTTTATACGTGTGCATGCAAAACAAATTTCTTGTAAGGGGTCTAAATACAGCACAAACAACATTTTCCAAAAGAATAAAAAAGTAAAAAAGTATATTTTAACAAAACGCATTTAACTAACAGGTCGAACAACAAATATTCTTAAACCCTGCTGACTGTTGTTGGCGATTGCCAAATAAACGGATCACAAGGTGTAATAATTGGATCTTAACTATAAATTTAATATCAAACAGAAAACAATAAACTTGCGGCAAAGATGGTATACCGTAAACAAGGTGCAAAGATGTTTTGTACACCATATCCGGATTTCGACAATTAATGTCTCTTCAGTGATGTTAGGAATCGAAACGGTTATTGGAAGGCCACATAATTTACCTCAATTTAGGATAGACTCTTGAATTTTGAGGAGTCAAAATAGGATGAACGGATCATATAAACCCGAAGGCAATATAATACAAGCCCAAACGAAAAAATATACAAACAAGTCTAAATTGAAAACAACGTTCAAACCTATGATTGCGTTGGATAAAAACCGCAATTTTTATACGTGTGCATGCAAAACAAATTTCTTGATAGAGGGGTCTAAATACAGCACAAACAATATTTTCCAAAAGACCAAAAAAGTGAAAAGTATATTTTAACACAACGCTTTTGACTAACAGGTCGAACAACAGATGTTCTTAAACCCTGCTGACTGCCATTGGCGATTGACAAACAAACGGATCACAAGATATTACCAAATAGATCTTTTAAAATCAAACAAATAAACAATAAACTTGCGGAAAAGATGGTATACCGCAAACAAAAGGTGCAAAAATTAGTACACCATATCCGGATTTCGACAATTAATGTCTCCTCAGTGATGTTAGGGATCGAAACGGTATTTGGAAGGCCATATAATCTACCTCAATTTAGGATAGACTCTTGAATTTTGAAGAGTCGAAATATTAGAAATAGGATGAACGGATCATATAAACCCGAAGGAAAATATAATACAAGCCCAAACGAAAAAATATAAACCAATCTAAATTGAAAACAACGTTCAAACCTATGATTGCGTTGGATAAAAACCGCAATTTTTATACGTGTGCATGCAAAACAAATTTCTTGATATATATATATATCAGGATACATGTACAAAATGTGTTCACCAATAAGATACTACTAAGTAGATGAACATTAGAAAGCATATCAAATTATACACAACTCCTTGATGGTTTATAATATATCTAAATTACCTATCAATTATGGGTATGGGCACACTGTTCCGTCTTTGTGCACAGTTCCCTACGGCATAGTTCTTACTCACACCTAGTGGGATTGAAAGCTTGTCCAAAGCCCTTTTATTCATGAAAATGCCCGGGTGGGAAAGTGCACCGGAAGCTCACAACAACATACCAAATTTCTGATTTTTCAGCACAGGGGTGTTGGCAGGAATTGCTTTCCTCCCGTTTCCTTACGGAAAGTTCTTGAACACAGGTGGTTAGATTGAAAGCTATTTTATCCATATCTTCAACTCATATGAATACCTGGGTGGGAAAGTGCACTTGAAGACTCCACTGGCCACCCAAAGTCTAATTTACCTATCAATTAAGGGTATGGACACACTTTTCCGTCTTTGTGTACAATTCCCTACGACAAAGTTTTTACCCACTCCTAGTGGGATTGAAAGCTTGTCCCTAGCTCTTTTATTCATGAAAATGCCCGGGTGGGAAAGTGCACCTGAAGCTAACAACAAATACCAAAGTTCTCATTTTTCAGCGCAGGGGTGTTGTCAGAAATTGTTATCCTCTCGTTTTCCCTACGGCAAAGTTCTTGACCACAGATGGTTAGATTGAAAGCTATTATCCATATCTTCAACTCATATGAATACCTAGGTGATAAAGTGCACTTGAAGAATTCACTGGCCACCTTAAGTTTAAGTTACCTATCAATTATGGTACGGGCACACTTTTCCGTCTTTGTGTACAGTTCCCTACGGCAAAGTTTTTACCAACTCCTTGTCCTAAGCCCTTTTATTCATGAAAATGCCCGGATGGGAAAGTGCACCGGAAGCTCATAACAACATACTGTGAAGAATTTGTTACATTACCTGTTTCTTGTTTATTTTATAATCCAATTGTAAAGTCCAAATGAGAGAAATGTCATTCATAACTTTGATTTATTCACCCATTTTTTTGCTTTTACTTTCGATTTGTTTACATTTTTACTAGGTGATTAGTAATTGTGTTAGGGGTCCGGAATTGCCGCGATCAGTTGTTACAAATTATATAACCGTCACAATAATGCTTTGTAATCTTATATATGTTTAGGTGTTGTAAAACGATTTAGTGATAAAGTCGTTTTTGGACTAGTCTATTGTATGAACGAGTCTACAATTTACTATATATACCAAGGTTTTCACAGTTCACGTTGTTCTGAGTTTAGAATTCAAGAAGACCAGTTCGATAATACAGACACAGACTAAAGGTGAGATTCAATATAATTCTGAATAAGAATTATAAGCAGTGTTCCTGAATAAGCTGCTGAAGAAGTAGTGGCTTCAGTGAGAAGCATTGGCTGTATTCAAGGTGAAGCATTTCTGGACGGTGAAGCATTGGATACAAGCAAAGCAGTGACTCAGACCAAATAGTTTAACAAGCACTGGTCCACATGTACATATTAAGCAGTTACCACAAGTAAAGCACTGGCCCAGACCAAGTAAATATAAAGCAGTGGCCACAAGTAAAGCACTGGCTCAGTACATAATTGATAAGCAGTTGCTTTTAGAAAGCACTGGCTAAGAAAAAATAGATAAAGATATTAAGTAAAGCCTCACACAAAACAGGGACGTCATTATAATTATCATCCTTGGCATTTATCGTCTAATACCCAAAGCCTACTTAATCTGGACGCCCATCATCTAAATAAAGAGTACCCGAATATTCAGTTTATAAAGTAACGCTACCAATTGTTAAGCCTTGGCTGTATCCAGAGAAACGACTCTGGTACGAAACCCAGAGTAGAGCAGTTGCGTACCCCGGTAAGTGACATAGTTTTGGTGGGATCGAACAAGGCACTGATTATATTTTAAATAAAAAAAAATAAAAAAAAAAAAAATGGACAAATTTAATGAGTTAGGGCAACAAATAAGTTTGCTAGAAAAGAATTAAGCGGTAGAATGCAGACTTTATTGAGCCAGGGAGCAAGTGCAAATTTACATCCTACCCCAAAAATCCCAGTAAAAGATTTAAGTGACTCTGGTATAATTCAGACGAGTCACGGCGATTTCATGCAAAATACGCAGCGTGCCAGCGTCGGTATAGATCGGAATATTCCAACACCCAAAATGCCGCGTTTATATGGACCATTTACCTCTATGAAGACTGACGACAAGGTAGCACGGCGAAAAGAACAGACAACGCAGAAGACACAAACAACAAAGGAAGAAGCAAGAACCGAAGCAATGCCGGTGCCAGATGTATCACCGATACTGAGGGAAGAATTACGTCAAAACAAGCAAGTCTGCAACACTAATTCCGTTGACACACCTAGCCACGGGAAGTCTCGGCGCGAAAATAAGCTTGCAAACTATGATGGAACGAGTGAATGGAGCGATTTTAAGTCTCATTTTGGTGATCAACAATTGGAATGAACAAGAGAAGGGTCTGTACCCTGCAACAGCTTTAAGAGGACAAGCACAGGGAGTGTTCAGTGATCTACCTACTGAGAAAAGAATGGATTATACTAAATTAATTAAAGCATTGCAGGAGAGATTTTCGCCTCCAAACCAAACTGAGCTGTACCGAGTACAATTAAAAGAAAGAAGACAAAAAGCAAGTGAAAGTTTGCCGGAGCTTGGTCAGGCCATAAGAAGATTGGCAAACAAGGCTTATCCAAACGCACCAAGCGATGTTAAAGACACTTTAGCAAGGGAACAATTTTTAGATTCTCTTGTGGATTTAGAGATGAGAATAAGAATAAAACAATCTAGGCCGGAAAACCTTAATCAAACAATATGTCTTGCCATAGAATAAGAAGCTTTATACAAGGCTGAAAGAAATACTACACTGGCAGAGGTCATTTGGGCGCCGTATGCACTGAACCAAATGAGTCTTACGACAAAATGACAAAAATGATGGAAGACTTTTCAACAAAAAATGAATCCCTCCAAAAAGACCGGAAACGGAGCAGTGCGTCCTTTACACTACAACAGTCGGCACAGGCGAGAGGAAAGAAGAAAAATTAACGTGCGAGCAGATGCTTCAAATATGGAAGCCGGTGCGTACATTGACGTCGCAGTTCACATTCAACCTACAAAGTTTTTAATAAACACTTGTGCCACGGTAACATTAGGTTCGCACGCTTTATTTTACAGAGTACAGAAAAAGGAACGTCAGACCTTGATTCAATAACCCAAGTCATTATTTCGGCAAATGGAACAGAGCTGAGCATAGCTAGTAAGGGAAAGTTCTGTATAGAGATTGGAAAAGAACAGTTTATAGTTGAAGCTTTGGTTGCCGATATATCTATTGACGGGATACTTGGTTTAGATTTTATGAAAACGAATGATTGCAAATTAGATTTACAACAGGAAACCCTTCAATGCAAAAGTAACTCATATCCTATGGCGTTTTCTGGCAAAATAGGCTGTTAAAGAATTTCAGCCGCAGAGGATATCAGTATACCACCTGGAACAGAAGCTTTTTCACGTGGTAGGATTAACGACTATGATACTTTAACCAGTAAACTGCAGATTGGCATTATTGAACCATGCGAGAAGTTTGTAAAAAGGGACAACGCTTTACTGGCAAATACCCTGGTTGAAGCACGATAACATGTGCCAATTAGATTGCTCAATGTTTCAAACAACGTTACAACAATAAAATTGTTGGAGAATTAAGTCAGTAGCAGATGCCATCACCATGACTGGAAACAATAACAAAGAGCACAAAATCCAAAACTGGACAACGAGCTGCAGAAGCTGGTCCATGAAGCAAGTTCCCATTTGTCTGAGAAGCGGAGACATCAACTTACTAACTGTTTGCAGCAATATAAGTCGCTTTTGCACTGTTCGATAACGATCTTGGATGTACTAGTATCGTACGCCATAAATACCGGAACGAATTCTCCTCGGTGGACACCTGTAGCCATGCGCGAAGAAATTGACAAACATATTGACAATAGCAGTGACTCAGACCAAATAGTTTAACAAGCACTGGTCCACATGTACATATTAAGCAGTTACCACAAGTAAAGCACTGGCCCAGACCAAGTAAATATAAAGCAGTGGCCACAAGTAAAGCACTGGCTCAGTACATAATTGATAAGCAGTTGCTTTTAGAAAGCACTGGCTAAGAAAAAATAGATAAAGATATTAAGTAAAGCCTCACACAAAACAGGGACGTCATTATAATTATCATCCTTGGCATTTATCGTCTAATACCCAAAGCCTACTTAATCTGGACGCCCATCATCTAAATAAAGAGTACCCGAATATTCAGTTTATAAAGTAACGCTACCAATTGTTAAGCCTTGACTGTATCCAGAGAAACGACTCTGGTACGAAACCCAAAGTAGAGCAGTTGCGTACCCCCGGTAAGTGACATAGTTTTGGTGGGATCGAACAAGGCACTGGTTATATTTTAAATAAAAATAAATAATAATAATAAAAAAAATGGACAAGTTTAATGAGGGCAACAAATAAGTTTGTTAGAAGAAGAAGTAAGCGATAGAATGCAGACTTTATTGAGCCAGGGACCAAGTGCAAATTTACATCCTACCCCAAAAATCCCAGTAAAAGATTTAAGTGACTCTGGTATAATTCAGACGAGTCACGGCGATTTCATGCAAAATACGCAGCGTGCCAGCGTCGGTATAGATCGGAATATTCCAACACCCAAAATGCCGCGTTTATATGGACCATTTACCTCTATGAAGACTGACGACAAGGTAGCACGGCGAAAAGAACAGACAACGCAGAAGACACAAACAACAAAGGAAGAAGCAAGAACCGAAGCAATGCCGGTGCCAGATGTATCACCGATACTGAGGAAGAATTACGTCAAAACAAGCAAGTCTGCAACACTAATTCCGTTGACACACCTAGCCACGGGAAGTCTCGGCGCGAAAATAAGCTTGCAAACTATGATGGAACGAGTGAATGGAGCAATTTTAAGTCTCATTTTGGTGTCTGTGCGGTGATCAACAATTGGGATGAACAAGAGAAGGGTCTGTACCTTGCAACAGCTTTAAGAGGACAAGCACAGGGTGTGTTCAGTGATCTACCTACTGAGAAAAGAATGGATTATACTACATTAATTAAAGCATTGCAGGAGAGATTTTCGCCTCCAAACCAAACTGAGCTGTACCGAGTACAATTAAAAGAAAGAAGACAAAAAGCAAGTGAAAGTTTGCTGGAGCTTGGTCAGGCCATAAGAAGATTGGTAAACAAGGCTTATCCAAACGCACCAAGCGATGTTAAAGACACTTTAGCAAGGGAACAATTTTTAGATTCTCTTGTGGATTTAGAGATGAGAATAAGAATAAAACAATCTAGGCCGGAAAACCTTAATCAAACAATATGTCTTGCCACAGAATAAGAAGCTTTATACAAGGCTGAAAGAAATACTACACTGGCAGAGGTCATTTGGGCGCCGCATGCACTGAACCAAATGAGTCTTACGACAAAATGACAAAAATGATGGAAGACTTTTCAGCAAAAATTGAATCCCTCCAAAAAGACCGGAAACGGAGCAGTGCGTCCTTTACACTACAACAGTCGGCACAGGCGAGTGGAAAGAAGAAAAATTAACGTGCGAGCAGATGCTTCAAATATGGAAGCCGGTGCGTACATTGACGTCGCAGTTCACAATCAACCTACAAAGTTTTTAATAGACACTTGTGCCACGGTAACTTTAGGTTCGCACGCTTTATTTTACAGAGTACAGAAAAAAAGGAACGTCCAGACCTTGATTCAATAACCCAAGTCATTATTTCGGCAAATGGAACAGAGCTGAGCATAGCTAGTAAGGGAAAGTTCTGTATAGAGATTGGAAAAGAACAGTTTATAGTTGAAGCTTTGGTTGCCGATATATCTATTGACGGGATACTTGGTTTAGATTTTATGAAAACGAATGATTGCAAATTAGATTTACAACAGGAAACCCTTCAATGCAAAAGTAACTCATATCCTATGGCGTTTTCTGGCAAAATAGGCTGTTAAAGAATTTCAGCCGCAGAGGATATCAGTATACCACCTGGAACAGAAGCTTTTTCACGTGGTAGGATTAACGACTATGATACTTTAACCAGTAAACTGCAGATTGGCATTATTGAACCATGCGAGAAGTTTGTAAAAAGGGACAACGCTTTACTGGCAAATACCCTGGTTGAAGCACGATAACATGTGCCAATTAGATTGCTCAATGTTTCAAACAACGTTACAACAATAAAATTGTTGGAGAATTAAGTCCAGTAGCAGATGCCATCACCATGACTGGAAACAATAACAAAGAGCACAAAAATCCAAAACTGGACAACGAGCTGCAGAAGCTGGTCCATGAAGCAAGTTCCCATTTGTCTGAGAAGCGGAGACATCAACTTACTAACTGTTTGCAGCAATATAAGTCGCTTTTTGCACTGTTCGATAACGATCTTGGATGTACTAGTATCGTACGCCATAAATACCGGAACGAATTCTCCTCGGTGGACACCTGTAGCCATGCGCGAAGAAATTGACAAACATATTGACAATATGTTAGAACGAGGCGTGATTGAGCCGTCTGAAGGGCCATGGTCATCAGGGATCGTACTTGTTAAAAAGAAGGACGGGTCGACTCGTTTCTGTGTAGATTATCGTCAAATCATTGACCTTACGGTAAAAGACGCGTATCCGTTACCACGAATAGACGATTCATTGGAGCAGCTAGCCGGCAACAAGTGGTTCTCAACGTTAGACCTTGTTTAAGTTATTGGCAGGTAGAGGTAGAAGAGAATGACCGCCCCTAAACTGCGTTTGTGACACGGCGTGAACTCTTCCAATTTCGTAAAATGCCATTTGGGCTCGCTTGTGCTCCTGCAACGTTTGAGCTGTTGATGGAAAGATTTATGGCTGGACTGCAGTGGAACATTTGATTGGTGTATTTGGATGACATAATTGTAGTCGGCAGAAATTTCGAAGAGATGTTAACCAATTTGCGACGAGTTTTTGATCGATTGAATGACGCCGGTTTAAAGTTAAAACCAAAAAAGTGTTCGTTGTTCGCAAAATCAGTGTCCTTCCTTGGACATGTGATAAGTGAGGATGGTGTGGCGACGGATCCACAAAAGGTGGAAATTATTAAACAATGGTCAGAACCGAAAGATGTCAGCAAGTTGCTCTCTTTTCTCGGCCTGTGCGGATATTATAGAAGATACATTGACAATTTTGCAGGCATTGCTAAATGCACAAATTAACAAAAAGGGTCGCGAATACCTGTGGACAGAGGAGTGTCAAGATGCGTTTCAGACATTGAAATCCAAGCTCCTCGAGGCGCCAATACTCTCACATCCAGATTTTTCAAGACCTTTTATACTCGATGCAAGTCAGTCTGCAATTGGATCAGTACTATCCCAGGAAATAGACGGAAAAAAAGGTTATCGCTTACGGGAGCCGTACGCTTTCGAAGACCGAGCGCAAATATTGCGTCACTCGAAAAGAGTTACTCGCCGTAGTTCATTTCGTTAAGCATTTTAGGCATTTTCTGTATGGAAGAACGTTTGTGGTTAGAACTGACCATAGCTCTCTGCAGTGGTTGATGAATTTTAAGAATGCAGAAGGACAGCTAGCGAGATGACTGGAAGTCCTTAGTTCGTATAATATGAAAATTAAGCACCAACCTGGAAATCAATACAGAAATACTGATGCACTTAGCAGAATGCTATGTAAACAATGTGGCTTTGAAAACGACTGGGAGAAGAAACTACGAGTTAATGTTGTAACACAAGCACCACCTATAAAGGCGAATGAAGCAGATACCTGTATAAATGATGGGATTAATGAAAACAAGACGCTTTTGGTGCTAAAACAAGAAGATGAAAACATATCCTTGATAAAGACTTAGGTATTAAATGGCAAGAAACCTCTTTTCAAAGAAATTGGGGAATGTAATTATGCAGTTAAGAGTTTATGGTCGCAATACGAAACATTGAAAGCTGATAACGGTTTATTGTGCAAAGAGCAAAGCACAGGAGGCATACTACGCGTCGTCGTACCCATGAAGGAAAGGCGGGTCGTTTTACAGCAATGCCAGGACAATAAGACATCAGGACATCTTTGGATTAGAAAAACATTAGGAAGATTAAAAGACAGGTTTTATTGGCCTGGAATGAGTCGTGATGTGGTGGCCTACATAATAGAATGTGATACCTGTGTAAGAAGGAAAGGCCCACAAAAACAAAAGAGACCGCCAATGCAGATTCAAAGGTCAGGCTACCCTATGGAAAGGATAGCCATCGACATTTTGGGCGAGTTGCCAAAAACCGCCAACGACAATAAGTACATACTGGTGATAAGTGATTATTACACAAAATGGACAGAAAGCTTTCCAATGGAGAACATGGAAGCATCGAAGGTTGCAAATATCTTAGTAACAGAAATTATTTGCAGATTCGGTGTACCAACAATGGTTTATTCAGATCAAGGAAGACAGTTTGAGAGTGAGCTATTCTCTGAAATGTGTAACCTTCTCCAAATCAGCAAAACCTGTACAACACCATACCATCCACAATCCGATGGTATGGTTGAGAGGTTCAACAGTATTCTAGTTAAAATGCTAAGTGCGTACGTCGATAAGCATCATACAAACTGGGATCAGCTCCTACCTTATGTGATGATTGTTTCAGCTGTACACGAAACAACCGGGTGCACTTCGAACCGTATGATGATGGGAAGAAAAGTAGCTACTCCTGTAGATATTAAGTACGAACTCCCAAGGGAAGTGAAGTCCATTCCGGCTAATAAATGGGTATGGGAGTTACAGGAAAGAATGGAAGATGCCCACCAGTTTGTAGAGTCATGTTAACAGAGAAATGCTTTGGTAGAAGCAATATCATGACAAACATTTAAGTTGGAATACATTTAATAAAAACGACAGAGTGCTTGTTTTCTTTCCTGAACGTAAGCTTGAACAATCCCCTAAGTTTACAAGTTGTTGGCGGGGTTCCTTTAAAGTTTTAAAGCAATACTCAGATGTAACATACCTAGTTAATTGTGGCAGAAAAGGCCGACAACAGGTAATTTACGTTGATCGCATGAGGTAATGCAAGAATCAACGTTTATTGGGTGAACCATTACTAGGTGAGCGTTTACAAGGGCTCCATCCATCAAATCAGGTATCCGAAATGAACGATCAAGCTCAAGTTGTTGGCGAAAGTGCCTCAATTGAATTTGATTTTGAGAATAGATATGAGACCATTTAACAAGACGAACACATTAATTTACCAAGATTAAGACGGGAAAGAAAGCCTTCCACTTGGTTAAATGACTATGTTTAAGATTAAAAAAAATATTAATAAAAAAATTATGGGTATGGGCATACTTTTCCGTCTTTGTGTACAGTTCCCTACGGCATAGTTTTTACCCACACCTAGTGGGATTGAAAGCTTGTCCCAAGCCCTTTTATTCATGAAAATGCCCGGGTGGAAAAGTGCACCGGAAGCTCACAACAACATACCAAATTTCTCATTTTTCATCAAAGGAGTGTTGGCAGGAATTGCTATCCTCCCGTTTTCCTGCGGCAAAGTTCTTGACCACAGGTGGTTAGATTGAAAGCCATTATCCATATCTTCAACTCATATGAATACCTTGGTGGGAAAGTGCACTTGAAGATTCACTGGTCACCCGAAGTCTAAGTTACCTATCAATTATGGGTAAGGGCACACTTTTCAGTCTTTGTGTACAGTTCTCTACGGCAAAGTTTTTACTCACTCCTAGTGGGATTGAAAGCCTGTCCCCAGCCCTTTTATTCATGAAAATGCCCGGGTGAGAAAGTGCACCGGAAGCTCACAACAACATACCATTTTTCTCATTTAGCAGCACAGGGGTGTTGGCAGGAATTGCTATCCTTCCGTTTTCCTACGGCAAAGTTCTTGACCACAGGTGGTTAGATTGAAAACTATTATCCATATCTTCAACTCATATGAATACATGGATGGGAAAGTGCACCTGAAGACTTCACTAGTCACCCAAAGTCTAAGTTACCTATCAATTATGGGTATAGGCACACTTTCCCAGCTTTGTGTACAGTTCCCTACCGAAAAGTTTTTACCCACTCCTAGTGGGATTGAAAGCTTGTCCCAAGCCCTTTTATTCATGCAAATGCCCGGGTGGGAAAGTGCACCGGCCCTTTCACCCAGTATGGTAAAAATGATAACCATTGCCATAAGTTCAAATAATGTGAAACTATACATGATCATTACTTCTGGAAAAATTCAACATACCTTTATGTGCGCACTTGTTCCCGGAAATTTGGAAGTAGAAAAACAGGTACTGTTCAAAATCTGAGCAACAGGGCAAATATGCCCTCCTTTATATATTTTTTTCATCATTCAAAAGAGACTTTCAACAAGGGTCCTATAGTAATCCCAAGTCATTAAGCTTTCATTTGATACCAAAATCAACCAAAATATTTTACTTATGGACAAAGTTATAGCTATATTCGTAGGAACTATTTTGTTTGAAATATGTACTTCTTTTTTTGTTCTTTTTGACCGGGCCGATATAGTAGTTCTTTACCTAAAGGGTTTTAAGGAAATACACGATATTTGAGGATGCCGAGAGTATAGAAAGCCGTTATATGATTTGTCTACTGCATATAGCGTCTTTCTTGTTCAGTTTAACTTTGTATTTATCTCACCATTAATTGGCATCTGTACTAAGATTGTTTTCTTGTTCTAAAATACTTAATACACCTCTAAATCTTGAGTCATGGTTAAGTCAATATGTACTAAGATGGCCTTTTGTTAATTCATCTATACTATATGTAGTTATTGCTACACATTAAAATCTTAGTTTAAAGTACCGCAAACAAATAACATTCCAGATACTTTTATTTTTTTTACTTGTTTTGTTTTTGTTTTTGTTTTTGTTTTTGCTTTTTTATGTTTTTTTTTTCGTTCTTTTTGGCAAGGAACGAATATCTCGATTTGATAAAATTGTATAATGCCATGTAATATAAAATCTTCAAATACCGAATTACTGATTGAGAGCATAGGCCTTGAGCAAGCACGCTAGTCACGTTATTTGTTAGAAAGATTGAAATCCAAAGTAAAACTTAAACAAAATGAATTACTTTTTCCTTTCTAAAAAGTATATGTATTTATTGTTCCGTCCCTATTTATTGCAAATGAAGACATCTGTGATCAATCAAACATTTAAAAGCGATATATTACGTATTTGTGGCTATACATTTTTTTTTAGTAAAACGTTGTAACATAATGTCGATTCGTGATTTTCAGACATATCGCTGAATGATTTTCTAACGTGTTGATTCTCATTGTTAACTTTAGTGGTCGATAGAATTGGTCGCTAGCTTGATTGGTCGCTGGAATTGGTCGCTAGCTTGAGTCTGGTATATAAAACATGTGAAATTACACATGTATATCGAAAAAAAGGATGTTTATACATTCTGAGATATAATAGAAAATGAAAGGATATGGAGTAAATGTACATGGGACAAAATCGCACACAATACATAGAAAACATAGAAAATTATCAATGAACAGGGCTTTTATTCCTGTTCTTCATTTTGACAGTTGATGTAGGGCCTTCAACAATGAACAAATCATTCATACCCTACAACAAGGTCAAGACGGCCCCTAGCGTCGACTTAAGCGGTACTATTGATAAAAATAAAGTAATTTTGAAAGACATCGATCGCCGCTAAAATATGCCTTGAAGTTACACATGTCGGGAGCGGTCAATGAATTACATAATTTATAATTACGGGCGAGGTTTTGAACATATATTTGTCATACATTGCCCAACAAAAGACCATTAATTTCGAAACAACAAATGATAGACAAAACATATATAACTAAACAACAAATGATAGACAGCACAGGGCACATCGAAATATATGTAAGAAAACCTAGCAGTTTAAAATAGTATGAAAGGGCAATATACAAAACAGATGACTAGACCAGTATTTTGAAGAAATTTAACCAAACATGAAATTTTGACGGTGTATTAATATGAGAAATTCTCACATGAACAAGCACACCAAAACTGTAAATATTATAAGAGCATACACCTCAAGCACGGGGAAACGTTCTACTGCCTCATATTAAATATTCGAAAAAAAAATAGAACAAATGTATTGAATACACGTAAGAATCATCAAAAGTGTTCTACAATTTTAACGTAGAATTTTATTTCTCGAAATCCTGTGCTACAAATTTTCTTTAAAATTGATATGTTATTGCTCCTGAAATTTATTGATAAAAATTAGAAAGGTGTCGCCAAATAAGAATTTTAGTATGTATAGTTGCATCCGTTGCCTAGTGTGTTTTTGGGTGTGAACAGTTGAATTTCTACACCGCGTGAAAAAAAAACCGGATTTTTGACAATGTTTTGAAAAATGAAGAGACGACCATTATAAGAATGTTTGAGGCGAAATGAGAGGTCAAAAATATATTCATACATGATTGAACTTCTGCTGCAGTTGACATACTGCAAAATTAAAAAGAAAGTATATTTTAAACTTAATTGACCAAAAAGGTCATGTAAAATATTGATTTCATCGTCGTCGTCAAAGACTTAAAATAAACTTTTCCTCTGAAACTACTATGCGTAATGTGACTACACTTTACTTAAATGTTCATAAGGGAAAATTTTGAACCGGGTACTTGATCCATTTATAAACTAGGCGGCTTTTGGTGAAAATAGAACATAGAGATAAACTGCAATTTTTTCGCTTACATATCAAATTTGAACGCAGTGAGAACAAAATTGGCATTTTAAACATTATAAGCATCTATCTACCTTGCAATTTTCAGAAAAATTGGAGAACGGTTATTCTCCCCAAAATGTTCATTTATAACAAATTTTAAATTTTTATTTAGAAAATGTTCATAGATAGAGAATCGTTCAATGTTCAATCGACCAACAAAGTCAGATCTACAAATGATTCACATTGTCGAAATGGTCGGTTGAATCCATATTTGAGTAATTGCCAATGAATCGTTTTTTAGGTAAAAGGTCATGTGAGCTTTTGTCATCCCTTTGCGTCCGTCGTCTGGTGTAAACTTTTTCAAAAACCTTCTCCTCTGAAACCGCAGGACGAATTTCAACCAAACTTGGGCTGAATGATCGTTAAGGTATATAGTATAAAAGGCGAAGAGCCAGAAACCCCGATAAACGGCCCTCTAAATGTTCATTTGTAAAACAACTTCAATTGTTTGAGTAAATCTAATGTACATGTATTATTGAATGGATTATTTTTGAAAGAGTATTAAGAAAAAATGCATATTTCCGTTATATATTAAAGATATATTAACCTGTAGTAGGAATAAATTTCATTCACCCATTGGAATTTTTGTTGAAAACTAAAAAATGTGGTGAGGGATGGCACCACTGTTAATTTTTTTCTGAAAATTGACTTTAGTTTTCCATTCTTTAACAGAAACAATAGGCCATTTTAACATATGTTTTCATCAAATTTTCACAACATCATCGCAGTTAAAAAATTTCAGATTTTTAGGGCCAAAATTATGAGTTAGAGAATCAACTCTTGTGTGTGTTTTTTTTTTTATTCTTGTCCAACAAGAAACATGACTGCCATGGCTAAAAATAGAACATGGCTTACATATATCTCAAACACTTAAGCAGTTGAAGCAAAATTGACATAGGTTAAAATGATAAACATGTTAAAATCCTTTTGCCACGAAATTTTCAGACAAATCGTACAACCCTATTTGGGGTTGTCCCTGAAATAATATAATGTTACCAAATTTTTCTGCTTTTGTTATTATCTTGAAAACTGTTATAGATAAAGAGAGAAATTTCACACATCAAAATGTTCATCAAATTAAGATCTACGAATAAGTCAACTGACTGAAATTGTAAATTGATCCCTTAAAGGAGTTATTGCCCCTGAAAGACAATTTTTAAAACTAAATGTTCAAGTTTTTCGTAGAATCTATGTAGATAGAGACACACTTTAAGTTACAAAATTGTGGAGCAGAGAAATATCTACGAATAAGTTAACATGACCATAATTGTCATTTGATCCTTTATAGGAGTCGTTACCCTTGAAAGATTATTTTTACATTTAGTTTTTGGAAGAAACAATGATAGTAACAGATAACTTTAAAATGACAAAGATTTTTTGGCAAAGTAAAAGCTACAAATAAATTAAAATGACAGAAATTGTAAATCGACCTCTTATAAGAGTTATTGACATTGTTTGGTATTTCCTTGTCGTTGTTTTAAAACTATAGATGATATGTTAAAGTGTAAATTCCAAAGATGTTCTACCCTGAGGATTTGAGAAAAATCGAAGAAGTTATTGCCCCTGAAATATTTATTTTTTTCTAACTTTTAGCAGTTGGCTGTATCCTTACGTGGCATGTTGAGGTTCGTCTTAGAGAATATGAACCAATGCTTTTGTGACATTGCAATTATGCCTGCTGCGTTGTACGCTGTACCCATCGCACTAGACAAAACCGCCAACTAGGCCTATTTTAAGGGAAACAATATATCCCTAATCAACATACACTTTTTTCAAGTGACAAGCAAAAATAATTTTCCCGCCCTTTATCGCGGTCCATTCACTTTGCAGAATCTATGAGTGTCATTGTCAACTTATTTTCGTCTTAAATATGCATGAAATACTTGTTTCATCAGAATGCAACAAGCATGTCCTCCCTTTAACCTGATTTTGAACCCGTGTTACCTGATTTGAACCCGTGTTACCTGATTTGAGCACGTGTTACCTGATTTGAACCCATGTTACCTGATATGAACCCGTGTTACCTGATTTGAACCCGTGCTTGTGTGACATTTTAACCGTGTTCAGCTCACTAGTTCACACAGTCAACTAGGTAGTTTGGAGAAGAGTTGCAATGACAATAACGATTTATAGCTTCTAAATTAATCTTTTTAGGCACCGACCGTTCTTATTTTGTTGGAGAGTTTTTATTGTTTGATTGAAAATTCCTTACAAAAAATTATTTCGTTTCTGAAGGGAAGTGGTAAAAACAGTGTTTCAATTTAAATTCAGGAAGCACATAAATTCAACACCGAGTGTCCCTCTAAAAAATTATTTTCCTGTAACAAAAAACAAAGTTGTTTTTAAGAAATTAAAAGCTGAAATTAATTGTTTTTCCCGTGAAGAATTTCCATGATTTTTTTCTAAGTTTTAGCAGCTGTTGGCTGCTATCATGAAAATTAGAGTATCTTGTGTAAATTGCACAAAGGTTCAGCACGACAATGT
The DNA here is from genome assembly GCA_017311375.1 of Mytilus coruscus. NCBI lineage: Eukaryota > Metazoa > Mollusca > Bivalvia > Mytilida > Mytilidae > Mytilus > Mytilus coruscus. Next base: position 56,022,822 of record CM029604.1, read on the forward strand.
GTATCTACTGTGCAAAATTGGAAAAAATTATGTCGCTCTATATTGGAGTTTTTTGCCCCTGAAATAATCATATTTTGCCGTCTATGGCTGTTATTTTGAAAACTATAGGAGCTAGATTTAAAGTAGAAACTGCAAAAATGATCAGCATGACAAGATCCATTTACTCTGATATTTTTGATAACCATTTGAGATATTGTACCTGATATATCGATCTTTAAACTGTTTTTGCAGTTTTGGCTGTTATCTAAAAACCCATATGAGCTAGGTTATACATGTAAATTGCAAAAATGATCAGCCACACAAAGAGAGACTATAGTATGCGCATATAAAAATCCTTATTAGCAAACTGGCGATTTTTGTTCACTAGTCGAGCGATACAGACATATGTGTGCCTCTTGTTATTATATCTCGGCAATAGATACCCAGAAGCAGTTAACATGAGTTAAAGATAGACTTAAACCAGAATAGTAAAACTGAGTTACAAAGCCAGTGTAAATTAGTCAAAAGAAATGAAATTGTCAATCGACTTATTACAGGCTTTGTTGTTCCTAAATCACAACTTTAGGAACAAGGAAGGAAAAAAAAAAAAAAAAAAAAACATAACCATTATTTTTAAGTGTGTGCTTTAGAATTTTTAACTTTCAAACTATAATAGAAATACAGAAACCTGGCCCAGCATGAATAATCAGCAATACAAGATGTTTGCCCACACGCCTTCTATTAAAACACGAGTATTATTGTTGCTTTGAATCATTGATGCAAAAATGCCCACATGAAAAAGACCGTGTATATTTCCGCTTAACATTTTTCATTTTCGTTGTTAAAATTGGAAATTTAGAATTGCTCAATAATTCAAAGTTTTCGTATATCTTGGAAAAAAGTGATAATTGAAAAGTATTCATATTTTCTCACAGCAATAATCCTGGGCAGATTGAAAAATCGGTTTTTAAACAGTTATATTTACTTTTATTGCTATAGAATTCGAAAAAGGGGCGGATCCAGGATTTTCGGTTAGGGGGGCGCAAACTTAAATTTTAGCGAAAAATTTTATGAGGTAAAATTATCGAAATATTCTTTATTAAGCTGAGGACAACCCATGCTTTGCAAATTTTAGGGGGACGCACGCTCGCCACGCCCCCGCCTGAATCCGCCCCTGCGAAAGGAAGTAAAATGGGTCTTGTTGTACATCTCATAAGCACATGGGAGTTAATTTCAGTAGTGACGCAAAATGGAACAATCATATTGAAAGTATAATTACAAGCGTAAAGAAACACTTAAATGTTTTGCGTAAACTTAAATACCGACTATCTCCAAACAATTTAGAAAAACTGTACCTTGTTTTTATTCGACCCATTTTTGAATATGCCACGGAAGTCTGGGATAATAGTGGAATATGCTATTCTCTTAAATTAGAAAACTTACAATTAGAGGTCGCAAGAATTATAACCGGTCTACCAATTTTCACTCAAACTGAAACCTTGTACTCTGAGGTTGGATGGAAATCTCTTTTCGAAAGAATAAGAAGACGAAAATTAGAGATGTTTTATAATATGAATCAAAAACATGCACCAGAGTACCTATGTAATCTTGTCCCTCCGTGTGTATAAAGTATAACAAACAATATGTTGCGAAATGGTCATTATATTATTATTCCATTTTGTAGACTTTCCTAAATACTGAATCGTTTATTCTCTCCATAATACGTGAGTGGTATAAGCTTGATCCAAAATTCGCAGCGTCGACTCTATATCTAAATTTAAGAAAGAATTGGAAAAATCGATAGTCTCGATAAAGTTGAAACGTTTTATTTGTACGGTCCGAGGAAATTGAATATTATTTTAACTCAAATGCGATGTTCCGCTTCATTCTTAAACCATAACCTTTTCGAACTAACATTACAAATGATCCTTCTTGTCATTGTGGGTCAGGTATTGAGGATGTTCATCATTACTTTTCGTTTGTCCAAAATACGCTTCCTGTAGGAAACTTTACTCAATAATCTTAAATTGGCTTTCCGAAAACTTTGTTTAGATACAAAACTATTAATTTGCAGAGAATGAACAAAATATCCGAATTTTCAAACATGTTCAAAATTTCACCAAAAGGTCAAACAAATTTCTTGTACCTTCATAAAGCGTTATTGATACTAACACGGAACATCATCATCAACACCCACGTCAACAGAATATATGACTTTTCATTATTCCCTTATATATCCCAATATAGCTCGTATTAATAAATTCTATAAACTGTTTGCTTTACATGTATGCTCATTATATTATTATTGTATATATTTATATTGTATTATGGAGAAGACTTCATAAGTATGATTTACTTGTGTCTTATCCATTTTGCTTAAATTAGCAAATATAATATGTTTAAATCGACATTTAGGTCGACACAATTGGCGATTTTGTTGTAAGGGTTGAGCTCTGTAGTTTATCGCGGAAGACTTTACAGATTTTATCAAAATAAATAACAGCAACTTTATTAATAAAACAACACATAAAAGTTACCAGGAATCGCCCAACAGACAACACGAACAACTAACACCCGACTCCAACCGATATAACAGGCACACAAACAACACGGAAGTCTGGGATAATAGTGGAATATGCTATTCTCTTAAATTAGAAAACTTACAATTAGAGGTCGCAAGAATTATAACCGGTCTACCAATTTTCACTCAAACTGAAACCTTGTACTCTGAGGTTGGATGGAAATCTCTTTTCGAAAGAATAAGAAGACGAAAATTAGAGATGTTTTATAATATGAATCAAAAACATGCACCAGAGTACCTATGTAATCTTGTCCCTCCGTGTGTATAAAGTATAACAAACAATATGTTGCGAAATGGTCATTATATTATTGTTCCATTTTGTAGACTTTCCCTAAATACTGAATCGTTTATTCTCTCCATAATACGTGAGTGGTATAAGCTTGATCCAAAAATTCGCAGCGTCGACTCTATATCTAAATTTAAGAAAGAATTGGAAAAATCGATAGTCTCGATAAAGTTGAAACGTTTTATTTGTACGGTCCGAGGAAATTGAATATTATTTTAACTCAATTGCGATGTTCCGCTTCATTCTTAAACCATAACCTTTTTCGAACTAACATTACAAATGATCCTTCTTGTCATTGTGGGTCAGGTATTGAGGATGTTCATCATTACTTTTTCGTTTGTCCAAAATACGCTTCCTGTAGGGAAACTTTACTCAATAATCTTAAATTGGCTTTCCGAAAACTTTGTTTAGATACAAAACTATTAATTTGCAGAGAATGAACAAAATATCCGAATTTTCAAACATGTTCAAAATTTCACCAAAAGGTCAAACAAATTTCTTGTACCTTCATAAAGCGTTATTGATACTAACACGGAACATCATCATCAACACCCACGTCAACAGAATATATGACTTTTCATTATTCCCTTATATATCCCAATATAGCTCGTATTAATAAATTCTATAAACTGTTTGCTTTACATGTATGCTCATTATATTATTATTGTATATATTTATATTGTATTATGGAGAAGACTTCATAAGTATGATTTACTTGTGTCTTATCCATTTTGCTTAAATTTAGCAAATATAATATGTTTAAATCGACATTTAGGTCGACACAATTGGCGATTTTGTTGTAAGGGTTGAGCTCTATAGTTTATCGCGGAAGACTTTACAGATTTTATCAAAATAAATAACAGCAACTTTATTAATAAAACAACACATAAAAGTTACCAGGAATCGCCCAACAGACAACACGAACAACTAACACCCGACTCCAACCGATATAACAGGCACACAAACAACAAGGAACATCATGTGGTAGCTGTTACCCTGTAAAGGTAAGTTGTTTGTTCAAGTAGGGTTACGCTAATTAAAATTATATCATAACAAATCGCATTAGTTGTGAAAGCACACCCCACATGATGTCTAGAGTTACATCGCGATCGAAGGTGTACGGTTAATATCCATAGGTATCTCTAACCTGCTGTTCAAATAATGAACTACTGGATGAGTGCTGTGGTCCTAAAAAGGTAACTATAATTTGAAAATTTTTGTTTGTTTTATTTGTTGCTTGGTGAAAAATTAAAACATACAAAAATTGATCACCATCTAATGATTGTTTTTACAACAAGTATCGTCATTTTACAATAAGATAACATATGTCGTAAATCTGTGGTGAGCATTTGAAACATCTGTTAAAGAATTAACATAAACCTGTGTTTAACGTATAATATATTCCTGTTCTGATTTAAGGATGATAAACATGAGGATTATGTTTGGAAAAACTATTTGTTTAATCAACATTTTTATTTTTTTAATGTACACGTTTTTGGCAGCGTATATCCTATTATCAATGACCACAATTTCAACAAACGTGAATAAAGCAAAAAGAGAACTGCCAGAAAAAACACAGCATAAAAATGATACGAAAACTGATCTCGAAAAGAATGAATTTATGAGGTCAAAGAAAGGCGAAAAGGCAAATTACTTTGGACCAGGTAGGTGATAACTCCACATTACTTTGGACCAGGTAGGTGATAACTCCACATTACTTTGGACCTGGCCTTGCGGTCATAAAACTTTCGAGCACGATTTTGGTACTCAGACTCAGAAATCAATCAATCAAAATACTGGATTTGGTGTTTCGAGCACAAATTTTGTACTCCGAGTACTGAGTACAGTTTTATGACCGAGGACCCAGGTAGGTGATAACTACACATTACTTTGGACCAGGTAGGAGATAACTCCACATTACTTTGGACCAGGTAGGTGATAACTCCACATTACTTTGGACCAGGTAGGTGATAACTCCACATTACCTTTGCTGTATTTGACTAATCGTTCGGAATTTTGGGTCCTGAATTCTCTCAAACTTCGTACCTTATTTGGCCTTTTTAACCTTTTTGATTCGAGCGTCACTGATGAGCCTTTTGTAGACGAAACGCACGTCTGGTATACACAATTTTGATCATGATATCTATGATGAGTTTAATTAGACAAGTGAAATATCATTCATAATTTAACTTTTCCGTATTAAAGCTCGTTGTAATATGCAGGTTTGAAAGTAATGTGACAAGAGATGACGAAAAGTCATAGGGGGTATATCTATGGGAAAAGTCGGTCTCAAATCCTAGGTGGGTATATCTATGGGAAAAGTCGGTCTCAAATCATAGGTGGATATATCTATGGGAAAAGTCGGTTTCAAATCATAGGTGGGTATATCTACGGGTAAGGTGGGTATATCTATGGGAAAAGTCAGTCTCACGATGTCCTATACCATTCGAAAACTCTAAAGCGCCCGAGTATAAAAAGCTGTCAAGTTGATAGTTAAAATAGAAACTATAAAACATTTGCCATCAACAGTATCGAAAGCTCCAAATCAGATAAAGTATAAAGTTGTGAAAAAGACTAGAATGTTTACAGATATTTTATTTTTTTAAAAGGCGGAAAATATTTTAGCGAATCGACATGCTATTTTTCCGTACACTCGGCATCCTCAAATATCCTGTATTTCTTTTAAACCAACTAAAGACTTCTATTTTTCTCTATATGAAATGGAAAATCTGGAAGTGCATGTTGTAGGAATCTGTTGTATGCTGCGAACAAGTGCTTTCATTGGAAATCCTACAAGGATTATTTTTACAGCATGCAACATTCCTAATTTAGATTTGTACTGAGTTTGATTTGCTTAATATTTAGAAAAATTTTACAGTAGTCCATACTTACTATTCATTTTGTAATAAATGGATGCCTGTTACATGTTTTAATTGATTAAGAAATGATTCATACAAATCATAGATTTGTTGGAAATTTTCACATGGCCTGGGTCGTTATATTCGAATTTTATCTCGAGCGTTTGCGAGCGATAAAATTAACAAAAATAATGACCCAGGCCATGTGAATTTGATAACAAATCTATGGCTTGCATGAATTATTTCGATTCTAATAGGACAAATACGGTAATTTGAAAAACTGAAGCGAAGGTAAGATTGTCGTGTGTATGGCTGTTCTATGTTACCCCCTGTAAGATAAAAGCTACACATTTCAAATAAAGCTTGCATGAATTGTTTCTTAACTCTCTTGCTGCCGGAGGGACACATGTGTCCACACCGACTGTGCCGGAGGGACACATATGTCCATGTTTTAATTTATGCAAGCTTCTCTTCAGTGCTGTATCTTTTACAGATGAAAGACTAAAGACCAAACATGGTTATATGTTTCATCAATGGGTCCCAAATGTAACGGTCATTATGGCATGACGTCATATATCGAATGACGTCATTGTTGGACATCTTACGTCACAGACGTCGAGCTGTCGTATTTTCTGGCACACGAAATGCAACCTTGAAAAACAACTGGCAACAAGAGGGTTATTTGCCAAAAATACCGGTTGAGAGGTAAACAAATTTCCAGAGTCGTTAGGCGAGGGAAATTTCTTTATCTTAAACCGGTATTTTTGGCAAATTCCCCTTGTAAGCATGATATAATTGTTCAATTCCACCGAATATTCTTTGTATCTATCTTGACCTCAGAATTTTTATTGTAATCAGGTATCCTATGGAGTTTCTGCTTAACTGTATAAGTTTTGTATATACTGCAGCTTGCTATTTTTTTACAGAATTTCTGTCAATATTTTTGGTAAACTTATCCTTTTTCTGTAGGATATTTTCTAGGCAGTACTGTACTGTTCACCAAAGAAACATAAGGTTGAGCTAAAAGGCTTTTTTACTTTGAAAAAACAATTTTGTCTCTTGGCACCACTGTTTTATAAAATATAGAATATAAAATTTAAATATCAGTATTATTTATTATTTTTATTTCAGAAAGATTATTTAAATTGTGTATAATATGTTTTATTGCATTAAACATTGTTAGAAATATTAAAAAGAAAATATACTTAGAGTGGTCCCATATCCCATTATAAAATTACTAAGTAAATTTCATCAGTCAGAGCTAATTTAAATCAATTCAGCTAGGTTTCTGAATTTTTACCATTTTTTTACTCTAATACTTCTCTGAAAGTAGGAAAGTATCTCTTCTTAATATTTTAATAACATACTGGGAAATCGAATTTCATTTATTTTCTTCTTAATTTTTGTAAAGTTAAGTCTTTTTATTCATTTTGCTTGATTTTTATTTTTGACAAGTGATATCAAGGGGAGATAACCACTTGCACAAATCGGCAAAAACACCGCTTCGTGTTGAAAATAACTTGACGTTTGCGTATCCAAAACTCTACTGCTTAGATATTCATATCGACTGTTTGTCTTAATTAGATGCTTCATCAAATTTAAATTCAGCCCATCATTTTTAGTTTCCTCGAAAATATTTAGATTTTTCGATCAGGAGACTTGACAATTGTCATACAAACTTCAAGTTTGAAGATAAAATGAAGAATGAAGGACTTTGAGATGATGTGTAAGATTTGACGAGATAAAACTATGAATATTCAAAATTATTTTGATCAATAAGATTTTATCATGACAGTGGTACTTCAGTGAGTAAAAACGTGGTTTGTCTCATCCGTAGTTTTGCTGAATTTTCACGATCACGTGACGTCTATTGTTGCTGATAGATTTGGGGTCAAACCGTGACCTGCTTTCCAACTGCTTTTAAAAGCTTGAGAATTTTCATTCGTATGACGTCATGTTTTGACATGACGTTAATGCGCCAAGATTTTTCATGAAATTTCGCGGAATTTTCTTTCATTTTGATTTAAAATATTTTTTTTAGATCTTATGCATTAATTCTTTTTGTTATGCATTATAATAGGAATAACGGTTCTATGGTTTCTTTTTCAATTTGAATTTGAACACAAGGAAATCCACATAGTGATTGCACATAGGTTACGATACATGTGGATTTACGTGGGAGGTAAATAGTAACAGCCATTAATATGTACATCTCTGAGTCTGCGCTAAGTATAGATATATCGAGAATATTATCACGCTGTTCTTTACAAAGCGAAAGAAACACGTCATATTAGAATCATTTTTTTAAAGTTGACTTTTTGTGGACGTCGCCATACGTTTCCGTAGATCTGACTTTTTCCAGTGAATACTTCATTCGTTGATGTATACTATATAGAAATAAGGAGATGTGGTATGATTGCCAATGAGACAACTATCTACCAAAGTTCAAATGAAGTGGATGTAAGCAATAAGAGGCAACCGTACGGTCATCAACAATGAGAGAAACCCATACCGTATAGTCGGATATAAAAGGCCCCGACATGAAAAATATGAAACGATTCAATTGAGAAAACTAACGGCCTAATTTATAACAAAACAATTTACGAAAAAACAAATATGACCAACATGAACCAACGACAATCACTGAACTACAAGCTCCTTACTTGGGACAAGCACATAAAGAATGTGGCGGGGTTAAACATGTTTGTGAGCGCTCAACCCTCCCCTTACCTAGGTTAGTGGTGTTACAGTACAACATAAGAAAAAACTATACAAATCAGTTGAAAAAGGGCTTAACTAATCAGTGAACGTTTAGTGTATATTCAAATATATTTAGCTATGCTGAAAGATGTGCATTATGTCAAATCATAAAAATACAAATTGTTTAGTTTCTAAGAAAACTTGTGAGATTTCCGTTGCTACTTTAGCTAAATGGGTGCAATTTGGATACAGTGACGTTACATTATGTTAAAAAGACCAAATTTGAATTTAATGGCATTGATTCTGTACATTTGTTGCATTTTATGAAACATATATAAATTAATTGAAAATAAAGACAATGTGTTTGAAACATGAAAAGAAATTGATTCAAGTTGAAAAAACGAAGAATATGTTTATACTAAATCGTTTTTTCCCCATTTAATAACATTAACGTACCAAGTTTACTGCACCAGATGTTCATTTCTTAAATCATTTAGTTTCAAAGCATAATACGTGACTATGTTTGTGATAAATTCAGTAAATGACAAATTCCTCACGCACCTGCATCCATTTGTTTTCTGACAAATTCCTCACGCACCTGCATCCATTTGTTTTCTGACAAATTCCTCACGCACCTGCATCCATTTGTTTTCTGACAAATTCCTCACGCACCTGCATCCATTTGTTTTCTGACAAATTCCTCACGCACCTGCATCCATTTGTTTTCTGACAAATTCCTCACGCACCTGCATCCATTTGTTTTCTGACAAATTCCTCACGCACCTGCATCCATTTGTTTTCTTTTTGTTGTACTTCTTTTCTTCTGGTACGTCACTGGAACACGTCAAGTCTCCGTAAGTATGTCAAGCTGACATGTCCAGGATAAAAGTATCAGCAAAATTGATTGATATGCCGTATCAAAATCCAAACGGACCTCACTCCTATATAAACATTTTAACAAACATGTATAATCATTTTTTGTCGAGCCTGCGACTTTTGTCGCAAAAGCGAGACATAGCGATCCTACATTCCGTCGTCGTCGTCGTCGGCGGCGGCGTCCACAAATATTCACTCTGTGGTTAAAGTTTTGAAATTTTAATAACTTTGTTAAACTGTCCTGGATTTCTACCAAACTTGGACAGAAGCTTGTTTATGACCATAAGATAGTATCCAGAAGTAAATTTTGTAAAAAAAAATCCTGTTTTTCCGTATTTTACTTATAAATGGACTTAATTTTTCTGCCAGTTAACATTACATTCACTCTGTGGTTGAAGTTTTTAAAATTTTAATAACTTTCTTAAACTATCCTGGATTTGTACCAAACTTGGGCAGAAGCTTGTTTATGATCAAAAGCTAGTATCTAGAAGGGAATTTTGTAAAAATATATTTCCTGTTTTTCCGTATATTCCTTATAAATGGACTTAGTTTTTCTTCCAGTTAACATTACATACAGTCTGTAGTTAAAGTTTTTAAAACATTTATTAGATTCATAAACCATTCTGGATTTTTACCAAACTTTGACAGAAGCTTCTTTCAATCAAAAGATAGTATCTATAAGAAAATTTTTAATATTTTTTCCCCATTTTTCTTGAGCCTGTGACTAGCAGCAAAAGTATGGGAGACACTGGGTTCCGCGGAACCCTTACGAATTTTGTATCAATATTTTCCTTTATTTTTTTTTTAACTTGAACAGACATAACTTTACAAACTTTAAATCGATGCCATAAATTGTATTGGGTCGCTGCCTTTCATACAGCATTTACATTCACTTTTATTTCATTAAATGACCATTTGTGCCAGTTATACGGAATAATTATTTACTATTTCAGGAGAATTAGGCCAACCAGTTAAGCTTGACAAAGTTGATTTGGGTCCTTCCGACCTCAAACGATTTAAAGAAGGATTCAAAAAGCATGGATTTAACGAGCTTGCCTCGGATCTTATTTCCTCCCACCGCAGTATTGGTCCCATCAATGTTGATCCTGGGTATGAATATGGTACATCTTACAACTGTAATGAGTCAATATCAAACATATGAGTAAATTTTGAGAAATATGAAGATAATGTTAACACACAATACGATGTACGGTATACATATGTAACACACAATACGATGTACGGTATACATATGTAACACACAATACGATGTACGGTATACATATGTAACACACAATACGATGAATGGTATATATATGTAAGAAAATGGCTTATGATAACCAATAAAACAAAAGAAGAACTATACACACAAGTATTCCCCATATAAAAAATCTTAACAGACCAAAAACAAAAAACAAAAATCAAACACAAATAATACCATAGTCAGGTCACTGCATACTCCTTAAGTGATGATCAAATACTAATAACTTAAGATATGCTTTATAAGATCAATCAAAAGGGATAGCTAATGGTCCATTGTAAGTCAATTATTTAAGACATGAAATAACAGGACGGCATACCACAACCAATAGTCGAAAGGCTCCCGGCTTGGCAAATAATAAAGTTTGTAATGAGGTCGAAACATAAGAAAACAATTATTGCAAAAAAATGCATATATTATACACAATATTAACAATGTACTATCTTAAATGAATGCATAAAATACAAATCCATTGAGATTTACAAAAATATAAATTCTAAATCTATAATCTAAAATTTATCAGTATGCTTACAAAAATTAATCCAACAGCTATTTAAATATGGGAAAACAAATGTCAAACAACATTTTAAATCTAATAACTTTTATTATAAAACAGCAGAGGAAATATTATTCATACATTTCAAGAAAACCAGCGCTTTTTATCAAACTTACAACAAACATTATCAGAATAAAATTAACATATCATTACAGTTCAGAGGATGCGGTATTAAAGTTTAGATAATAAGATAACGTAACGTCTAATGTTTTAATTATTGCCTTTTACACTGTAACAAATTAGAAAACTCTTTTTGAATTGATTTAAATCTAATTTTTTTCTTTCTTTTATGCAACACAATCAGATGTGCAAATAATATCTACGACAAGCTCGTCCCAGCCAGTATAGTAATTCCAGTCAGGGATGAGTCTTGGACAATTCTATTGAGAACATTTCATAGCATTCTGTCCAGAACACCCTTAAATCTAATAAAAGAAATCATACTTGTGGACGATAGTTCCAAAATGGGTAAGTTAACTTGTGAACCTTATTCAATATTTGTTCGGCATCAACTAAAAAAACTTTTCAGTGGATTTTTCTGTTAAACAATTTTAATACCAAATATGACTTGGAAGAGAGAAAACGTAATTGTCATACTGGTAATATTTATCTTCTATTCCTTACAAATATTTTAAACGCCCAAAGTTTGATTTTAAACAGATATATCATGTTATGGCGGGTATTTGCGAAAAATACCAGTCGAGGGACTGTTAAATTTCCCGAGCCGCTAGGCAAGGGAAATTTGGTCCCAAGACTGGTATTTTTCGCAAATACCCCTCCATAACATGATATATCTGTTTAATTACACCGAATAGATTTCGATTGAAACTCTCTGTACTGGCGAAAAGAAATATTTTTTTACTAGTAAGCTGTAATCCATAAACATGTTTATGCATTATTTTGAAGATAAGTCGATACTATCATAAATTACCGCGGGAATTATACACGTATTTATACGCGTTATCGCTGTCTTTATGTAGCGTCATAACCCAATAATTTTGGCGGGAAGAGGCTCGCGAGGGTAAAAAAGGAATATCCAAAATGGCAAATACCACGGCATAGAGGGGAATTTGAGGCAAATTCACCAGCAGTGGTGAAAAACATGCAAATTCGTTTGAAATGAGAGAAAATAAAGGTTAGAATATGCGAAAAATACACTGGCTACCAACCAATCAAAATCCAGCATTCTTATATAAGGTATATAAGGTGTAATTAATTTAATTATGCGTTCTGTTTTCAAAGTTTGAACTATATTGCATGTTGTACAAAGATTGCTATTTAAAACATGTGAAAATGAAAATAACACTTTTTCTCTAATTCTTCGTCAATTTATCCCTTTCTGCACCCATTGTATAAAAAAAAAAATTAATCAACGTGTGGTCCGTTTGATCTCAGTTCTTCATTGGTTAAAATCCGATTATGACGTCGAATTTTCTTGCTTTCCTCTGAATTTCTTATTGTGACGGCATGAAAAAAGGCGACCATGCCTGATGACGTCACATAGAAAGAACACATCATTTTGCAGATCAGTCAAAAAAAAAAAAAAAAAAAGAATAAGTTTGCCTGCATATTGTTTGAAAATCATTAGAGAAACAAATTCCATCACCAAATCTCGTGTAATACGATATTTATCCACTCTCGACTGTTAAATTTTCAATATTTAAAACGCTCGGCGAGCCTCGCGTTTTTAAATTTGAAAATTTAACTGTCTCGAGTGGATAAATATCGTATTACACTCGATGCAGTGGTAGAATCTATATATAAACGTTCGTTGGAAGCAATTTTCTGGATTTCCTTCATCACGAACGCTCAGACATAAACATTTAAAAGTCAAAGATGTATAAATACGTAGAAACGCTATAGAGAATAAACAAAGAGTTAAATGAACCCCAACTCTCTGAAATCTATATTGCAAACGACCAAACAGGACTCATGTTAACTATTATTTTAATGTAGGAAAACAATTTCATTTTTTTTCTTCACAATAAGCTCCTTTTTGTCAATTTGCATAACGGGAAAGACAAAGTTTACCAAGGAAAACTTGAAATAAATAAAACTCACTTATGGCAGTTTAAAGATGATTTTTTTATTGTCTATATTCAATCCAATTTCAAAATTCTTTTGTTAGATCACATGAAAGGTAGACTAGACTGGTATATTTCCCATCTACAAAAAGTAAAGATAATTCGACTAAGAGAAAAGAATGGGAGAAGTCTGATGGTTGCAAGACAGGAAGGGATAAATAAAGCTGAATCAGATATTGTCATAGTCATAGACTCGCATACAGAAGTTACTGAAGGTTAGTATTTCAAATTGTCATAATCATAGACTTACATAGAGAAGTAACTGAAGTTTAGTATTTCATATTGTCATAGTCATAGACTCGCATACAATAGTAACTGAAGTTTAGTATTTAATATTGTCATAGTCATAGACTTGCATAGAGAAGTAAAAAGTAAAATAACAGAAGATTAGTATTTAATATTGTTGTAGTCATAGACGTGCATAGAGAAGTAACTGAAGATTAGAATTTCATATTGTCATACTCATAGACTCGCATACAATAGTAACTGAAGTTTAGAATTTCTTATTGTCATAGACATAGACTCTGGTACAGAAGTAACTGAAGGTAAGTATTTCATATTGTCATAGTCATAGACTCGCATACAGAAGAAGATGCATTACGAATTAGGTTTCTGTCATAGTAAAGTGAAAAGGTACGTATTTATATATATCGGATATTGCCATAATAAGGGTAAGGTAGAAAGATGTACATCAAGGTGGTTATACATTTAACACCTTGTCAATCTCGGATTATTATCAGTATCAACATTATCCTTCGAATATTGAATGACAAAACACTTTATGAGTGTTAACCATCCGAAGCGCTTTTCTTGATTAACCCCTTATCAGGAACGCTGTGAAAACAGGGATGAATAAATACAGTTCAAAGAAACATTTGAACTATATGAATTAAAGGGACATACAACAATGGCCAAATTCATTCTAGGTCATCTTTGCCTGAGTGAGTTTGAACCTCAGTTTTTCAGCAATTTCTTAATTTTTCAACTGGAAATTTTAGAAAACTATTTAAAAAATCAAGTCAGAACCAAAGCACTTACTATTGATCTGATGATACCGGGGGACAAATAGTCCAATAGCATATTCAAAGTCTTTAAACGAATACGAAAACGTATGTAATCAGACTTGCATATTAATAAACTTATAGGACCGATTTAAGTTCGTACTTTTCATGTGTTTCTTAAGCTTATTCGGTTATGCTCAATACTAAACGATTAATCTAAATACTTATAATGCTTTGAAACATAGGCACAAAAAAGGCGTACACTGAACTGACGAATCTTTAAGATCAAGTTTGCCAAAATAGCAAATTCCTATTTCAACACTGTCATAGATATAAAAGATATTTCATATAAGCAACACTATAATATATCATTTCCAAGCCTCTGTCAAAGACTGTCACTTTTCCTTTTCTCATTAGCTCACATGAAGCAAAGAGCATGTGTAAGAAATCACAAACAATAGACGTCCATCGTCTGCCCGTTTTATTTCAATTTTTTTTCATTCCTTATAGGATGGATTGAACCATTAATCCAAAGAATCAGAGAAAAGCCTAATTTTTTGGTAGCTCCCATTGTTGATCAGATCTTCCCCGAAACTTTAGAGTTTGACTACAAGAATCCCAAACCTAGAGCTATGTCATTTGACTTTCATTTGAACCAGGACTGGATAGTATACAAACAGGAATACTTTGAGTCTATTTCATGGTCCAAACCTTATAGGTAAGTCATGGGTAAATTCAAAATTACCAAATACAAACTGCTTTTTACAGTGTTGTTTTCATTTTGTTTACCCTTGTTTTTATATTTAACTTAATTTGTACTATATAAAGAAAGTGTATACTATTTACTGTATGTGCTGATCAACTACAAAACATTTTTGTTGGCGTCTTTGTTAAATTTACTATCTACTACAACAACTTTTTGTTGGCGTCTTTATTAAATTTATGTGTATGTTTGTTTGAATATTTTTAGTCAGTTCTGTCGCATGTCTGTGATGTATGTTTACACAGTTTGGGCAGCTGATCCCAATTATTGTCACATTAACCTATTATGTCTGTTTGGGTTGCTCACCCAAGTTTGTAAATATAATGGAACTATCAACAACTGTCATACAAGTAGGAGGTATAGCTAGCTATAAAAACAGGTCTATCCCACCATTCTCTTCGGAAAATGCCTGAACCAAATCAGGAATATGACAGTTGTTTTCACTTCGTTCCTTTGGTTGATAAAGTCTAACGTTTGAGTTTACTTTGGAGTTTGGTAATTTTTCTAAAACGTTTTTGTTACCATATCATATTTAAACTTCATGCTAATATTAAATTCAAGATGAATTAAAAGATGCAGCAATCTAAATCTAGTTATTTGCACATAATTGTGTGTCTGTTGTATCCGTAAAATGATGCTTCACCAATGTAATATATAATAGGAAATTTGGTATAATTTAACAAAACACAATTTATTTTGTCTTTTCATCACGTATTATTTTTATCGCACCCAGTTACATTTTCAGAACAGTAGGAATACAAGGTAATGCACTGGTATTCAACAAGACGTTTTTCAATAAACTTGGCGGACTAGACACCGGTATGAGGGTCTGGGGAGGAGAACAGCAAGAACTCATGTTTAAGGTCTGTTCTGATATAAGTTGTATTTGTAATGGCAATATCCTATCTATTCGTACTTTATACTGAAACCTTTAACATAAGTCGTCAAGTTTCTTTTTTCAGTGTCATTCGATCTCATTCATTCTGAACTCTGTGACGAATCAACATTATATAACTGTACGACTTAAATTGTTTTTGTCACATTAAGATGATTACCAAAAAGGAAATTGAACAGTGAATATATATGATGTAAATAGTATTGAACGTTAGAAATGTTTTTATTGCAAGGTTGCTTTTACTTCGTAAAATGTACTTTCACTTTGTATGATATTATTTCTTCCGTAGTCAGTCCTACAACTATGCCCAAGAATTTGCATCAAAATGATGTTGGATGGAAAATCAGCTTATCACCAACACCACTTAGAAAACACAAAATTTTCAAATAAATTTGTCACTCCAATTATAAGTTTGTTAGTTGATGAATACCACTTGTTTAGTTTTCTTGATAATTGGTGGTAATTGTTGAATGAATGAATTAATAGTAAATACAAATGTGAATATTTAGTTAATTACAAATGTAAACATGTAAAAAAAATTAAAACTTATAGATAGACAAATAAAATTTCAATTTTTTTAATGTGTAGGAAATATAACATCACAAACTTTCCTTCATCCTTTTAATATTTAATTTCCATGAGTAGTTATTATAAAATGTTCAAATAATCAAAATTGCAGTTAATTTCATTGTTCCTGGAATGGTTATATCAGAAACTGGACATTTTCTGTATTATCATCTCTACTGTTACAAACTCAGTTTTTGTTTTAAACATCTGTTTCTTAAGTATTATTATCTGACCCTTTATCAGCATCAGGTGACAGATTTACACCTTTAGTTAACCATTTTATAATTGAGATAAGATATGAAAATTACACTCTGTAGGGTTTGGATGGAAGACTGTTAGTCGTTGTTATTGCCGTTCAGTGGATGTAAATAATATGTAGAGTCATTTAATGATTCATAACCAGTGTGATATTTTGAATATTTTGACCTACTCTATGGCAAAACGTAAACGCGTTGGTTACGAACTCGTAGGTTTTGTGGTTTTATTTACAAAAACGACATATATTTTTAGTATGTTATGTGTGGTGGTGATTTAGAAATTGTACCATGTTCTCACATCGGTCATGTATACAGAAAAAGACTTATATGGTCTAATGAGCTGCACAATAAGGCTATAATGAATGGAATGTGTAACCAGTATCGAGTAGCAGAGGTATGGATGGATGAATATAAGCATCTGGTCTTCCACAGACTTGGTAACTACACGGCAAGTATAAAAATTTGTATCTAACTTTTAAAGAAAATATTTTGCGATGTCAATTACTAGTAAATATGACGGTTTTTACTACAGAAATGGAGAGATTGAACATTTGTTTTTCTCTGTTTTTTCATAGTTTTGATAAAATAAGAATAACAGGTTTGAGTATTGACTAGTTGCATACACGAACCTGTTGTTAAAATAGCGCGTGTTGCGTTACCATTAAATTTGAATCGGCCATCGATCAGTTTATAGATATACCAAGTCTTATGTTTCTTTTGATTTTTCAATTTTTGTCCAAGCCTGAAATATGGATGGTAAATATAGAAAAATGATTTGTACGCAAATTGGGCATCAATAACTATGTAATCTTTTTTAATAATTTTAGTTACAAAAAATAGTATTGTTTCCATCTTCTAAGAGGGTCAATATAAACAATGCCTTTGCGTCTGAATTTATACAAGCTGTATATAATCTGAAATATCAACTCCATTAAGTTGCATCTTATATTTTCCTTTGAAAATGTGTACTTTTTGGGATTTTGATTCTATGAAATTAATGTCAGGCTGCAGTTTTTGTTTAATTTAAGAGACGTGCAGTTCTTTAAATGTCTGACATAATTTGTTTGCAGTGGAAAACAGGCGATATATCCAACAGGAAACGAATCAGAGAAGAAAACAAATGTAAACCATTCCAGTATGTAATAGATAGAATAACACAGATGATAGATTTATATATACCAGTTAATCTAAAAGCTTCAGGGGCAGTAAGTATAGAAGGGCAAATTGTATGCATTGTATTTCTTATAAGAGGTATGCAAATTGATAATAAGATAAATCAATAAACAATTTTTGTTTATAAAATCCACAACTAAAATAAAACGTTCAAATAAATTATTTATGAAAATAAACCAATATGGAAAGCACCGAAGAGTATTTTAATCTTTAATTGCGTTTCAGCAATGGGATTTTTTTCATATTTTTTCCACACGGTGAACAACCGTTAAAAGATCTCAATATTTCTGTAGGACATGGAATTCATTTTGCTTATGTTGAAAAAGAAAAGACTATATATAACATAATATTATACAGATTGCACATTCAGAGACAAATCTTTGTTTATCTTACTGGAATGAGAAACCATTTGTAGAGAAATGTCAAGGACGTGGATATTTCCAGGTATGTATAAGTCCAGAAATGCGCTTCGGACACACGAGGTGTATAAATTGGTATTTTCATTCAATTACATATATTCTATATATCTATATGACCCCTTTGTCCAGCTTAAATTTAAAATTAGGATTTATTGACCAACATCACAATGAGTCATAGCTTAGTCAATGACTAGATAAGAAATAGGTCTTTTTGAAGAACATTTGCGTATTAGCGTTATTTTCATGACGTCACAAATAGCACAAATTTTGATTTTCATGAAGGTTTAATAAAAGCAAGTCAATTTTAATTGATTGTTAAGACTGGAAGCTGACTGAATATTTAGTTTGCCGAGGTCTGCGCTCATTATTCTTTAGGCCTAAATATGGTTGAAATCCAAATGGGTTTTGTAAAGTATTATAAAAATTCTATGTTTGGTGTTGGAATGGCAATGCTTTATAAGAAAAATAGACAAAAATAGTACTATTTCACTTTCTTACATAACTTTTCATCAACTTGATACAATAGACTTAATATTTGGGGCCAATATTTAAACATATTGCACTTGCCGAACTTGCTCATTTAAACGCCAACAGTGTCTGAGCAGAAATTTGAACCAGGGTAATGTCAAAGAATGTCTCGTCCTTTTCAAAAAAAAAACATCATCGGAAGATACCAAGACCTTGTTGATAAATATTCCTTATCAACTTCACAAATAATACATGATGGTCTTGAATATAAAAATAAGTAGATGTGGTACTAGTATAATTGCAAATTAGACAACTATCCACCAAAGTTCAAATAAAGTTGATGTAATCAATCATAGGCTGCCGGACGACCTTCAACAATGAGAAAAACCCATACTGTATAGTCGGCTATAAAAGGCCCCGATATGAAAAATATGAAACAATTCAATTAGAAAACTAACGGAAGTATAGATTCTAGGTACTGACGTTGTTAATTATCTTAATTACGTGTTATGGTATTTTTTTTTAATTGTCTTTGTATATTTTTAACCTTTACTGTTTAGTCCATGTTTTGTAATATCCTTTTTGCGTGGCTCGGTATTTATACATCCCGCTATTGTGTTATTGTGCAATGGGTTTTTTTTTATTCTTCTCTTTCATTTTGCTTATGTGCTTTGTCTATAGAGTGTCTATATGCCATTTTGTTTTTCTTTGTTGAAATAGTTATTGTTTTCATAGTCATTAAGATTGTAACACAATGTTGACTGCTATACCCCAATTTTGACATTTTTACCTTTTATGTCTGTTTTGCTCACACATTGTTGTCAATATAATGGAATGCTATGCAACTGTCATACAAGTGAGAGGTTTAGCTAGCTATAAAACCAGGTTTAATCCACAATGTTCTACATAAGAAAATGCCTGTATCAAGTCTATTCGTTTGATATGTTTTAGCTTTTGATTTTGCCATTTGATAAAAGACTTTCCGTTTTGAATTTCCCTTGGAGTTCGGAATTTTTGTTATTTTACTTTTTACTGAAATTTTCTGTTATTAGCACAGAAATTCATTCTAAATTAAGGAATGCATCTTCGTAAGCATAGCTCTGGTTCTTTGTAATGTTTTGGCTATACTTTTTAGTACTTTTCTGTTATATCAGCTCTACAAAGTTTGTCACTAGGATTTAGACTTTCCAATAATTAGAATATAAAATAAAAGGGCATTCCGTTTTGAATTTTTCTTTGAGTTTGGTATTTTTGTTATATTACTTTTTACAGTTTCTTAGGTTTCCACCCATTTAGTGCCAGTTGTAAAACGAATATGCTGTCAATGTGACCATAATTTGAAATGTTTGTGTACTAATATGATCAGATGATGATTCTTGTATTCAGTTAGGTGAAATTAACATTATTGTGAAATTTAAGGTACCGGTATAAAAGACCAACATTAGGTTATTTAAAGGGTCAAACCATATCTCCTCCTTTATTTATCTTTATTGTTTATTAAACATAATTTTAACATTAATATTATTGAAAAAGATGTAAGCCCCAAGCCATTAAGTTTGTTTCATAATTATTAGTATGCGCTTTCTTTTGATGATGATCAACTTTTTTACCAAAATTCACTGAAATAAAAGACAAATGGGAAACAACCAGGTCACCTTTATACCTGAATTTTACTTAGCAAAGACTTTTTGAACACAAATACTCTAACAGTTGGTTTGTTTCTCAAGCGATTGTATCAGTTAAAGTGATTTCCACCTTGGACAGTCAAGGTTATTAAACATTATTTGATATCATCATAAACAAAGTTTGACGATTGTCATTTAAGAATTTGTCGACTATTATCAGGTTAGAGTGTTACAAATAATCATTTTCCAATGTTTCCTGTTTTTTTCTGGACTTCGTGATGCCCAATTTTTATACGACCGCAAAAAAATTTTGCGGTCGTATGACGTTGGCGTCGTCGTCGTCGTCGTCGTCGTCATCGTCCGAAGACGCATTGGTTTTCGCACTCTAACTTTAGTTTAAGTGAATGGATCTCTATGAAATTTTACCATAAGGTTCAATATCACAAAAGGAAGGTTGGGATTGATTTTGGGGGTTATGGTACCAACAGTTAAGGAATTAGGGGCCAAAAGGGCCAAAATAAGCATTTTGTAACTTCCAGACATAACTTGTGTGTTAGTGTATGGATCTCTCTGACATTGTACCACAAGGTTCCATATCACAAAGGGAATGCTGGGATTGATTTTTGGGGTAATTGCCTCAAAATTTCAGGAATTAGGGCCAAAAAGGGCAAAAACAAGCATTTTCTAGTTTCATGACAATAACTTGTGTGTAAGTCTATGGATCTTTCTGAAATTGTAGTCCAAGGTTCCATATCACAAAGGAAAGCTGGAATTGAGTTTGGGGTAATTGCCTGAAACGTTTAGGAATTAGGGGCCAAAAGGGCCAAAAATAAGCATTTTCTAGTTTCCAGACAATAACTTGTGTTCAAGTGTATGGATCTCTCTGAAATTGTACTGCAAGGTACCATACCTCAAAGGAAGGCTGGGATTGAGTTTGGGGTGATGAATCATAAGGGGTTCAAAAATTGGGGGAGTTTTCCTTTTTCCTTTTTTTCCTTTTTTTCTTTAAAATTTTCCATTTTAAGTTGGTTATTTCTGATTTATATTTAAAAGCAAATAATAATGATATGGCAGGAGATACACACCAAACAGGATGTGTAAATTATTATATAATAAGTATTGTGCAATAGCAAGAAATTTTCAATTGCACAGTATTGCGCAATAGCAAGAAATCTTCAATTGCACAATATTGCGCAATAGCAAGAAATATCCAATAGCACAATATTGCACAATAGCAAGAAATTGTCAATTGTACAGTATTGCGCAATAGCAAGAAATATTCAATTGCACAGTATTGCGCAATTGCAAGAAATATTCAATTGCACAGTATTGTGCAATAGCAAGAAATATTCAATTGCACAGTATTGCGCAATTGCAAGAAATATTCAATTGCACAGTATAGAAGATACTTTGTATAAATTGCTTATTTCTTGACCAATTTCAAAGGGTTTTATTCTTGAATTCTTGGGGTTCTTTAATATGCTGAATCTAACGGTGTATTAAGTTTTTGGATTTTGGGCCCCGTTTTTAAATTGGTCCACATTGAGGTCCAAAGGGTCCAAAATTAAATTTTGTTTGATTTCATCAAAAATTGAATTATTGGGGTTCTTTGATATGCCGAATCTAACCGTGTATTTAGATTCTTAATTTTTGGTCCCGTTTTCAAATTGGTCGACATTAAGGTCCAAAGGGTCCAAAATTAAACTTAGTTTGATTTTAACAACAATTGAATTCTTAGGGTTCTTTGATATGCTGAATCTAAACATGTATTTAGATTTTTGATTATGGGCCCAGTTTTCAAGTTGGTCCAAATCGGGGTCCAAAATTAAACTTTGTTTGATTTCAACAAAAATTGAATATATGGGGTTCTTTGATATGCTGAATCTAACCATGTATTTAGATTCTTAATTTTTGGTCCCGTTTTCAAATTGGTCTACATTAAGGTCCAAAGGGTCCAAAATTAAACTTAGTTTGATTTTAACAAAAATTGAATTCTTAGGGTTCTTTGATATGCTGAATCTAAACATGTATTTAGATTTTTGATTATGGGCCCAGTTTTCAAGTTGGTCCAAATCAGGGTCCAAAATTAAACTTTGTTTGATTTCAACAAAATTGAATATATGGGGTTCTTTGATATGCTGAATCTAACCATGTATTTAGATCTTTGATTTTGGGCCCCGTTATCAACTTTGTCTACATTGAGGTCAAAAGGGTCCAAAATTAAACTTTGTTTGATTTCATCAAAATTGAACTCTTGGGGTTCTTTGATATGCTGAATCTAACCATGTATTTAGATTTTGGATATTGGACCATAATAGGTGAATGTCCAATTTAAAATTTTTAAGTTCTTAGACCACATTCATTCTGTGTCAGAAACCTATGCTGTGTCAAATATTTAATCACAATCCAAATTCAGAGCTGTATCAAGCTTGAATGTTGTGTCCATACTTGCCCCAACTGTTCAGGGTTCGACATCTGCGGTCGTATCAAGCTGCGCCCTGCGGAGCATTTTATTCTAGTTTCATGACAATAACTTGTGTGTAAGTGTATGGATCTTTCTGAAATTGTACTACAAGGTTCCATATCACAAAGGGAAAGCTGGAATTGAGTTTGGGGGTAATTGCCCAAAACGTTTAGGAATTAGGGGCCAAAAGGGCCAAAATAAGCATTTTCTAGTTTCCAGACAATAACTTGTGTTCAAGTGTATGGATCTCTCTGAAATTGTACTGCAAGGTACCATACCTCAAAGGGAATGCTGGGATTGAGTTTGGGGTGATGAATCATAAGGGGTTCAAAAATTGGGGGAGTTTTCCTTTTTTTCCTTTTTTCCTTTTTTTTCTTTAAAATTTTCCATTTTAAGTTGGTTATTTCTGATTTATATTTAAAAGCAAATAATTATGATATGGCAGGAGATACACACCAAACAGGATGTGTAAATTATTATATAATAAGTATTGTGCAATAGCAAGAAATTTTCAATTGCACAGTATTGCGCAATAGCAAGAAATCTTCAATTGCACAGTATTGTGCAATAGCACAATATTGCGCAATAGCAAGAAATTGTCAATTGTACAGTATTGCGCAATAGCAAGAAATATTCAATTGCACAGTATTGCGCAATTGCAAGAAATATTCAATTGCACAGTATTGTGCAAAAGAAGATACTTTGTATAAATTGCTTATTTCTTGACCAATTTCAATGGGTTTTATTCTTGAACTCTTGGGGTTCTTTAATATGCTGAATCTAATCTTGTATTAAGTTTTTGGATTTTGGGCCCCATTTTTAAATTGGTCCACATTGAGGTCAAAAGGGTCCAAAATTAAACTTTGTTTGATTTCATCAAAAATTGAATTATTGGGGTTCTTTGATATGCCGAATCTAACCGTGTATTTAGATTCTTAATTTTGGTCCCTTTCAAATTGGTCTACATTAAGGTCCAAAGGGTCCAAAATTAAACTTAGTTTGATTTTAACAAAAATTGAATTCTTAGGGTTCTTTGATATGCTGAATCTAAACATGTATTTATATTTTTGATTATGGGCCCAGTTTTCAAGTTGGTCCAAATCGGGGTCCAAAATTAAACTTTGTTTGATTTCAACAAAATTGAATATATGGGGTTCTTTGATATGCTGAATCTAACCATGTATTTAGATTTTTGATTTTTGGGCCCCGTTATCAACTTTGTCCACATTGAGGTCAAAAGGGTCCAAAATTAAACTTTGTTTGATTTCATCAAAAATTGAACTCTTGGGGTTCTTTGATATGCTGAATCTAACCATGTATTTAGATTTTGGATATTGGACCATAATAGGTGAATGTCCAATTTAAAATTTTTAAGTTCTTAGACCACATTCATTCTGTGTCAGAAACCTATGCTGTGTCAAATATTTAATCACAATCCAAATTCAGAGCTGTATCACGCTTGAATGTTGTGTCCATACTTGCCCCAACTGTTCAGGGTTCGACCTCTGCGGTCGTATCAAGCTGCGCCCTGCGGAGCATTTTATTATTTTCTATGTAGTGTTTTGTGGACGTGTCTGTCTTTCGTCGTTTTTCGTTTCAATCATTTAATTTTGACGGACAGGGGTAAAACAATATGCCCTCCCCCAATTTTCAGTTGCGGGGGCATATTCTTTTACCTCTGTCCGTCCGTCCGTCGTCCGTTCGTCTGTCCGTCCTTCCATCTGTCCTTCCTTCCGTCCGTCCGTCCCATTATGGGTATAAAGTTATTCCAGATAACTCCTCCTACAGTTTGAATGCTAGGAAGTTTTCACTTTGCTGGCTGTTTGTACATATATTGAAAGTGTGCATGTGGTCAGAGTTTTGATTTTTATTAATTTTTGCGCTTTTAGGAGATAGTTGAACTTTGTCATTTTTTGGAGTATTTACTTGCATAAGAGGAGCATAGAGTTTCTGGATTACTTCTCCTTCAGTTTGAATGCTAGAAAGTTTTCACTTTGCTGGCTGTTTGTACATATATTGAAAGTGTGCATGTAGTCAGGGTTTTGATTTTTATTAATATTTGCTCTTTTGGGAGATAGTTGAACTTTGTCATGTTTGGAGTATATACACTTGCATAAGAGGTGTATGGCGTTTCCGGAAACTCCTCCTACAGTGAACCATAGACCTATGTGCTCCCATGCTCTATTTTGTGTATTTTAAAATAACACTTTGCATCTGCGGGGGCATCGTTTGTGTCTCCCAGACACAATAATATCTCAAAGAAAGTCCTACATTGACTTTGTTATAATACAGTTACTTCAGAGTGGTGTGCGGGGGATCACTTTGTCTAGTTTGCCTTTGCGTTCTCAGTCTCAACTGTATACGATCTATTTTAGTTATTTTGCCTTAGATAAAAAATAAGTATAACAAAAATACCTACAATGCTAATTCAAAAAGGAAAAGTCCATAAAAACTGATAAAATCAAACGTTATCAATCAACGTAACAATTGAAAAACAACTGCTATATTCCTGACCTGGTACAAGCATATTCCAAAGAAAATGGTGAGTTAAACCTGGTGTTATAGCTTGCTAAACCTCCCACTTGTATGACAGTTGTTTATAGATTCGTTATATTGGCAAATTTGGGTAAAATAATCATAGATAACAGGCTAAATATTGTGTACGCCAGGCTCGCGTTTCATCTACGAAAGACTCATTAATGGCGCTCGAATCAAAAAGGTTCAAAAGGCCAAATAAAAAACGAAGTTAAAAGCACCGAGGACCCAAAAATTTGAAGTAATTTGCCAAATACAGCAAAGGTAATCCATTCTTGGGGGTAGAAAGTCCGTAGTACTAGTAGTTCGAAAAATTTTAAGTTTTGTTTAACAGTTGGAACCACTGTGTAGCTAATGCGTTGTTTTAAACTTGTTTTGCAGTTTTGGGACTTGTCAAAAGATTTTCAAATACGTTGTGAGAATGCTTGCCTTGTTTTTGAGGACAACAAAGTAAAAACTAAAAGATGTGAATACTACAAAGATCAGAAATGGAATTATTTACAGGTGATTTATTTTTGCGTTTAATACTCGCTTTATTGGAGTTTAAATACAGCGTAACCCTGGATAGACACGTGAAATATGTCACATTCAAATCAGACTTGTATTCATTTAGTTTTAATACTGCGTTAAAAAATTAAAATAAATCGTTTGCTTACAGCAAATCTATAACGCAAACGAAGGAAGCTTCAGTAACCATAAGAATAACAGCAACAACAATGAAAACAAAATGACATAACATACATAAAACCCACTAAATAGTTCATAGATTGAATACTGAATTCAATTGACACCGTGAACATCCTCACATAGTATACTACTAGTGAGAATAGGATATCGCTTGATAACAACTTGAGTTATTTAATTTCAATATAATAATAAACAATAGAATTGCGACTGAAAACGGGAAATGTGTCAAAGAGACAACAACCCGACCAGAGAGCAGAAAACAGCCAAGGTCACCAGCATTGTGCGACTTTATAATAACAATCTAAATCAAATAACAAGAGTTGATGTCAAGCGATATCAAATTCTCAAGAGTTGTTAAACCTATTTCTTTAATGGAAAATATTCTCGTTGTGTTAATTAGAAATTCTGCGAATCGTCGATCTAGTTTTTGCTTATACCAGTGTGACGTCATATGTCCTGTTCCGACGTCAAACTTTAAAATCAGACATTTAAAAACTTTTTTACTTCAGAATGTTAAAAATTTGACAAAAAGTGTGATTGTTCTGAATATTATTGGAGAAATCACAGATCTCCGTTACCATTGACTATTGTTCATTGTTTAAATACCAGTCTTTGTAAGAATCAGGCAATTTAGAAAACATTCAAAACATGGCAGAAAAAAACCCACCAACCTAACTACCCTATTTTGAAGGTGCCCTCATCCTGAGTTTGAAATGGTAGGTCTTTCGTTTCTGCGTGTCTGGTAATTTGAGATATATCTAGATAAATTTTGGTTCGAATGATAGCAAATTACGGAGTCATCTCCCCTTAATTGTTGATTTCTAGTGCATTTCAACCAAATTATATTTTGAATTATCAGAACTGGGAAAGGAACCGAATTTTATATTCATGCACCATTATACATTCTGAACTCAAATCAATGTCAACCTGAGTGGGTTTTTGTTTGTCATGTTTTCACCACTGCCTGATTCTTAGGCAGATTGGCACTTAAAGTTTCTAAAGTCATCAATGACCTAACGAATAGCCAATGGAAATGTCGCAATATCGTCCCATGATGATGAATAATCAAATTAATGCATTTTTCGTATCACGCACACTCCGTGCAGTGTGATACGAGAACTATCTCTTTATTCGAGAAATAGATAACAGGCCACAACCATAAGATAAAGTAAATTCCATCTTAAGCTTGGTCATGATTTATATGTATATCAAATAACATAAAATTGGGATAAACGTCTACCAAAGAGAGGCGGAAGATACCAAAGAGGCATTTTAAAAACATAAGTCGATGACAAACTGACAACGTCATGGCAAAACACGAAAATGACCCAAAAACAAACAACAGTCTACAAAACACAACATAGTAATCTAAAATAAAAACTGAACAACACGAACCCCACAAAAAAACCGGAGGTCATCGCAGGTGCTCCGGAAGACAGAATTCGAAATCACAAGTGTATTAACAACAGACATATAAACTAAACTTTAAGTTTTCGACGATAGACAAGTGACCATAGCATGTGTGTAGATGAAATAACTCTTTATAATTTCGTGCATCCGAAGCTTTTTTCTGGATTTAACTTCATCCGGAACGCTCAAAGCCAAACATATGAAAGCCAGGGATGCATACATACATAGAAACATCTTAGGGACCTAAGAGGAAAAGAAAAAATCTTTTTTTTTTTCAAATTATTTCTAAAATTATCAGCGGGGATTTTATTATTAAAGGTATGCTATAAATCAGGTCAGCTTCGAAGTACCTACTACTGGGCTGATGATAGTCCCGGGGACTAACAGTTCAACAGCAATTTATTGACACAGTGCTTGTATAAAAATATAACAAAAATTCCGAACTCAAAGTAAATGAGAAAAGAAAAAAATACTTTATAAATTTCGTTCGTCCGAAACGCCTTTTCGGATTTACCTTCACCAGGAAAGCGCGAACCTCAACATTTGGAAGCCATAGATGGTGAATTACATTATTAAATAGTGATTTTAGGAAGTTGTATATACCTTAACTTTATATTTTTTTTGTTCCGATTCGTTTCGTTTTGTTTCATTTTGATTGGTTTGTTCTTCTATTTTTCAATTTTGTATATACTTACATTCAATTCAGTGATTCTCGACTTTTAATGTGGTATTTCATATATTTTGTAGAATAATAGGATACAACATATCAAATCAGGATTGTGCTTGAATGTTTTAAATGCCAAAACACTAAGATTAGAAAGATGTTCACAAACAAAACAGCAGACATGGTATTGGGAGAGGAAATATTGAAAGCATTAATACATATATTGCTTTTAAATCAAAATAGTTTCAATTTATTATCAAAGATTATTACATAACACACATTGAATATACACTATGTATATAAATAAATTTTAAGTCATGACAGTTGCCATGTTTTGATATCAACCTCTTTGATTCAGAGATCATGCAAACCTACTATGTAGAACTATCGCCTTCTATACACCAGTTTATATCACTGTGGTACGTGGTGTACACTTGCATAATATTACCACAAATTACATGTGAAATAGTACATATATAATATATAGAAGTCTATAAAAAGGACCAACCAGCAAATTTAATATGTACCGGATACTACAATAGACGATACTGCGCAGAAAGCAAAAAAAATTATATAAGTCTAAAGATTTGCACAACGGTACTAATATAAGATGATAATATACGAAGATGATGTTATAAAAATCGTGTTGACAAATATTTCGGCTTAACAAATAGCCTTCGTCAGTGTCAATAAGTTTAAACAATACTATTTGTTTTGAGTAAAATAGCTCAATAATACAGGTAAGTTTTGGTCTATTGATTTAATCCCAAATCTTGAACCTCATTAAATAAAACAAAACTCAATACTCAATAGATGCATATATATATATATATATATATATATATATATATATATATATATAAACATCAAAAGTTAAGCACCACCTAAATATTAATCGCAATATTTTTAAACTATTGCAAAAAATATTTATAAGAATTGCCTATAACATACACTAAGAAAATTCATTACGACCAAAAAATTAAACTCCGATAAACACGCTAAGCAACTTTTATTAAAGGTCATCTGCACTTTTCGAATACACTGTTTCGATGCCTTCAAATCATCTTCCTACTGTCGCGCGTACAGGTGAAATTTGACCTTCACCAAGTCACTGTGAAATATGGCAAGGCGTAAGTTATCTGTGACTGAACGTTGACAAGCAATTGGCATGTCAAATGCCGGTAGGAGCACTACATAGGTAACCATTTCAATTTAATCACACCGTCATTGTCAGCATTTTACAACGTCATGTTGACACAGGAACTGTAAATGATAGACCAAGGTTGACAGACTGTTTCAAGGTGGTCGGGTTAGTGTAAAATGACGACTTCATAGAGGCTATAGCACGTCGTGTTGTCAAGGGGCTCTAACAGTCAGGCACCGTATTCAGGTTTCAAAGGGCTAATGACCATCGATGGAACATGAAGAGCTAAAACATTGGTCAAATGAGAGTCGGTTTCTGTAACTACCAATAGACCAGAATACAGTTTAAATAAAACTTTATAACAAAACAACATTTGCCCAACGAAACTCAAGGGTAGCATGAACGGACAGAGATACTAGAAACATTGCAGTCCCTCATTTTGATAATCCTCCACTTGCGTCAAGACCCTTGTACATGTACGACAATGCTAGACCACACAGGGCAAGGGTTGTAACGGAGTACAAAGAGGAAGAAGCCATTGACACTATCTTTGGCCTTCCATGTCTACAAACATGAACCCTATCGAACATGTCTGGGATGCCATTGGCAGAAATCTCAATCGCAGTGATCCACCTTTGCAAAATCTTAGCGATTTAAGAAGGGCAATTGTTGCTAAATGGAATTAATTTGCTCAACTAAAGTTCAGAAGGCTTGTACAGAGTGTGAGACGCCGTGTTATGGAACTGTACCGGAAGAGAGATGATTACACATCCTATTGACTCAAATATTGACATTAAATTTTCCAAACATACCAAAGATTAATTGTAGAGACTTTTAATGATATTGGGTGAATAATTGTTGTAAAAAAATAAGATCACAGTGAAACTTAAATTCCGTTTCTGATTTGTGTAGTTTTCACTATTTTTATGAACGCAAAATTCAAATGCATGGAACCGGCATCAGTGACTAAACTTAAATTTATGGTTTGTATATGGTATATGTTAGCAATATTGCTACATGAATATTTTCTATTTTTCGAGGATAAACTGATTTTTTTAAATGAAAAAAAAAATCGATGCAATAAAAATAGGTGGTGCTTAACTTTTGGCGGACTGCATATATCCCAAATTGTCACAATGAGTGTAAAATAATAGAAAAGTCCCTCTATAAAACTGCTAGTATTTCTTTTTGGTGCCTTTTGGATTAAGTACATTTAGTTCCTTTATCCAAAAGCTTTCCCGAACCTGTCGCTGGGGATCACTCCAGTGATTGTTGTGTTCAATCACTAAGATTTTTTCATGCGGTTAAAGTCATCAAGTTTGTGACCCGACTGTCTGAAATGCTGACTAACTGGAAGAAGTAGCTTCTTAAAAATATCACTCCTATGGCCATTGAGGCGTTTGTGGAAAGGCTGCTTTGACTCACCAACATATTGGAGGCCACAAACCGAACATTCTAGAATGTAAATAACATTTATACTTTTGCAGGTCACATTGCAAAATATCCTATAGTTATTTTCGGTTGCCTTACTGTGAAAAGTTGATGAGAAATGCATCTGTAGGCAGCATTTGTAGCGTTTTTCATCACACGAACGACATTCTCCAGAAGTACTTCTCGGATCAGACACTTCAGCCCGCACCAGCAGGTTCCGCAGACGATTGGGTTGCCTAAAAGCTATCATGGGGGCTCGGGAAAAATCTTGGATAGTTTGAAATTCTTTTCAACTGTTTTCAATGCTCACGAATGACACCGAAGCTGTTTTTGAGAGTTGGGTGGTAAGTAAGAACACATGAAGTCCTTTTGTTTTTATTTTTGTTTTTATCTTTATATTCTAACAGTTTTCTATTTTGAATAGTTCTGTGTTTATAGCCCCTTCTCTTCAAGCGGGTTTCGAGTTGACTCAGTCGTTTTTCAGTTGTTTCTGTGTTGGAATATAATCGCTTGACTCTGAGTGCCTGACTGTACAGGATGCTCAGTACAGTGAGTAGGATGGCAACTTTTAGGGGACAGGTATTGATGAGTATCAGTAGGCTTAGAACATATGTCTGTGGATATCATGCCATCTGTTAGGGAGCTGGAAGTATCGAGGAAGGTGATTTTGGATTTAGATCCCTCATGACTTTGATGTATGTTGTTGGCATGAGTGATGAAAGTATCTAAATCCTCGTCACTTTTATTCCATTTCATATCCACATCATCTATAAATCTAAACCAGGAAAGCGGTTTTTCGATTGAAGATTCAAGGAGTTGTTTTTCTAATTTGCTCATAAATATGTTAGCATATGATGGAGCCATTTTGGTACCCATAGTAGTTCCATTTTATTTTCTCTAAGATCCAATAACGTTTTTTTTTTCAAAACGTTCCCAAATCGATTGTTAAAAGTATCCCTAATTTGCAGATAAAGAATAATCAATGTAAAATTTAACATTTTAGATGATAACCATGTCGCATTATAAGTGTGATCACGTAGTTTAGATTACCAAATTATTCGTGGTAAAATATAACAAACGGAAGCATATTCAGTATTATAAGGATTTATAAAAATATCATGGATTCTGATTGGTTGCCTCATCAATGACGATCGAAACAAAGTTAAAAAGGCCAAATAAAATGGACCAGACCGAAAGGTTTTGCCAAATTACTGCGAGTAATCTTAGATCGCTGCTTTGTGTATTTTGTGTTTATGTTTTTATGTTTTAGTTTTGACTCATTAGTGACGATCGAAACAAAGTTAATAAGGCCAAATAAAGAGGACCAGACATACTCCACCATAACGAATTTCAACATACGTCAATGGTGCTACTTACTTTATCGAACAGTGTTATTTTACATGTGATGTAAATAGCTTATCAAATATGGTTATAAAGGTGCACGAAATTTTACTTCCTCCTTTCTTTGGTGAACAGAGGGAGATAACAGACATGTTGGGTGTTGTCTACCAACAAAATTTATACAACTCATGTTTCTCGTTGTGTTTACCTGTAAATTGTCGCAAATGAAATAATTTTAAAGACGCAGGTGAAAAACATAGGCGCAATTAAAATGTTGATTGGCTAAAAAGCGAAACACCGATAAAAAGAGTTGTATTCCAGGTTGAAATGGAATATTGTTTCAATGTTATGTCAAGGTTTTCGACAATAAGTATAAACGAATTATGAAAACTCAACGATAAGCTCTTAAATAGCCCATACTATTGACATCCGTGTCCTAATTTATCTTTATAATTTACTTTTTATTTACATCCTAGATTGAACCCTGCTGATATGATATTCACTTAAAGTTTAAGGTAATAACTTAAATAAAATTTGAAGTACAGTTTTCACTCAGATATCACTGCTGAAAATTGAAAAGAGATAAGTGGTAGATATTCGTAGGGTGCAGCATCATGATGTTCAAGTGTACAATGCTTGGGTTAATTAAATTATGTTTACAACTTGGATTAAGAATTTTACTTGCAGGATACCTGTATGTTAAATGAAACTTAAAACAACATAAACAAATTAAATGATGTTATGGACCAGTTAAGTGAATCATATTTCCATATAGACATGCAATTTATATGTAGAGTTTCTTGTTATTAACTTTGGTACAAATGCAGGAAATCGTTTGAGAGAAGAGTTGGTATCTAATTAGAGTAGTACGACATGATGTTTTCCTACCAAAGGTCGGTGGTTCTTTCCGATCACTCTGACTTCCTCCACCAATAAAAACTGACCGCCACGAAATAGCAAATAGTGCTGCAAGTGGCGTTAAACTCCAATCAATCAATCAATCAATGACATGATGTATAAAGATTTTATGCGACATTGGATAGAAATTATATATGTTACCATATACGCCCATCAAATTTTGAAAATATTTACCAAGAATAACCTTTTATGGTCTATTTCTGTTTTTATTGAAACAAACTGCCTGCCAAGAAACACGTTAGTATTTTATTGTATTAATATGAAAGTCTCCGTTAATTTTTTTCACTAGTTTTCTAGAAATGGGGTGATAATACACTTGTATCAATTGTTGAGATCCAAATGTTGCCATTTTCCGCTGTGTTTTGATATGGATTTTTACTATTTTAAAAAGTACTTTTTTTATATAAGTGTCTATGATAAAGTGCAATAGAGCTCTGTCAAGGTCATTAGTCCTCAATGTTATTACTGAAGACCCCATGGGTCTAGGAACTTTGGTTTAATAGTAAAAGCTGATTTTGTCTTTTCAGAAACCTAAAACAGGGGTTATGCCCCTTACAAAAAGGTCAAATCTCTTCAGTTTAATGTTACAAAGTTCCGCCTTAATGACCCAAACATTTCCCACTATTCAAAACTTCTGTAAGTATAATGGTTTCTGAGATTATCCCATAACAAGGTGTTAGGTCAAAGGTCAAGGTCAACATACAAATTTGACCTTGAGGCATTCTCAAAGTCACATGAATTGATGATCATTGGTGAAGATCCTAGGTGGCTACGACTGACGGTTTCTGAGTTTTAGTGGCCAACCAACACCGGTAAATTTTCAAAGGGGCATAACCCTACCAATGAGTCGCTGAATCTTTTCGATCCAAAAGTAACGAAGAACCAGTGTCTGGTCCTGAACAAATTCCACACTTCGTTTTTTTTTTCTACCTATTACGGTTACGGTGTTTGAATGATAACAAGGTTTTTAGGTTTCGGGCGGATAACTCCGGACCGACAAAATTTTACGACTCACAGGGTGAGTTCCGAATAGGTATTTGTGACACCGATAAAAGTGTGAACCTGAAAGCGACACGTCTTACGGTTAAGGTTGCTAACTTCGTCAAAATTTGGCGGGAAAAGAATTATAATAATCAGAAGAAATACAGTAAGGTCTTTCCCTTTTGGAAAAGGAAAGACCTTAATTAGTAGAAGGATATAAAAGACACTAAAAAAGTCATGCTATTCAATTACAAGGTTGAGAAAACTAAAGTATCCTGTTATCATGGTAACCACGGCGGACAACCACAAATGTAAAATATACATTTTCATTTATTTATAAGGTTAAACAAATGAAAACCTTATGATAATCCAAATCAATTTGAAATACTAAGGCTTTTCTACCTCAGGAATAGATTACCTTTGCTGTATTTGGCAAAACTTTAAGGATGTTTGGTCCTCAATGTTTTTCAACTTCGTACTTTATTTGGCCTTTTTAACCTTTTTTGATTCGAGCGTCACTGATGAGTTTTTGTAGACGCGAGTCTGGAGCAAATACAAAATTTCAATCCTGGTATCTATGATGAGTTTATATACATCAATATAATAGATATAAATATCATGATCATTGATAATAAACAACTTCCAGATACAGGTCGAAGAAAGAACCATAAGTCTAGTCATTCTTTTGATTGATTTGAATTATTATCGATAATCTTCTGCGCACCTGGTGCATAGGTAATAATTAATACTGAATAATAACCCACAAAATATGTAAGAAAACAGAAATTTCCTATGGCAATCGGCATAGTGTTTCCAAAATATGGTATTCATAATTATTTTTTATATAAATATACAGATTAAATGTAAATTTTATCTATATATTGTTTGACAATAAATTTTTTTTTTGAATTTGAATTTACAAATGCAAATAAGAAAACATAACATAATTATTGATATTGAACCTAGTAATCAAATTTATCAAGCAGAAACGGTATAGCTTTCATCATTGGCAACTCGGTAAGAACAGCCGTTCTTGTAGACTGTGTAGAATGCCGCTGCTAAAAACAGACAACCAATAACACCAAAATATCCACCATATACTGTAAACTGAAAAGAAATCTTCAGGGTTGGTTGGTTGGTTCTATTTGTATAGAAGTATATTGTGGTATCTTATATGAATAGAACTAAAAATGTCAACTCGAATGTTGTGTTGAGTTAAAACTGTTTACGAAATTCATAAAATATTCATAATTTAGGCGCATTATTTTTATTCTTCATTTTTTTGTCAATTTTGTGTATAATTTTGAAAAAAGTGTAAATACGAACACATTCAGGATTCAAACTCATATACAAATAAATAAGATGTCTTTTGTTTGTCTTTTATTTTTATGTCGTTTGCTTGCTGTCTCACTAACGTACCCCTTACATCTCCTTATATTCAAAATCAAATGAAATAGGTTCGTAAGGCGATGTAGTGTTTTTTTTAGCTCACCTGGCTCAAAGGGCCAAATGAGCTTTTCTCATCACTTGGGGTCCGTCGTCCGTCGTCCGTCGTCCGTTAACTTTTACAAAAATCTTCTCCTCTGAAACTACTTGACCAAAATTAACCAAACTTGGCCACAATCATCATTGGGGTATCTAGTTTAAAAAATGTGTCCGGTGACCCGGCCAACCAATCAAGATGGCCGCCATGGCTAAAAATAGAACATAGGTGTAAAATATAGATTTTGGCTTATATCTCTGAAACCATTAAGAGCAAATCTGACGGGCTAAAATTGTTTATCAGGTCAAGATCTATCTGCCCTGAAATTTTCAGATGAATCGGACAACCCGTTGTTGGGTTGCTGCCCCTGAATTGGTAATTTTAAGGAAATTTTGCCGTTTTTGGTTATTATCTTGAATATCATTATAGATAGAGATAAACTGTAAAAAGCAATAATGTTCAGCAACGTAAGATCTACAAATAAGTCAACATGACCAAAATTGTCAATTGACCCCTTAAGGAGTTATTGCCCTTTATAGTCAATTTTCATAAATTTTGTAAATTTTTGTAAATTTTTACAAAATATTTTCCACTGTAACTACTGGGCCAAGTTCATTATAGATAGAGATAATTGTAAGCAGCAAGAATGTTCAGTAAAGTAAGATCTACAAACACATCATCATCACCAAAACACAATTTTGTCATGATTCCATCTGTGTCCTTTGTTATATATGCACATAGACCAAGGTGAGCGACACAGGCTCTTTAGAGCCTCTAGTTTTTTTATTTAAACGTTTTTCCTTTTAAATCAAATAATATCATTATGCTTGTAAAGGCGCAGTATACGTAATTGTATGGTGTTTAGGATTTTTACGAAATTTTGTATTCATTGAGAACACGTTAAGCTGCGTAAAACTGAAACTGACATAGTTAGCATATATATTTCTAGAGACACAAAAAGTGATTGAATCACACTTTAGTAGGCGATTTCTGGAAATTATGTGCACAGGTTTTTGTTTACAAATCTTTTTATAATATTGTCGTGAACGGTTTAATGATTTGAAATTAAATGATGTCTAAATCATTTAAGTTTGAGTGATGTACTTACATAGAATAACATAGAGAATGGTACTAAGAAACGTGACGCCGTAACGTAACGACTTTACATCTATTTGACATTTTTGGCGCCTTTTTCACTACATAACGAGCCTATTGGTTTCTAGTGAAAAAGTCAATTTTCATCCCTGATTTAATCCAAGTAACTGATGCAATTAATTTTCATCATTATTATCTGGTTTATTTATTGAATTTTAAATGTGTACCTGTGTCTGTACGTCCACACCAAGACCGACTTTATCCACAACAATAACTGTTAGTATTGTTTCAACTACCAGAGCCATAAACATGTTTGCTCCAAACACAAACCCATACCGTTGTCTCGTAAGGGATTTAGCAATCTGTAACCTGTTAGGTAAAGTAAATATACATAGTTTTTGTACTGCTTCGTCTAACTGTTACGATTAAATTGCATAAATTATGCATGCAACTTAGTTCAACACAGCAAAGCTTGTGAACCCATTGAATCATAGAACAAAGATAAATTCCTTCTGGCATTTATGGTAGGTTTTTGATAATTTCGGTTAGAAAGGAGGAACGATAAGAGCCATTATTGACTCCTGCAACTGAAACAATCCAGTAAAATTATTGAAGCCTGTGGCAATATTATGTTAATTTTATTGATAAATGAACAAGTTGATATAATCTGTCCATTTAAGTACAGATAGGTTACTTTGACACCCTTAATATGTCCAAATCATTCTGTTTGACTTGAAATAGTAATGTTACATCTTGTAGCAAAATAAATTCTTTCCCCATTTCTAAATATTGATAACAAGATCTCAAACGAGGCTAGTATGGCAGTTTTTGCAGTTTTTAACTTAAAATTTGAAGCCTTAATGCAACTAAATAAGACAAATTTCAAAACCATTAATATTGACTCTGACAGACGAATGTCTGGTAGACATCTGAAGGATGCAATTTGATAGATTTAAAATACGTTCACATTATCGAATTCAGGGGCCAAAAAGTCACCTTTTCATTCCTTCTCCTTTATTCAATCGTTTCTAGATTTAGTGCGAGTGAGAGCTTGACATACATATTTTCGTTTTTGTGTCGTGTTGACGGTATATCATACGTGGCTTGTCTTCTTATTGTCGTTTTTGTAATCCGCTATTACAATTAATAAACTGCACTGCGGTTTTAAGAGTCTACACCGAGTGACAGTGCCTTTATAAGATTAAAGATATATATTTCAAACTTTTAATCCTGGTATCTATGTTGAGTGTATCTCAATCACATTTGTTAGGCATGTACGTTATAAATTCAGAGAAAGTAAAGCTCGATTGAGACTATGATAAACGGGACTTACTAATAGCTATTGGAAATGTCGAAAGACATATGCATTCACCTCTAATTGAAATGAGCTGAAAATTCAAAGGATAATTGAAAATAGATGTAACGAAACTTTACTTATTACTTACATTGCTAAATATATAAAACTTACGTTGCTAACGTTATCACTGTATGATATGTAGCTCTAAAGACGCTGTACAATGCATATGAAGCCCATATATTTGTTGATTGTCCCATTATCGTAAGGACAGCGGTATTAAAAACACATACGATGGCCATTATTGTTTCTGATAGTCCTGGACGAGACCAATTCACGGGTAAAAACCCCAAAACTATTACACTAATGGAACCTAATGAATAAAAAAATATATAAATATACCTACATACATCAAAAATCAAACTTCTCCTTCGGCTTGCATGTGCATTATATGTATCAAAATCCCATCGAAGAGTATAATGAAGTACGCATAAAACTTCAGTATTTTCTAAGTGTTTAAACGATATTAGCGTGTCTCTACAATTCATGAATGTAAATTCGATATATTTGTGTGATGCCCGCCAAAATTACGCACTTAGATAATTAGAATACAGATTTAAAGTAAATAATTTACTACTTAAAGAAGTTTCTAGAATACGACAGTAGCATTTCAGTAAACAATGACTCATATCTAACGTATTAAAATTCATTAATGCTTCGTTTTCCGTCTCAAATTCCCTCATCTCGAACAATTAGTCTCAGCTTTTTTGTGTCAATTGTTTCCTTGATTATATTTTGTAATATTCGCATACTTTCTAGAGTTGGAGTAAAATATAACATTGTAAAACGCAGATCATCGAGCCTAATATAATGAGAAACACAAATAAGGTTTGCTGGAGAATATTTTTGTACCTAGTTGATGGTGTCAAAGCTGTAAAAAATTATATACCAAGATGACAATATGTTGTAGGCATAAAAATACTTAATCGAAATAATTAGCAAACTCACTTATTAGGGTACCAAACGCCTCTACAGCTCCGTTGTAAATGGTTCCCTTTTTATCTTCTGGGGTAATTACTTCCCATAGGTTCTGAATATAATTCTGGACTTGCAAATGTCCACATGATGCAAATGCCCACCAAAAAGACCAAGCTATCACAGACTTATCTGAATATGCAGTTTTCAGTTCATTCCATAAGAATAAAATTCCTCGCTTACAAGTGGGTTTTTGAACATTTTGACTTTCTTGTATGGCTGAGAATCCAATATTGTTGTCCAACTCTTTGTTCGTTGCATCTTTGTTTTTGTCGTGCTTTTGAGAGTGAAATATATCCGAATGGCTTGGTCTTCTTAATGTTACGGCTAAGATAAATGCCAGCGAAACACTTACCATTGATATTATATTTAGTTGTTTATAGTCCATTAAATTAAAAGATACGAGCAACTGTCCAGTCAAATATGCAGCAAAACGACCGATAAGAATTGCAGCTCGTGTAAAGCTTGTTATAATCTTGTAGTGTTCATTAGAAACCATCGCAAAGAGATACGAATAGTAGGCTATTTCAGTAGCTGTTACGAGACCGTAGCAGACTTCCATGAATTTAAAAGCCAGAACACCTTGTGCCCACAAAAGAATACACCATGTTGCAATGTATGTTGCACCTACAATGTATAAATATTTTCTTGATATTATGGACTCTCGTCATATTGATATTTTTAAATCAATGCCCCTAAATTTTGTCTATATAATAAGTCAGAAACACGCGTCTGCGAATATGTTTTATACCAAGAGGTATAACTTTAGTATGAAATTTATATTTGTTTATTATTTTTTCTGACATATACTGACAATATGAATTCGATATAAATTCGAACTTATTTTAGAACTTTAAAAGATTGCATGTGTGTATATATGGGTGTGTGTGTGTGTGTGTGTATTTTAAACAAAATTGAAGTTACCAGGTAAAAACTAATCAATCACACATTAATAAGTGTGGATTTCTTCTTTATCTATTAACACTGATTATATATCAAATAACATACCTTCAAGGACTAACATTGGCTGGTAGAGAAAATAGTCAGTCAGGAGAAATACAGGTACGAGCCACAGCAGGTACGCATAAGTCCATATAGGATATATTTCATTATCGACTTCTTCAACTGTCAGATTTTTCCATGGTCCGGTTAGATATGCCGATAAATAAGCCTCAGATGGTCTGTATTCTTTTAAAAAGCCATAGAGGCATACCAAAAAAGTCAACACTTTCCAATGCATAATTTATCTATTAAAACAAAATAATAATAAAAATAAACAACAAATTTATACTAGTACGATGAGGAACTAATTTTCTCAGAACATATTAGAAAACACGAGATGTCAAAGTTCATAATCGACCGTGTCTAGACATAAAAATCATATTATAAAAAAGCACTATCGAGACTTTTTTGAAATGGGACAGACGCATGCATAGGTGGCGGGGTTTATCGAATTTTTTCAGAAATTAACCACCTCAGTGAAGTGGATTAATAAAAGGTTCATAGAATATGTGATAACGTACGAAAGTCATATCAGAAAGAAAGGAAACTTAATAATATGATTCCGATGTAAGATTACAGTTTTGTTTTGATTGTGTTAACCCTTGTCTTTATATTTTACTTAATTTTTACTTTATCAAGAAAGTGTATACTATATACTGTATGTACCATCAACTACAAAAAAAATTTTCGTTTTTTGTCAGATTTATTTTTATGTTTGTTTGAATTTTCAGTCAGTTGTGCTGTGTGTCTTTGATGTATGTTTACACAGTTTTGGCCGCTCGATCCCAATTATTGTCACATTAACCTATCAAGTCTGTTTGGGTTGTTTACCCAATTCTATCAACACAACGAAACTATAAACAACCGTTATACAAGTTGCGGGTTCACCTAGTTATAAAACCAGGTTTAACCCAAAATTTTCTTCGGAAAATACCTGTACCAAGTCATGAAAATGATAGCTGTTTTCCATTAATTTTGTTCCGTTGGTTGACAAAGTCTAACGCTTGATTTGTTAGTTTTACGGACTTTTTAAATCTACCTTGGAGTTCAGTGTTTTTGTTATACTTCTTTAATCTTTACAAGGAGAAGAAATGATCAACGTCTCGTCCAGTGGAATAGAAACGACCATTTGCTGCTGTAAGCTCACCAGAAGCCAGTACTGCCACAACAACTATTGAAATTCAGCAATACAAACGGATGCACCAGATGTGCATAATGAGCAGGTAGAACAATTATTAGACAAAAAGTCAAACCAACTAGGCAGCAGTCTACGTAATATCAAAAGAATATGAGAGACATACAAGATATAATGCCGATGGACTATAAGATTAAATGCAAAGTGAAAGAAAGTATGAAATAAGTAGACAGTCCGTGCAAACTTAACAACAACTGCATAAAAATGCTTTGCAAAGATGGTACAACAAAGTACTTTGTAGCTTGACATTGATGATTCAGGATTCACACGTAGATTTCCTCCTGATATAGACCACAAATTGATTTGTGATCGTCCGAACGACGAAACATCACATGAGTAACACAGAACAAAGATGAAGGCTACTAGTTCAGCAAAAATGGACGTCACACTAAACTCCGAAACATATAAATGAACCGAAATTAAAAAAAAAAAAAAACATACAAGGCTAACAAAGGCCAGAAGTTTCTGACTTGGGACAGGCGCAAAAATGAGGCGGGGTTAAACATGTTTTGTGAGATCTCAACCCTCCCCCTATACCTTTAGCCAA
This sequence comes from Mytilus coruscus, assembly GCA_017311375.1. Classification (NCBI taxonomy): domain Eukaryota; kingdom Metazoa; phylum Mollusca; class Bivalvia; order Mytilida; family Mytilidae; genus Mytilus; species Mytilus coruscus. Next base: position 56,064,397 of record CM029604.1, read on the forward strand.
TGTGGAATAAACAAACACACAGCAATACGCACAGTAAAACTCAGTTTTAAAGAAGTCCGAGCCCGATGTTAGAATAGGTAACAGAAGAAACTAAACAAAAGGAAAATAAGATTTATATAAAATGCATATGAGCAAAACTCACCAAACTAACTTGTTCCTGTTGAATGTTAAATTCAACGAAGAGTTTCACATTAATATGTATAGAGTACTGTTTTCAGTTATATTTATAAGTGGTAGCCAGATAAAATTATATAATTAACTTGTACTCGACAGTAAAGTCTAGAAGTGTTTATATTGACACTATACTAATATGTTTAGTTTAATGTGGTTATGTGAAAGTAAAACACAACTTACCTAAAACAAAACCGTACACATTTTGAAATGCCGCGTATAGTGTTAGTGTAAGGTGACACCAAAGGTTAGTTCATTTTCTGTCGTTTTCACAGAAGCTTCTTGGATGTATATAAATGGAATAGCTTCATACATCTTTCACTGAGCCAGGGCATCATAATCTATTATATCAAAGTAAGGAACGTGTAAATCCGACATTGTATAATTACTTTTTCATACGTGTTTTTGTTAGATGTTTTTCTGCTTTTTATCGGTCTGATCTGAGGAGCCTGTAATTGAGTGGTTGTCGTTTATTGCAGTTTCTCATATTTGTTTTTCGTTTATTGTTTTCTGTAGTTTGTTTTTGTGTTGTGCCGTTATACCGTTGTCCTAGGTTAGTGGAGGGTCTTGAGCTGGCTGTTAGTAGCTACGATTACTCTCAGATCTTTACTTAGTGTCTTTTTTGTTGTGGGATGTATAGATGCTCTACCACGTCTGGTCTGTGTTTTCGTTAGATTTTTTCTGCCTTGTATCGATCTTTGTTTTTATGTTGTCTTGTTACACCACCGTCCCAGGTTAGAGGAAGGGTTTGGCTTCTTCAGACATGTTTATCCCCGCCACATTCTATATATATATATGTGCCTGTCCCAAGGCAGGAGCCTGTAGTTCAGTGGTTGTCGTTGGTTCATATCTGTCATATTTGTTTTCCGTAAATTGCTTTGTTATAAATTAGGCCGTAAGTTTTCTCAATTGAATTGTTTCATATTTTTCATGTCGGGTCCTTTTATAGCGGTATGGGTTATTCTCATTGTTGAAGGCTGTACGGTATAATTGCTTACATCCACTTCATTGGAACTTTGGTGGATAGTTGTGTCATTGGCAATCATACCACATCTCCTTATTTTTTATATTGATAAATTTTACTTCAATCATATTACAAGCATAGTGATATCACTTTAATTCACCTGCGGTTTTTGGTGGGGTTCGTGTTGCTCAATCCTAAGTTAAATGTGTAGTATTTAGTTATTGATTTTCGTCTTTTAGTCGTTTTTTTATGATCATTTGGTGTTCTAGTTTTATTGGATTTGATATATTATTTCTCTCTTAAAATATCCGATCATGTTGAGATGGTAAGCGTTTCCTTCTATCTATCCATCATCCACCACGCGAATCCACATTCAGCCAAAATGTCACAATTAGAATAAGACACGATCGGTATCATTGTAGATCAGACGACTATTCTCGTATCTAAAGATCTGAGACCTCGAAAACTTGTCGTTGGTGAGTTTAGACACAGAAACATCGTATTGGTCAACCAAGTCGTGATGGTGACCGGTTAACTTATATAGTGTCGATTTTAGTCATTCTTCCTCAAATCTCTGTTGGTGCAGTTTTTGGGCAAAGAGCACATCCGTATAAAATACAACAGCTATGACTGCACGTGCTGTTCGTGACTATGTTAAAATAATGCATTCTATTTATAATTTTATAGGGTTGTTAAAGCGTTGATCGTGTGCACCATTTTAATATGAAGCGCTTCCGGACTTCATACAAAATGTGCTTCGGTCAACGCTTTTATACCCAATAAAATTATAAAAAAGAAGCGTTTAATTCTTAAGTACATGACTCGTATATTCCACTTTTCGATAACATCTGAAATGTCGACTAAATTATTTCGTAATCTTCTAATTGAAAAAAATAGGTTATCTCCTAGGATGTTTACATGGTAGTTCGATAAATGTATTTGAACCTTTTTTTTCTCTTAACGGACAGAGAAACGAATTTAAGAAGGAAGCGGAACTTAAATCCAAACTGCAGCACGAAAATAGTTTCTATTGAACTTTTTGTTATTTTGTTAATCACAGTAAGAATAAAATACCATATGAGCAGACATGATATGATTGCCAATGAGACGACTATTTATAGACTAAAGAGCAAAGATGTGAATAATAAGTAGTCACCGAATTTCCTTAATAAATGAGCAAAACTAAATCCGTATAGTCAGGTGTAAAAGGTGCCGGCATGACACAATGTGAGACACTTCAAAAGAGAAGGCAAACGGCCTGATTCATAACACTACAATGAACGGTGAACAAATTTGACAATCAGCAACCAACAAAACAACTAGATTACAGGCTCCAGCTTTATGACAGACACATACATAATGTGTTGAGGTTGAACATATTTATGAGCGCACAACACAACCTGTCTCTAAACATGAGACAGTGGTGTAACAACACAACACAACACAACACAACACAAGAACAAACTGAAAAGGCTCTTAAGGGCATGCGATACAGTTTTGATCACACGGTCATTTTTTTAACGAAAATTTGCATACAAGCTATTTTTCTCTTAGTTAATTCAAATATGTAATAACAAATATACCTTCATGTGCTAGATTTAAAGATGAATGGGGTCGAAATTTTAGACATTTACTTAAAATTTCGATTTCTTGTACATTTCTATCCTTTCGACAGACATACTTAACTTTTTTGTTTCAAAAGATAAACATATGCTGATTTTTGTAAAACAATTTGGAATATCTTCTTTGCTAAAGTATGCTCTGAATTTATGTAACAGTTCTCTGAAAATATTCATTTTTATTAAAATGTCATGATTTTAGTAAAACAACGTCATTTTTTTATGCATATTTATCTTATTTAAAAAAATTCATCTGTGATTTTTTTTTTTCATTTATTAAGGAGTTTGAATATACCATCAACCCCTAAAACATATCTAAAAAAACCTCTGTAGACAGATTTTGTCGCGTGATACTTATTGTGGACATCCAAATATAGCTATATAGATATCAAAAGTGCAATTAACTAAAACAAATCATACAAATAACAAAGGCAAAAGTGCAAATATTCCTGTGCGATTAACAGTCACCTAAAGTTATTTTCCTGTGCGATTAACAGTTACCTAAAGTTATTTTGCTGTGCGATTAACAGTTACCTAAAGTTATTTTCCTGTGCGATTAATAGTTACCTAAAGTTATTTTCCTGTGCGACTAACAGTTACCTAAAGTTATTTTCCTGTGCGATTAACAGTTACCTAAAGATATTTTCCTGTGCGATTAACAGTTACCTAAAGTTATTTTCCTGTGCGATTAACAATTACCTAAAGTTATTTTTCTGTACGATTAACAGTTACCTAAAGTTATTTGCATCAATATACAGGAGTATGGAACGCCAAAACTGTCTTGTTATGCCCATTTTTCATTATATGATGTGCATTTACCTTTATATTATGTGCACTTGTCATTATATGATGTGCAAACACCTTTATATGATGCGCAAATATCCTTATATGATGTGCAAACATCATTTTATGATGTACACACATACTGATATGATGTACATATATACTTATATGATGTGCATGTATACTTATATGATGTGCATATACACTTATGTTATGTGCAACTATACTTATATGATGTGCAAACATACTTATATGATGTGCAAATATCCTTATATGATGTGCAAATATCCTTATATGATGTGCAAATGTACTTATATGATGTGCAAAGATCCTTATATGATGTGCAAATATACTTATATGATGTGCAAATATCCTTATATGATGTGCATTTTCCCTTAAATTATGTGCAAACATCTTTATATGATGTGGTTGTGTCATTATATTATGTGCTTGTAATCTTATATCATGTGGTTCGGTTTACTTCATTATATGATGTCGAAACGTCATTATATGATGTGCTTTCATCGTCGTTATGGTCAATGAACATGATTACGATTAGAATGATTAATGTCTACGTCATAACTGATTCCGATATGCTTCTGCGGAATATATAAGATGAAAAATAAAATCACACAAGCTATTGTTGGAAATTATAAAAATATAAAATGCAAAGTTTAATTTTAACAGATGGGTCTACAATAATGAACATACGGGGTCTACAATAATGAACATATGGTTAAAGTTATAGAATTAAAGATGCTCTATGCACATTTTAACAAGGGTAGGCATTATATTTGTCAATACCTTTATACCTAGCGCTAGTGGTTTTTTTTTCTATAAAAATTTTATATATGAATTTCAAGAATGTTCATTTTTTGTTAATTTTGCCTTGCTTATCATTTTAGCTGTTCAAGTTTATCCTTATACATTTGTTCAGGTCCACAGCTGTGTTTTCTTTTTATAAGTAAAGAAAATATCTTTTTATATCCCTTTCGGAAGATACACAAAATACAAGAATAATATCCATCGTTTAAAATTAAAAATGGAATTTATTTCTTTCACAAAAAATAGTTATATTATTCTTTTATGGATTATCAAGTGCCTTATTTATCATACAACTACTTTTTTTTTATTAGAAGAAAGATTCTTCAATAGAAAAAATTGAAGAAAAAAAAACAGTCACAGAAAAGATAGTATAAAAATTTTTTTTCATAACTGAAACTTCTATCATGTTGTAGTGTCAGCTTTTTGCAAGTTCTAGCTGATCAGCCAACACACGAGGAATGGAATGCATGTACAGTTTGATTTATATTCAAAACGCATGCATATATGCATTTTTTTTATCTTTATTATATTCACAATTTGTATATACATATCACAGTTTCAATTACACAAAATTTTCTATAGAAAACATCATATCCCTATTATCCTATTATTATATTCAATCTCTTTCTAATCAACCATTCAGCTCATACATTCAAAATTATAAAAAGCTTACACTGAATACAAAGAAAAAATCAAAAAGTGTTTAGATATTATAAGAAAATGTGGTATGAGTGCCAATGAGACAACTCTCCATCCAAGTCAAAATTTATAAAAGTAAACCATTATAGGTCAAAGTACGGTCTTCAAAGATTTAAAAGTTTTGGTTTTGAAGTTTGGTTGTACCTGTAGAAACTTATTTCAAACGGGATAGCACATCCTCATTTTTACGGAAATGTTGTTAACCGTGCCCGGAAATTTAGAAATGATCCTTGTAAACTTATCGCTCCTTTAAATAAACTTATTCTGAAAGGTTACCAATTCAACACTGTAATAAGATCATTGAATATTGTTTTTATTGGTATCAATATTGATTTTGTTGTCAGTAAATTAAAAGCAAACTAAATATTACTAGTATGTTTTATACATATACACATTCATGGATCTACAATCTGTCGATACCTGTATCTTGGCATTGCACAAGGTCATGTTTTTCTCTGTTTATGACGTCTTTACACTAAATCCATTGGATGTTGGATGTGTACGGATTGATAATTTAGTCTTAGATGCATGATTATTTTATTAGTTGTTAGTGGCTTTGAACTAGCTGTCAGATAACTGCGAGTACTCTCAGATCTGTTCCCAGTGTCTTTTTGTTGTTTGGATGTAAAAGTACCCTGCCACGTCCACTTGTATTTTTGTCCATCTGATGAGTTAAGCCTTTTTCAACTGATTTTTATAGTTCGTTCTTATGTTGTACTGTTATATCACTGTCCCAGGTTAGGGGGAGGGTTGGGATCCCGCTAACATGTTTAACCCCGCCACATTATGTTTGTATGTGCCTGTCCCAAGTCAGGAGCCTGTAGTTCAGTGGTTGTCGTTTGTTTATGTGTTACATATTTGTTTTTCGTTCATTTTTTGTACATAAATAAGGCCGTTAGTTTTCTCGTTTGAATTGTTTTACATTGTCATTTTAGGGGCCTTTTATAGCTGACTATGCGGTATGGGCTTTGCTCATTGTTGAAGGCCGTACGGTGACCTATAGTTGTTAATTTCTGTGTCATTTTGGTCTCTTGTGGACAGTTGTCTCATTGGCAATCATACCACATCTTCTTTTTTATATTCAACACGGAGCCTTGGCTCACACCGAACAGTAAGCTATAAAGGGCCCCAAAAATTACTAGTGTAAAACCATTCAAACAGTCTTATTGTCCGACATATGACGAAAAATGATACAATCAAAATAATAGTTCGCACAGGGCTGGTCTCCATTCCACCACGCAAATAAAATTAAAAGTATTAAATATCAAGTCAATTATCAGTGAAAATAAGACAAGCAAACAACATCACAATATAATTATCATTATTCAGCAAAACCCTTTTCCCCCATTTTCTCACTACAAAAACAAATTACAAAATACTTATAAAACGTTACAGTTTTTTAATTTTCACAATTTTTCCCATCTCTAGTATTCCTTCACTCACTTCATCAGTCATGCATTTGCATTTTCGGAAGTTTAAAGTTGTATTCAGCATGAAATTAGAGATTAATATATAGTCTTATATTTGTCTTTTTATTATTAAAAAAGGTTTACAGTATTTGCATACACTTTTTGAAAGTGGCAAAATTTTATCTAAACCTTACAGCATTTCTATTTTAGACATGAGGCATGTTATATATTCGAAACATTCATCATTTTATTTAACAAGATAAGTTTTTTTTTATCTTTAAAATTTTCTTAAAAGAAGTATTTCGAATAATTTCTTTTAAAATTCATTTACAGGGGAGGTAAACTCTGTTCATTTTTTGTTTTATGTGAAATCGATCTAAATTTCTAACGGATACAAAGGGTTAAAAGACTTATAATTTGATAGGGTCTACATTCATTTAATTTTGTTAATTGTAGAGTTTGCTGGTTGTTCGTTGACAACACTGACAGTGTCAGTGACACTTTAAAAATGTTGCAAAATCACATGTATATGTTCCATTACTTCAAAATTAAAACGCTTTTTTTTCGGCATTGAATTTTTTTAACTCAATCAAGAACACCTGAGTCAAAATAAAATACTTATGCAGATTCGGAAATACAAGTTGGTTCCGGTCCTTGGTTCACATTTTATCGAGTTATCCGTAAAATCAATGAATTTTTGGTGTAGAATTATTGAATTTTAACATTTTAGCGAGTACCACGATTATATTGAAAACAGTAAATTATTTGCTTCCAACAAACTACACATTGAAATATCTTCGTGGTACTCGCGTCCGCTCATAGTTAAAATTGCTCCAACAGACGCAAACACTTCTGATTTTCATAAAATTTACGTTTTTCAAGAGAAGGAGAGGTATTTAATAATTTTCACACACCCATTCAAAGAATAGTTACATAGATGAGACACTATACTTTTAAGAACTAATCATGTTTCTTGGATTCTATTTATTCTAATTTCAACGAAAATAGGGGCCAGTTGCAATAGCTTATCTTACCTTGTCCGTGTGTAATTGTTCGCCTGTGTGTGGGGGTTTTTTTGGGAGGGAGGGGGAATTATTTCGATCTTTGGGAAGGGGTCTTGATTGTTTTCCTATTTCAAGGTGTTGACTTAAAAATAAGAGAAATACCCGTTTCCTCCGACGTCCCAACCCCAATGAAAGAAAATGACTGTAATTATAATATATTTATTTTAAACCTGTTCTTGTCTACACCATTTTGCAAAGAAAAGGGTTTTCTATAGATGAGTTATCAAGATAATAGGCAATAAAACAACAACAAAAATTAATGGAATTAATGGCCCAAATGGGACCTTTACTACAGAATATATTTAGACGCAACGCACTATTTGTTTATTTTAAATCTATCATAGTTTCCAAATAAACGCAAAATATTAAAAGCCACCGCCGTAAATCTTTACAAAAAAGATGCCCCCACTCACCAATAGTTTAATGGTCGGTACGATACGGATCCCAAATTACTTGAGTCTGAGGTGTATATATGAGCGGCTTTCCACGAAACCTTTTATTATTACGGGTAACTGTATGGTTGCGGTGCATTCATGGTAGCAAGTTCGCCTCGAGTGCAGGCGGTCGTGGGTTCGAAACCCCGGCCGGTTCAAAACCAAAGACTTTTAAATTGTTATTTGCTGCTTCCCTGCTAAGCACGAAAAATAAAGGAGTAAAAGCAAAGACTGGTCGACTCGAAATGAGAATAATGTGTCCGGGTAAGGTGACATGTTTTCCTGTGAAATAGCATGTTAAAAATCCGGCTCAGGGTATCGGTCTAGTATAAAGCAGGTTTAATATTCATATCACATTTACATGTTCTTGTACGAATATGCATATCAATTTGCCGCTGGACGTCAAGCTTCCATCCATAATCATCTACTAGTAATTGAAACTGTGAAATAAATGCATGAAAGCATAGTAAAAAGCTGCACGCAAATGTAATACACCAAGTTGAAGTGCATCCCATATCTCCTTTATCTATTTTTTAATGGGGGTGGGGGGTCTGTAGCCGAGTGGTCTCAGAAGTCGAACTACTGTATCACTAGCCTGTCAAGACTTAACTTATGTTGTGAGTTCGAATTCCTCACTGGGCAGGTAAGCTCGACTCCAATTTTAAATGACTAGAATTATTGGTTTTTCTACCAAGAGTCGGTGGTTCTCTCCGGGCAGTTCGGCTTTCTCCACCAATATAAACGCACTGCCACGAAATAGCATGATTTTGTTGAAAGTGGCATTTAACACCAAGCAATCAACAAATAAATCAATCAATCAATCATTCATACCGGTATACTTATGCAAGAGTAGATAATTTTTAAGCATTCGTTAAGAAATGTTTATTAAACAGACTTTAAGTTCATTGGTGTCTTTTGCAAAGAAAAGAAATTAGAAGATGTGGTATGAGTGCCAATGAGACACAATGTGTAAAACGTAAACAATTATAGATCAAAGTACGGTCTTCAACACGGAGCATTTCCTCAAACCAAACAGCATGCTATAAAGGTCCCCAAAATTTGTTTTATCATATTTTCGCCGTAACCAGCTCCTGAAATAATTAATCTTGATCTTCCTTTGAAATGTTTGAAACGTTTATTTTTATTAAATTGCACTGTATCACTTTATTTTTTAAAATGCACTTTCGCTATCGATAGCTACAGATTTGAGCCGGAATTAAGTATTCCGCAGAAGCAGATAGGAATCAGTTATGACGTAGACATTAATCATTCTAATCGTAATCGTGTTCATTGACCATAACGACGATGAAAGCACATCATATAATGACATTTTGACATCATATAATGAAGTAAACCGAACCACATGATATAAGATTACAAGCACATAATATAATGACACAACCACATCATATAAAGATGTTTGCACATAATATAAGGAAAATGCACATCATATAAGGATATTTGCACATCATATAAGTATATTTGCACATCATATAAGTATATTTGCACATCATATAAGGATCTTTGCACATCATATAAGTACATTTGCACATAATATAAGAATATTTACACATCATATAAGGATATTTGCACATCATATAAGGATATTTGCACATCATATAAGAATGTTTGCACATCATATAATGATGTTTGCACATCATATAAGTATAGTTGCACATCACATAAGTATATATGCACATCATATAAGTATATATGCACATCATATAAGTATGTTTGTACATCATAAAATGATGTTTGCACATCATATAAGGATATTTGCACATCATATAAAGGTGTTTGCATAGCATATAATGACAAGTGCACATCATATAAAGGTAAATGCACATCATATAATGAAAATGGTCATAACAAGACAGTTTTGGCGTTCCATACAGGAGGTCGATAATGTGCAATGTGTTCACTCATTTTAATTTGTAAAATTTCAACCCATTTTAAGTATAATCGTGGTCATGATGGAAGTTCGATTAAATAACATAGGAAAGATGAATTTACGTGTAAACGGTCCCAAATTGTGGCAATCGTTTATTTAGAAAAGTGACGAAATAAGTAATCAATACACAGTGAAAGGCTATGATCGCAAATGAATTCTGACACAAATGAACAGTGACATGCCGGAAACATATAGCATTCGCTATTTAAAAAAATATTTTGGTGGCATCTGGTGACGATTGTCGTTTATCATTACACAAACTATGGATCCAAAGACTTGGTTCAATTGTATGTTCTACATGTATATTCTAACGTTCTCCAGAACTACACTAAACAAAGCAAATGAAATATCATAAATAACCGTTTAAAACTAATACAGCAAGCAAATCTGTTGAAGGTACCTTTCTTTGAGTATTCGAAAATATCATCGACTTACTGAAAATCGACTTCAATAGGTCTGAAATAAATCCCATTAAGAATCTTTTAGTCTTTAGTTAAACCGCAACATTGTTATTTGAATCGTATAGGAAAAAGTATTGAGACCATTACAACAACGCTTTAAAAATTTGGTGTGCCGAAGCGCTTATCTGGATTTACCTTCACCAGATCGCTAAGACCAGCAAAACAGCAGAAAAATGAAAGCCAAGCATGCACAAATACTCTATTTCTTGAGGAGCTATATGGCCAAAATGGACAATAAAACATTGTTATTTGAATCGTATAGGGAAAAGTATTGAGACCATTAACCTAAGTTGCCAAATCCTCCTGTCAACTTTGAGGGGGTTGGAAACTAAGTATCTTAACACGTTCTATATTTAGAAAGGTATGTTATGGAATATGTCAGTAAAGAAGCACTGACAACTGAGCTCTGATGATACTCAATGCAACTAATAGTCAACCAGCAGTGGTATCTACCAAGTGATAACAAAAAATGAAAATAACACGTTGCGTTCGACGCGCTTTTCTGGAGTTACCTTCACAAAATGTGAAAAAGCAAATGATGTTTAAATACTTTATTTTTTCTTATTTTAACAAAAGGAACATTATATAAATAACACATAGCTGAGAGGGTGATAGAGCAGATTGTTACCCTGAGAAAACATTGTCAACTGAGCCGAAGCCAAGGTTGACAATGTCTTTTCGAGGGGAACAATCTGCTCTATCACCCTCTTAGATATGTGTTATTTAATTTATTATACTGAATGTTCTGTTATTACTGTCTATTAAATCTCAAATTCAAAGTAATAAGCTATGCCGTCTTGTACATAACAATCATCCGTATTTATTAAAGCGCACACTTGAGCAAGCGTCGCCGTGAAGGGTAATAGAGTATTTGCCATGGGATAGAGTAAATTGTCTCCCTCGTATTAACCAATCAAAATCTGGCATTTTGACACGAAGTATAATAAAAAAAAATATCTAATTCCAACTTAGGTAAACTTTCCTGAAGGATTTAATAATATAATGTATGTAATCAACTGTTTGACTTTGGAATTATGTATTGACAATACACTAGGAAACCTAACTAAACATACACTTACTAAAGATGAAACCATAAAGAATATGTATATCATAGATATCATAGGTATGTTAATAGTTCTCCCGAAATTCATCAACAGATGAAAAACTTAAATTAATTTTCTTTCTTGAGTATCGAGAATACACAAACAACGGTATATTACTGGATCTGTCAAACGTTTGAAGCCAAACACCTTTTCATATTATTAACATCGGCTATATCTTAAATAACATCCGGGAAACATACTTAAGTGAAACTACATAAAAGAGGGATGGTGGAATCAGATAGGGTTCCACCTTTCAATTCAATAGTGTAAATCATCTGACACTTATGCTCTTTACACTAGTATTCCAAATTCTGAACTTTATGAGAGCAAAATTATGAGTTAACATATTTTCATGAAAATCTATTGTTACATGTACAGTACATGTAGTAAATGAGCTATTAAATAATGGTAACCAAACAAACATTTTAGTTTTCGGGAAGTCTAACAATCAGTTATGTAAGTTATTAGCTTTAGTAACTTTAAATATTACTTATTTATTTAGGTCGGTATTTTGTAAATCTTCATAGAGCGAACAATTATGGTTCTGAAGATGAAAAGTTACCGGCATTTGTTTTTGCCATTTTGCTTAAAATAACTCATCAAATAGAAAAAAAAACTGTCAGTGGTAATATTTAACGTAAATATATTATAACAGAAATCTGTAAGTGAAACAAACAGTTGATAAATTATTCACATACCTCTTGATCTCCTCAGGTACATAACGACAATATAATGTCAATACTTCTACCCCTATCGTTGAAACTAATTTATGTAATAACTGTGGCGAATACATTGCCATTTGAAATTTACTTTGTATTAAATAAACATTCATATAATTTTCCTTGCTTAAAAGTAATTTCCAAAAAGACTGAATTTGACTGAAAAAAATACTCAATTCTATACTAGCAGGAGAAGATTAACATATCTCGCTGCAATAATGAGAAGCAAATATTTCATGTATACTAAATTAAACTTATCAGCGCCTTGTTACATTCAATATAAAACTAAGGAGATGAGGTATGATTGCCAATGAGATAACTATCCACCAAAGCTCAAATAAAGTGGATGTAAGCGAATGTAAATATATAAAACAAATATTAGTAGACAGCTCTCTCATAAGCAAAAAATCCATAACTGTAAAATATAAGGGCATACATTACAATTAAGCACGGGGACACATAACATGTTTTCGATAAATCGAGTATAAAGCTAGAAATAGCTGTTTATCTTAATAAAAATAAACCAACGTCTATTTCTAACTACTTGTGTAATTGTTTATCATCGGCACCGGAAATTGGGTACCACCGAAGCAAAGAGTAAGGACAACAAAATATAAACAAGGTAAGAATTTCTTTTATTTAAACCATTTCTGTCGATTTGATGGTGTTAGTTTTTATGAAAAGATTTTCTTATACATAATGGTTTCATTTTTTATGCCAACAAAAACCAAACTAAGCAAAGATTTTGTGTTATACTCCAGAATTGTGCACTTGGTACCTGAAAATTGCTAGGTCGATTGTCCTCCGTCGCCACGCTGGCTCAATATTCAACAGTTTTTCAATCTTTTTCATGACAAATTGTAAGAGTATGATAGTGTGACATCTTGAAGTTTTCTACCAAAAAGATGTTTTCTAAAAAATATAGTGAACAAGAATCAAGCCTACAGCCACACAGTCATATAAGATCTCATGGTACATGTTTTTCAAGATGTATACTGTTCATGTAATTGTTTTACCGTACTAAGCAAGAAAAACATTCCATGAAGTGTACATAAATTAAAAACATTCCATAAAATGTACATAAATTAAAAAATTAGAAAAATTATTGTCACTCATGTTTAGTATCTTTTTTATCTCGTACATGTATATACCGAGGTCACGGTCAGCTCAGTTTCATTTTCAGTTTCACTTTTTTCAGATATGAGATGCAATGTAATGTAGTCAGTCTACATTTATAATTGTGTCTTTTCTCTTAGTCTCAAACTATTTATAATAAAACAATTTAAATTGAGATTTTAAAATTAAGATACGATACCTATAATAATTGACAAATGTTTTAACCTTCAGAAAACATGACACTATTTAACTTACCTGTTATTTTGTCTCGCCTCGAAGAAGAAACAAAGGCGAGATTTAGATTTGCTGTTTCCGGCAATGTCGTCGAATGTATAATATGATGTCGTATTTTTTATTTATCATATGATTATTGTCAATCTCCGCCAAATGTGTATTTTGTATAGTTATTGTTATTAATATGACTCTGATGCATTTAAAATTTAATGTAAAAATGTATATTGTATAAGCTGTATTGTTTCTGATTTAAGTATTATTATGCTTCAAAATCAGTCATTGTCTATTGACTGAGATTATTTGACCCCGCCCTCTCAGTCATTGTCGGTGAAACTTTTTCTTAGTTTAAATATTAGGACAGTTTAAAATGAACCACTAATGGTAAACGGTAAGTCAATGATATTTGGTAAGCTGTTGCATAAGCATTAGCATATCTCACTTCCTAGACATTATATCCCGACCCACCCCCAATCACTGACTTATTGACTTTAGAATTTTAACATATTTACATGTTTACATTTGTGATAAGGTCAGTTCAAGGGGAAAAATTTATGATAGGTTAATGATATTGTATTTGACATGCAGTTGTATTAGCACATCTAATTTCGACTGTCATACAAGTGAGAGGTTTAGCTTGCTATAAAACCAGGCTTAATCTCAAATTTTCTACATAAGGAGATGCCTGTACCAAGTCAGTAATATGACAGTTGTTTTCCATTCGTTTGATGTGTTTGAGCCTCGTTTGAGCTTTTGAGTTTGCCATTTGTTAAGGGTCTTTCTGTTTTTAATTTTCCTTGGAGTTCGGTATTTTTGTTATTTTACATTTTCCATGTAGATTATATGGTCGAGACTTCAGTCTAAGTTCATTGAATATGGTATATTGGCATAGTTTACATGATGAAGTTTGTCACGGTTATAACGTTACATAATATGTAGTTTAAGGGGAACCACTTATGATACGTTAATGATATTTAGTATGCAGTTGAAGTAGCATTGGCACACAAAATGTCCATGGAAACACAGATATTGTAATCCAGGTGCGATTATGGTATAAGTTATTCATATCAAGCTTTATACTTTAAAAGATAGAAGACCTGGAATCTGTATATCTTGTACACATCATAATTCAAAGTCATGCTATCTTTAGATGATACATGTTAATATGTACTGGAGGGTTAAGCGCTCACAAACATGTTACACCCGCCACATTATTTATGTGCCTGTCCCAAGTCAGGAGCCCGTAGTTCTGTGGCTGTCGTTGGTTCATGTCTGTCATAGTTGTTTTTCGTTAATTGTTTTGTTATGAATTAGGCTGTTAGTTTTTTCAATTGAATTGTTTCATATTTTTCATGTCGGTGCCTTTTATGGCCGACTACACGGTATGGATTTTTCTCATTGTTGAAGGCTGTACAGTTGTTTATAATTGCTTACATCCACTTTATTTTAACTTTAGTGGATAGTTGTCTCATTGGCAATCATACCTCATCTCCTTATTTTTATATTATTTAAACACAAGAACTCATAGGTACAATGCATCTTTTTAATTTAAGAAACATCGTCACATAACATCTAATTATGGCGGGAAAAAATCATTTCGGAACCTGATGGTATTTTCGCATGAATACTTTGTAAAGAAGTCCACGAAATATTAGATTGATTTGATAAAAGTCTGTCTGCGCATACAGGTTTGGTAAAATACTAAAAAGGGTTTTGATTGCGGCATTGTCCTGATAGCGTAAAAAAAAGAAGAATGATTTATTTTGCATCTCGCTATATTTGAAAGCTAAATGTTTATTTTGATAACACTATAGTTCACACTTCTTTAAGGCCAATTTCATGTATGTAGGTAGAGTTATATACATTGTACCTTTATACGTTTCAAAACAGATGTGTGTTTAAAATTAAAAAAAAAAGGTTCTCTTATAACTGTTAAATCAAGGGCAAGTTTTACTTGTTTTTAATTATTGAAACACTATTAAAGTAAAATTCAGAACTTTTAAACAAGTCATTCATGAAAATGAACTACACAAAAGGAGTCGGGCAAATCGTTTACCAACTACAACCCTCCTTCTAATTTCTGTCAAACACAGACTTTTATTTTGGGATTTTGGAAAATGTTTGCTATCTTTGACTATTTGTCATCGTTAACCGAACATTTAAAGTCTGTTATAGCAACAGAAGTAGTAGTTTTGGTGTTTGACATCCTACACAATAACTCAATCCTACACGTCAGTTCCCTTTCAGGAAATATGTTTTAATAGAATTATTTTATGCTGAGTTAATGGCTGCCGACTTAGGACATGTAGCTTAGTATTTGACAAGGTTCAACATGTTTGTGAGCGCTCATCCACCCCCTAACCTAAGAGAGGAGTGCACAATATAAGAACAAATTGTAAAAATCAGTTGGAAATGACTTGTCTGATCAGATCGGCACGAAGTATAGAAAACAATTAACATTCCGATCTAAGAGTGCACACAGTCACTGAAAGCTAGTTCAAAGCCAATAAAAACTTAAAAGTAAATCATGTATCTAGACGAAAGTATCAATCTACACACATCCAATAGATTTAGGATAAAAAAGTAATAAAAGTAAGAGAAAAACATGAACTTGTGTAATGCCAAAATATAAGTTCATAGAATCAACAAGATTAAGCAGCATGGCCCTTCCTTAATGTGATTTTGATCATGACTTCAAATCAAAGCTGACACACAACTTTACATAGATTTGAATTAAAGATTTTGTGGGGTATACGTCAATGAGATAGACTCTCAACGACAAGAAAAAGATATATTGCAAACCACTCAAACTAGATACACATATGTTATATAAGGTGAATAATACAGTGTAATTAAGCTTATGGATATATGTCTTTCTTTGATGAAAGATCTTCATCTTTATGGTTGTTAAAAAAAGAAACATAACCTAGAATAGAAACAGATAAGACAATTATTACAGACAGTGCATATATATTGATTGATAGATTGATGTTTTCGTAATGTTCAGTGGAAAATATTTCATGCGTAATCAGAACGAGTTATGAAATCAAATATACTAAGATTAATATTGCGTTGCTAACTTAACGCAGGAAACAATAGGTAGTCACTATTCCCATGTTCAGTTAATATATCATAAGTTCGTTATAAACAAACACATGTTGAAGTACAATTCTCAACTGTTTAACAGCTATAAATTGATAACCGATTTAAAATTCAGTCACTGATTGAAGCCTCTTTTATAGCAAATACGCATAAAAAGATAGACGAGAAAATAATCAAACATACATGATTTGATAAAAAACATTTTACATAATCTTATTCTTTTATTCACATTTAGAGTATCTTTATAGGATAACATTTAAACCAGTCGAATTTTACAAAGGTATGTTATATATATGTTTGGTCCGAAATATTTACGTTTATGCACCTTGAAGTTATTCATCTTCAATAATATTTGATTTGTTATACACTGTCAGTTACAGTTAAGTATCCTGTGTTTGTAGTAGATGCTTTCAACAACTCACGTCAAAGGGGCACATTTTGACGAATAGGATGTGCATAAGTTTTCATACACTCGATCTAATTAGAATTTAAGTACTGTTTTGAGTTAAGTGTTAAATTTATTATTATAACTGTACATACACATCTTAAGATGTTTTTTTACATTTAATTTTTTTTTTTTTTTTTGTAACTGGTAATTATTTATTTTATTCCATAGTTATATAGTTTGTAGTAGTGCTATTGCACTTTGTTTATAATTTTATATTGCTGAATTTATCATGTTCCTTCCCATATTTCCAATAACATGAATAAGTTCAGGTTATTGTTAGTTGTATTCAAACATTTTAGTTAGTGTGCTTACATTACACGCGTGGAAAGATATACAAAGGCTTGTTCCTGTAAAAAACTTATTTCGAACGGGATAGCACATCCTAATTTTTACTGATCCTTTTGAATAATCTTATTCTAAAAGGTTACCAATTCAACAATATAATTAGATCTTTGAATGTTGTTTTTATTGGTATTTATATTGATTCTGTTATCAGTAAATAAAAATCAAGATAAATATTATTTTTAAATACATATGCACATTCATGGCTGTACAATCTGTCGATACCTGTATCTTGGAATTGCACAAGGTCATGTTTTTCTCTGACTGTTAATGACGTCTTTTACTAAATCCATTGGATGTTGGATGTGTACTGATTGAAATTTCAGTTTTAGATGCATGATTTTTTCTTAGTTGTTATTGACTTTGAACTAACTGTCAGTAACTGCGAGTACTCTCAGACCTGTACTTAGTGTCTTTTTGTTGTGGGGATGTATAAGAACCCTGCCACGTCCACTCTGTGTTTTTGTAAGATATATTTCTGCTTTGTATATATCTGATGACTTAAGCCTTTTTCCACTGATTTTATAGTTTGTTCTTATGTTGTACTGTTACACCACTGTCCCAGGTTAGGGGGAGGGTTGGTGCCTTCAAACTAGTTTAACCCCGCCACATTCTGTATGTGCCCGTTAAAGAACCCTTCAAGGGGTCTGTTGAAGGTCCGTTGGAAGACAAAACGGCTATTCCTACCCAACATACCCTATTTTTAAGTTGCAGTTTAAACATTCAGCCTTTCCGGTTACCACCCACTTAAAAAAAACTATATTTTGAATCTTTTCTCGTCCTGAATTTTCACGAAATATTTGCCACAGGACGTTAAGAAAATCAACAATCAATCCACCATTTTATTATGTCACTTACATTATGACAATGATACTGTAACTTGACTTTCAAAAGTATTTATGCAAATAAGGGAAGATTTTACCTGAGCTTTCACACACAATATATATTACAAATGTTTATAAGTAGCACTAGTTTCCTGGATTTTAGAAATATCACAGGTTTTCGAATCGTGTTTGCTTTTTATTGTAATGATTAGCCTTGAGCACAATTCTCTAAAAAAAAAAAAAAAAAAAAAATACGTATCTAGTGTTTGTGGCTCAAATCGAACCGTTTTATTCGTTACACACAATACACCTTTGAAATATCGTCATCTAAAAAAAAATCATCAAATTTTGTTCTCGCATTTTGAAGAGTTGATGGAAGTTATATTTCCTACACAATGATCGTTTAACAGAGACAAACTTTTGTTTATGTATTTATATTTCTCATATGACCTATATCTTTCTTTAATTTAAGAATAAGAATAAGAATATTTTATTTTCCTAAGCATAGGGCTCATTACAAGCATACCAATCAAGTTACAGATACATACAATACAATATAATTTTGAATATTAAGATATACATGTATGACCTATATCGTCTACGTAGTGGTATTGTTTTAAGCGTGAGCAGTCTGATACGAGAAGGACGGACGCATAGACAGAAAACATAATGGTACTCTTATATCGTGGACGCGCATAAAATTTCTACTATTTGAGGAAACCAGGTACACTTTTACGAAACTGCTTCCCAATGAGCTTCCTACCGGCTGCGCGGGATATATAAATACGCGAACACGTATCTGACTAAATTTTTGACACTCTGGATATGTTTTTATTAAAATGTTGCTCTTTATGTTTTGCAGAAAAGTGAAAACCTAAATCTCATGGAAAAGCAGTTTTCAGCTACCGATTGGGTAGTATTTGTATTAACATTAGTGATACCATCATGTATTGGTATTTATCATGGGGTTACCGGCGGTAGACAGAGAACAACAAAAGAATTTCTCATGGCTGATAGAAAAATGAGTTGTCTACCTGTAGCAGTTTCTATACTGGTGTCTTTTCAATCCGCTATACTGATTTTAGGTAAACACTAGTGCACTAAACTTTAAATTTTATCATGCATTGAAATAACATGTCTATGTCATTTAATACAAGTGGACTGGTTTTCTCAAAATATTAAGCCAGTGGATAAATGGTTGATAATTGATTTGTACAAAATGAGACCATTAATCTACAGACTAGCTCATGTAATAATTGTGATACGTATTTTGATTCTAATGAGTCATGCTTTTTTATTCAATTTTGTTATTAATTTTAAACTCATTCCATTGTTTTTTTTCCTAAACAGTTAATAACAAGGATAATTTGAATTACCAAAAAATTGGACAATACAACAACCCAAAGCAAGCACCAACCACCGTAAAACACGGAACAACACATGGTTCAGAAATCCTGACTTATTACAAGCATACATTTGGGTGTGATTTAAACCAGTTTTACGTACACACAACCATTCATTTATCTAGACATCATAATGTCAAACCCACAAAAAAAACCTGCATAGTCCAGCTACCAACATGATGACCACTAACTTGAACAAGGAAATAAAAGGAGGTTCACATTTCAGACAGCAAGGTCAAAGTGTGTTAAGTATAGGTATTTTAAAATTAAATATATGGAAGCAAGTATAAGAATGCTTCAAACCTTGAGCTTGCCTTAAAAAGCCGCAAACATTGACTTTTTTTGATAAGGCATTATTTACCATTGTTTTACTCGTTGCTGTGTTTTTGTTGTCTATTTTACAGGTACTAGTATAAAGTTAAGTGCCTTACCTGAATTTTATTGCATTATCTATTTACCTTAAACATGTATTAGTTTATTGATATTATTTCTATACCGCCATATTATGTTCATGAACAGTTCCAATCTCAATAACATCATCAGAAAATAAACGTAGAAATGGTGTTAACGCTTTTGGTAGTCTTAGTTGAATTTATTATTCACTCCCCTAGTCTCGTGGCGATTGCACGTACATTGACATATTGTATAGTATACATACTTGTCTTTTGTAGAATAAGATGATTCTTTTTACATACATGTATTTTTCATTAAGTGTTCTACCCTATATTTAAATCAGGTTTCCTAAAAAAATCCACGAAGTATACGTAAATGATTTGAATGGTTTAGGTGAGGAAAATATAACAGAAAATTAAGAAGACAAAAGGGAAGAAAAGGGACAATAAAATCATTAATCTATCAGTATTAGAAAGCATTTTGCCTAAACATCACCAAAAGCTCTCTACTAGGCAACAAAATCCCAAACAAAAAAGAAAAAAAGCACAGTTAACGTACAAATCATAGGATAAGGAATAGACGGACACTCCACCAATTACACATTTATTTTGGGAGTTATGACCATCAACTGATAAGACAAATAAGCTAAGATTATATTATCTTGCTTCTACGCACTCATTTTATTGTTCAAATTACGTAACTGCAAATATATTTTAAGTACGTACAAAATAACCGAAATGATTTGTAGTTCTGTGTTGACAATTTGATCACTTTATCTATAGATACACGTACTGCATCGTAAACACCCAATGCAAACTGCACTCTTGGATTTTCAATCTTTATTTCGTAATCTCTTTTCTACTGAATACTTCAGATAACAGAAGTAATCTTGTATACTTATTAGCTATAAAAATACGTTGGCTCGTCCGTCAAGCGATAAGTTTACATCCCCCTTCTGTGAATACTCTTAAGCACATGAACTATTCTTTAAATGCCATTATGCCGCTTTACTTTTATACTCATGAAATGTTTCTTTTCTCCTATACAAGGAAAGCATAATTTTCAATAAAGATTGAAAAGGGAGAGGCATGCCCTTTCCGTCATAAATTGATAAATGATAAAGTTTATTTAAACTTTTTTTAAAATTTGGAAAGGTTGACATTTAAAATAATTTGATATTGGAAATTGACTTATGGACTTATAAATACCGGTAGTTATCAAATCTGTATTATTTTGCTTTTTCTGAAACTTATTTTACAACTGAATAACATGCATTCTCTTCATGATTCCTTAAATTTTTACGCGTTTACCTTTCCTTATTTTAAGAGGTTTTTTTTATAAAAATTACACTTAAGTTTTGTCCGAGTATTAGTCTGCATGATTTTTTGGATGCAAAAAAAAAAAAAAAAAAAAAATCAATAAGGGCTATGATTCTATGAGCTCTGCCTGCTCATAGTTAGCCTAGTTGTCTTCAGAATATATATAGGGCTAGTTCACATGCATACCTTATATCCCAGTTTTAAACTGCAGATTTTTTGGATGCCGAAAGCAAAGAAATTACATCAAGGACTGTGAATTAATTTAAGAGCTCTACTCACAATGAACATATGTGTTCTTGTGGGCTTGCGAATAGGAAAGGCAAATCCACATACATACATTACAAATACAAAAATGATAATTAAAAGCTTAAAGATAGATTGTCTATATCAAGAGTCGAGAAGCTTGTCGTATAACTGTTAATATGTTTATTTTAGTTTATCTTTCCGACATCTTAACATATCGCAAAAACGTATTCAAAAAATGTGTGATACATTGAACTAAAATATACATTGATTAATGTACCTGATTAAATAAACAAATATTCCAATGATTTCGACATACAAACTATATGTATTGTAGGTGCACCGGCAGAAATGTACACAAAAGGAACACAGTATTATTTATACACATTTGGACAAATGTTGGCTGTGGTAATGGCAACCATCTTATTCGTGCCGTTATTTTATCCACTTAAACTGACAAGCATCTATGAGGTGAAGATAGTAAATAGAATTATGTAATGTAAGATCACTAGGAGCAATTTCCATTACTAGCTGTCCATGATCGTCGTCTGCTATCCTCGTAAAAAATTATTCTCTGAAACTACATGACCGCTTTCAACCATACATCGTCTGAGAGTATCTAGTATTTTAAAATTTTATGTTTCTGTTCCTCTCAACCAACCACTATGGTCGTCAGGACAGAACTGCAAGCTATTGTCTATTATCTTCTAAACAATGGTGTAGTGTCTATGATATACAGAGAAAATCTGACTGGGCAAAATATACATTGATATATCAAAACACTACACAGAAAAAATAAAATTAAGTGACACAAACCCCACCCAAGACCGGGAAGGATCTCATGTACACCGGAAGAGTAAGCAGATCACACACTTCATTTGGCGGCCAACATTATCATTGGGCGAATACAACACCATTCGAGGCTATATAAGATAAGATACACGGAACTCAGTTATAAACTATTTCTTTAGACTGGGAAAAAAAGGAATTGTTCAATAATTTCTGAAATGTGTTCGAGAACGAAGATTTGCGGTAACTTTTAGTGAGGCACCAAATGGGTCAGTAAATCACACAATGTAAACACAGATAGTACAAATTTCGAACCTATAAAAATACTATCGAGACTTGACCGTGTAGTCTGTCGCAAGTCTTTAACATAAGCCCTTAATAACTGAAAACACATGATAAGATTTAAAAATGTTTTTCTATTAATTCAACTTTATTTTACAGTACTTGGAGCTTCGTTTCAAGTCAAAGGCTGCGAGACTAACAGGAACCATTATTAACAACTTGTCAACGGTAATTAAGTTATCTAGCTTTAATACTAATCGCTCTATGAGTAGGAAATGAATTGTTACGATAATGCTTACTTTTGATATCATACTTTAAGGATTTTCCCCAAAAAATAGTTCATAGTGTTGTGTTCAGAAGGAGAATGTTTTAATGTGCATCGGCGTTAAGCCACGTGATTTTATTTGTCTAATTGCGATTTCCTTTAATATTTGCAATATGAATTATTTGTAAAGAAATCATTCTTAAAACGCACATTTTTAAGTCGTGTTGTGCATAAAATAACTCATTTCTTTTTGTTCACAGTTGATTTATACAGGGATAGCAAGTTTTTCACCATCAACAGCTCTTCAAGCAGGTATTTATTTTGGTTTGAAAACCATGTTTGTCATAAAAAAAAAGATGGAAAAGATTTAAAATCAATGACATGCTTAAAAAACAGATTTTATTAGTTTCTTTTATGTTTATGATAAAATATCATAGTTGAAACTGCTAAAAAACAAATTAGTTTTTAGTGTTCGCTGTTCACACGTTTTTCAATGTTCAATCTTGTTCTTGTATTATTTTCTTGGTTCCATTTAAAAAACAATTGGTATCGTCTATCAAATATTCATAAACATTAGACTGCTGTTTTTTGTACATACATAAAACGATTATTTCTTATAACTTTATTTTGCGAAAAATTTCAACTTCATTTTTATGAAAATAGCTTGATTTATGATAGCTTTTCTCTGGAACTTGCTGTGAATAGTTGCAATTTCGTGATCAGTTGGATACCTCATAGTGACTTAAGCAGTGTTGTGCTACTCTTTTATGTTTAATACTGGTATTTATGATGAGTTTATTTGATGTTTTGATTTTCCTTTAGTTTTTATTATCAAATAGTTCAGCGAGTATCCTTCCCAAAAACCAAATTTTTAAAGTTATGAGGAATATTTCAATGTCGATCATATAAATCCCACACTATTATGATTCATAATATAACAGTACATTGTAAGAAAAAACAGGAATTTCAGCGAATGAATTAAAAACATTTATTATAAGATTATCTTTTTTTATGAAACTTATGAAAGTACGAATAAAGGTAAACGTGCAAATTGACCAATAAAACAAATCAAATCAATCAATGAATTATTTTAGTGCATTAATATTTAATTTTATTTTATTCAGTAAGCGGCTTCCCAGACTGGGCATCTTTCCTATTAATTGGTGTAATATGTACGTTTTACACTTTTATGGTGAGTTTATTCTTCAAAAGATAATTCATATTTGTCTGAATTGATATCCTTTTTGATAAGTCAAATCAAAGTATCGAATATATGTACATGTCAATTTAGATTTCCACCCAGAAATTTTTAAACATTCCGAGCCAAATTAAGTCTTCGGCGTCACAGTTGGTATGATTGAACGGTTATTTTCCTTGAAAATTTTAAATAAGCAATCTGATGGCGTTTCGACGAAAAGTTCAGTTGTTTTGATCAAAAGCCTTTATGTTAAAGACATATATTTATAGCACTAATCAGAAATAGCTTAATTGTTTGTTTATAAAATGTTTGAGATTTACGATGCTTCTGATCATTTGAATTCTCTTCTTATGCGTTGTTTGAGTATTTCTTGTTTTCTCTTTCGATGCAATAACTTCTTTAATACGGCAAATGAAATCCATTTCTAAGAGTTATACACATTAACAGTGCATTTATGTGGACAGTTTAGCGAGCATCTGTTTGCTTTGCCGAAGTTTAAAATTGGACGTCAGTATTTACCTGTTATCTTACTGCAATCTCCGGTGCAGAGATCATATCCGTTCCGTTCAATACTTCGTAACACTACACTCATTTAAGGTGGCACGGTAGTATTTCCTGGCCCATAAGGGATAATGATAGCCTTTTTAGGATTTTCACCACTTTCTAACACTGCGAAAAATTCTACATACACAGTCAACTGAAGTACTTTCATTATACTAATCAGAAATAAATTTGAATATGTATCATGACCGTTTACTTTTTTTGCTATTTTTAAAAACCTAAGGCCACTAGTGCTTTTAGGTCTTTTATCATGCAGTGAATACAAGAATTAAAAAAATTCTCAAAAATTAATTTTCACCTGTATGTAAAATTATTTCATATTTTTCTACACCTGATTCATCCCTCAGTTTGGGAAAGTATGTTCAGTTGATACTGTATTTTTTGTCCAATCACACTGTTCAGATACATTGACTTAAGTAGGGTACACAAAAGAGCAATCTAAATTCCGGAATGCAAATACTACCGTGCTACCATTAAGTGCAGTATTGCGGAGCATGTATGGAACGGATATGAACTCTGCGCCGGAGATTGATCTTACTGTTGTAACTAAAAGCGTAAAACAGATACCAATCACTAATCATTAACACGATAAGCCGCGAAGAAAGAATAAAATTAGGAAGATAAAAGGTGGTAACCAAAACCATAGCCAGAGAAGACAAACAAAGCCATGACAAAAAAGAAGAAAACAGTCCCCAAACACTTCACACCTTAGGGTTTTAAACAAGAGACAAGTGTCTATTTAACGTGTAATTTTTAAGTCGCGAGGTACCTAGCTTGAGACAAACACATACACATGTGACGAGGATAAAAGTTTTGAGTATACTAATATTACATCTAAATATCAATTTACAGGCAATATTTCAGCATCAAGATTCTCGACTACGACGAATAGGTTAGCAAAAACTTCCGAACGTCAAATTTTAAAGTAGTTCCATTTGCATGCTTAAGATAGCTTGATAGCAGCACAATTTTGTATTTCGTAAATCTACTATGAAACTCAAATAGTTTGCAGGGCATCTGTATTATTACTCTATAGAAGTATAACTAATGATTACTCCATGTTGTAATTTATGTCGGTATAGGGTGGACTGAAAACGATAGTGTGGGTTGACGTTTTCCAAGCAATTATCATGTTATCAGGAATATTGGCAATAGTCATAAAGGTAAGATTCCAATATTGTTACTTTCGTAGAAACTGTTTTGATGGAATGGAAAACAAAATTGTAATAAACGTAGTGATATAAATCAAAATAGTTTTAATAATTTCTTGTAAAAATCTTGTGACACTAACGTGGCGGCGTCCGTAGACTTTTGAATTGATATCTTCAACTTTGCCACTCAGAACCCTTGATTCAATGGTTTCTTGAAAGTAGCAACCCTCTATCAAGGAAATCATGATAAGGAAAGCAAGCTCTGCAATATCGAAACTTGTATGCTAGAATTTTGCTACATATAAATGGTAAGTTCGCAATTGTGAAGCTGAAATCATTCCTTTTGTCGTAAAGTATTATTATCCACAAACCCTCATTGTCAATTTCTAGCTGAAAGTCAAGATATGAGACATACTTATTTGTATCTGTTGTATTTGTATTTGAATTTCGTTGGTATATAAGTGTTCAACATAGTCACCAAACTTAGAATTATTTAGTGAGAGGACATCATCTTTAACGCAAATTTAAAGGATAATGTTAGCGTCTGTTTATTATCCATAAAGCTCCTGTATGAAGTTTGTCTCGCGTGAGTAAAAGAACAAATCGACACGAAGAGGAGCAGAATTAGTTTGTACTGAAATGCCGATTGTTTGTTGCAAAACACGTCCCCCAATTGTGACAAATGTGTTGTCATTAATAAAAGTCAAGAATCTTGATGTTGTCAATTTTAGATAATGTTTTAATTGAATCGGAGCTTTTTTTTTTCTTTCAAAGTATGTGACTTATTCCTTCTTAACACAAAATATTTGTATCAACGCTGGCCAGTCTTATTTTATGACACAACGTTTGACTAGTTCTTTCAATATGTCTTCAAGTTTTGAATCGGGGTGTACTAGTGTAAAGGGTAGAGAAGTCAAATGTTTTTATGGTATTGCAAGTGGAAAGATACGTAGGTTTTATGTACTCTAATATATCTCTCGATTTAATTTAATCTGTCTGATTTCCATCACCCCTAGAGTAGGCAGTATCATAGTTAACTCTGATGCGCGGATTTGCTTGCTTGCTAAAAAATAGATGTTAACAGTTTGAAATCAGGTTTCGTGGAGCACTTAGCAGACTCAGCAAAACAACGTGGTTTATAAGGATATTATGTAATTTTGGTACCCAGAACGGTGAAGAAAGATCAAATTCTTCATCTTTGTTTGAAATTCGAAAGGAACATAGAACAAACTTATGCTTGTTCAGTATTTCCTTTTTTAGTAAGTGTAAAGTTTTAATTAAAAAGAGGCGGATAAATTTACGAAACACTACAAACCTTAGTTTTAATGGTGGTTTTAAGGGTAAACTAATATTCATTATACTTCAATAAAGTTTTGAGGTCTAATAGGTTTTACCCATTACGTCCGTTCATTCGCCTGTCTGTCTATATGACTTGTAAGTGCATCTAGCCATAAACTGTAAGGCGGATATAGAACCTACCTATAATTATTTGTTATGGTTTGTTCCTTTTATCTGAACGTTAAAATCCTTCCATTCAGTTTTCGTTTTCATTTCGATTAAGAAAAAAACAAGGTTTTCATAAGGGTTTCAAATTTTGAAATGTGTGTGTTTCCATATCTTTAATTAATGGATAAAATGAGAGGGGGTGGTTACCTTCATTGTTGCAATCGTGATTTCAATGAGGGAATATTCGAAAACACATTTTGCATTTACTTTCCTTATCTGTGACAAATTCTGATTGTATTTGAAAATTATTCTTTCGTTTGCAGCTTCTTAGTTGAAATATGACTTTCTGTTTTCGACTTTATACAGAATCTTGGTTGAATGTGGTTAGAATTCACCATTAAGATAGTATCAATATTTGCTTTAAACTACCTAGCTCCATTATTTGATTACAACTACAAGTAGAGTATATGTGCGTAACAGCAAGTAAAATGTTCGAGAATTGTAATAATCTCATTTATAATATAAGGGACTTGCATGCATTTCAAAAACAATTTTATCATTTTTTTCATGCCTTAGGCTACCATAGAGGTTGGTGGTATTAACCATATTTGGAAGTTAAATGACGAATGGGACCGAATAAACTTCTGGAAGTGAGTTTTCTGTATTTTATTTTTAATTGGCTAAAATAATCACCTTTTAGAGGAAGATGAAACAAATTTACCTTTAAATTAACAGACAGAAATCAGATAGAGGGGAACATATTGCTAAAAAGTCTGCAATAGTTCTATTTTCCTATAATTTATCAGAGTGATTGTGCGCTGTGAAATAATGTTATGCTAAATGATTTATTTAAAAGAACAAATGTTATTTTTTTAAAGCTTTGATGCAGATCCCACTTCAAGGCATACCTTTTGGGCGCTGGTTATTGGTGGAATGATAAATTGGGCAGGTACCTATGGAGCTAGTCAGGCTAGTATCCAACGGTTTAGTTCCTTGCCAACTATTAAAGATGCTAAAAGGTATATGAATGCATTTATGAAATTCTGAATGTATATATGTGTATGCTATCAACTTTTAAGGATACAATATTTCGACAGCTATACTTGACATGTCCCCTTATTCATATGAGGCTTATTTCATATAGGAAGTTTCAGAAAGAGTAAAATGAAGCTTACATTCTCTTTTCAAGTTCGGCTATATAGATGAAGTTTGCTCACAAAATGATTCATAATTTGGTGATTATTTTGACTGCATCGCACTTGAAAACAGGATATCGGAGATACAGTTTAGTATGTTCCATATCTTGACTAATATCTCGATGGCCGAACGGTGACATGTAGTCGTTAACTTCTATGTCATTTGGTCTCTGCTGGAGAATTGTTTCTTATGCAATCATACCATATCTTCATATTTTTTTGGTATGATATCTTAAAACTGAAAATAAGCGTCGGTTGACTTTACAACAAAAGAGATAATTTCAGCTTTCTAACCATGAACTTTTCGTTTCTGAAAAGCAACATTCCTTCAGCGCCAGCAGATTGAGTATATTTCCCATGGTTGATACGATATTCCAGGGATTGCGTTTCATTTCATGATTTCCTGTCAAGAGAGTTGCTGCTTACAACATGTACAAGGGAGCTATTGATCCAAGAATTCCTACTGTTAAATTGTAGTCATTACTACGAAAGTTTGATAGACTCCCCTATGATAACTTTGAACTTTATGGAACATTTGTATATGTTCCTAATGGTGAAGCCACAATTCTGTCCTCAATTATGACATCGCAGAATACAACTTCTTTTCGAATATTTATATGGCAATAGCATCATGACGTGTTTCACTAGTGGAGCAAGATCGGCTTACCCTTCAAGTGTACATGAAATCATACCCATTGGTTGGTGGATGTTCGTATTGCTGGGACATTAGTTTACTTTGTAGAGTATTGTTTTCTGAGGTCCTTTCATCGTTTTTATTTCTGTTTAGGAATGGTATTGTCTGACCTTTTTCCACTTATGATTGAGTTTTTCCCTTTGTAATCTTCTGCCTCTTTTGAACTGTTGTAGTTCGGAAGTAGTCACATGAAATGCAGCGTGATCCAAATATAACCCAAAAGAATATCGCCTATACAGGAGCTACAAAGTATCTATAAGTTTCAGTAAGGTGTTCCTTTTCGTTTGGTTTTGAAAGGATCACTGTGGCATTGAGACGAAAAACAGCATTAGCAGCACAGTTCTTTTTGGGTTTTATTTTTGTCAATTGTATGTAGGAATTTTTCATCCTTTAATGCACCATATTTCTTTTTTTAATTACATTTGAAGTTCAACTTTGTTATTACTGACATATTTGTATAATTTAAGCTTTTCATATCGTTGGACAATATTTGTAGAATATTTCTATGTATAATGTACACCAATTTCCTCTTTACTGTCTGAAACCTTTTTGTATTTGATAGAGCTGTAATGATGAACTGTGTTGGGGTATTTCTCTTGTTGACGCTTGCGTGTTTATCAGGAATTTCAGTTTTTGCATTTTATGCAGACAAAGGATGCGACCCATTATCTCATGGAGACATCAAAAATTCCAATCAGGTAAATCAAATTAACTGCAAATGAATGGAAAACCCCATGTGATGCGGCTTGGGAGGGAAAGAGCAAAACACGCGTCCCGAAAAAGTTCTCAGCATTTATAGATGAAAAATAACGATTGTTTAAGTTTGCTAAACGTCTAGCGGCAAACATTTCATTCATATTCAGTCATATAGAACGAATTGAGAATTAATCCAGTACGATTTGTAGGTAGGTATTGAATGAAATATCATCATTCTGACCAGAAGTATTTGAGTATTTATAATTACATCCAGCATAACCAAGCAGCACCAACCTTCGGAATGGGTTTACTGTCGGACGGGTTGCCATATTTTTATACTCAATTCCACCCTTGGCATCACTTTTAAATAAGATAAAGATATGTTAAGTATTTTTTATCACGAATAATTTCATCTTTTGCGGTTGTATAAGAAATATTTATTTATTTGCTTATAAATATTTGGCTTTGAGAGTCCTGATGAATGTAAATCCAGAAAAGAGCTTCGGACGCATGAAATTTATAACGTGTTGTTTTCATTTTTTACAGCACTGGGTCGATACATCTGCTTGTGGTATCATCAGCTCAGTAGTCAGTACTTCGTACTTCGGTACTTACATTATTTATAACAAAAACTTTAAAATTGTCCGTTTTAAAATTTTAAAATTTTAAAGAAACTTAGGTTTCAACTCCCTCAGGCAATGTTGATCTTATATGGATTTGGCTATTTTTTAAGGTCCTTTTTGGTAATATAGCTCTTCAACTGTTTCAGTTCTTATACATCCTTGGTTTTCAAATATTCGGCTTTAAGCGTTCCTGATAAAGGTAAATCTAGAAAAGCGCTTCGGGCGCATGACATTTATAACGCGTTGTTTTTCATTTTTTATTTACGAGGTTGACTCTTCAATCGTTAACAAATAGCATAAATCTCAACTACATGTGGTTGGAATCACAATTTCCCTCTTAAATTTCTTATGTCATGTTGTTTTCTTTCAATTTTGTCTTTTTAGCCTTTAGACTAGCCATACTCTTGGAGTAGATCCTCTGTGAAAAATTCAGGTTTAAGAAATTTTGATCGTGAAACAATATTGTTTTTCAATGCTCATTAGATTGCATTTAAATATATTGATTCATGCAGCACAGCAGTTGAGTGAGGATAACGTTTCGTCGACCGATCTGTCTAACATTAATGCTTTCAATTAATACCATTAATTTTTTTTTTATCACAATGAAGACATTTGTCGTTTTGTTGGAAGCTTCACATTTGTCTTTTTAAAAATAAAGATATGCATTAGCTGTTTACCGAAGTGAAGTTATAGGGAAACAACGAGTCGTATATTTAAGATAATAAAAAAGAGGAGACAATACCGAGTGGAAATAAAAAATCCATAAGTCGCAGAACAACAGACAAAAACATAACTAAGAGAAAAACGACGCGGAACAAACAATTATCCACCAAACAGTACAAGAAAAAGAAATACTGAGCAACACAAACCACACCAACAAAAAATTTGGACTCAAGCAGATGCATCGGTACGGTAAGCAGTTTCAGCCCACTAATTTCACCCATCGTGTTGCTCAATGCAATTAAACCCCGGTTAAAAGTATCATTCGGTAATACCATAATTGGAAAAGAAGACGAGGTTGCAATTGTGGCTATACGACAATTTAAACATCTTTGGCGATATGTGAGACAAATATTCCATAACGGATGGCGCCAGTTAAAAAAAAGTGATGAATGAAAATTTTCAATTAAGGATCCCTGGTTAAGCACCTTCACTGAAAACAGAAAATCTGTATCACAAAATTTAACTAGAAAAACAAGCTATGGAATACTGTATAAACTGGGAAATATCTACTCCATATTCATGTGCCTTAAGAATGTTTTAATATAAAAATGAAACAATTACAGTGTATAAATTGAAATCGGTTCTTTTGTCAAATATTTTAGTTCTCAACCATTCTGTCAAATTCTATAAGTCAAGATAAGAAAGAGACCTAAGCCTATATGTGGTATCCTTTATTTCAAGTTCAAAGGGATAGACTTTAGTTAAGCAGTGAGATAGCCTTTTATGTATAAGGGTAAATGAGGTTAAAGCATTCTTTTTCAGAAACTTCAGTATGTAGTCTGCGTCATACAACACGTCAACCAAACGTAACAAATTTGTTGTTAATGAAAAGCGGCATCTTTATGATGTCGGTTTTAAAGAACATCATCTTGTTTTAGTGGTATTTTTTGAGTAGAAATAAAGATATGTTTCACCTTAGTGTGGAGGTATCATATGACAGTTTGCTCGATTCTCCAGAACTTGTATACACTACTATAACAGTGACTTCCATCAGATGGCATAATGACTATCACATGAATTGCTCAAAGAAAAAGCATAAAAATAAGTCCAAAATCACAACAACAAAATCTGTTTAAGTTGTTTTTTTCTGAGCAAGTCAACCTTATATTTTCAGGTATCGTATAACTCATAGGTTGTTTGTGTTTTCATCGTCCTTATTTTGGCCATGGTGTTGTCTGCTTTTATTCAACTTACGGTTTTTAACAGCCATTTTTTTTTTTTTGGTTCATACTACTCAATCTTTAGTTTTTATTTAAGAATTGAATGCTTGTTTTCTGATTTTATTGGGGTGTAAAAGAGTTGACCGAACCACATTTGTGTATGAAGCCCGGAAGCGCTTCATATTAAAAATGTGCGCACACTCAACGCCTTTTCAACACTTTACAATTATAAAATAAAGCATTCAATTCTATATAATTATGCTTTCATTCTATTAACATGAAATTAAGAGTTATATCATTTCGTTTGATATTCAATGCATTATTTTGACATTGTCACGGATAGCACGGGCAGTTATAGATGTTGCACGGATAGCACGTGCAGTCATATATGTTGTATTGTATACAAAAGTAAAATATGACACTGGAGAACGTAATAGTTCTCTGTGAAATGTCTGTTAGACCTGTAAAGGATTGAACCATCATTTGGCAAAAAGCGTGAATTTGATAAGTGAAAATCTATTGATTTAATTTAATATTATAGAAAACAGAAGTCAAAACAGGGAAATAGGTTTAACTCCTCTTCTTTTAACGGTTAAACTACTTACGAGATGGTTGATATTAAATGAATAGTTATGTCCAATATGACAATGAGTGCTAAATTGTAACCTTTTATTACATATATATTTTAATATCGTTTTTTGGGTCTTTTTAACATTAGTTTCACTCAACATATTGAGACTAGTTAATATCTACTGAACAAATGAACACGGTGACTACATATACATTTTATATCATTAAAATGGAAACGATTAATATAGATAAAAAATAATAAATAAATCACCGTTTATATAAGAATTGTACGGTGATGGGTTACATATTGGTATCGTTCTTTAGTGTGAATTGAATCATGACTATATTTCAGATAATTCCATACTTTGTATCTGACATGTTGGGATATCCCGGGGTACCTGGATTATTTATTGCATGCCTGTTTTGCGGTGCATTGAGGTAAAAACGAGATTTTTTTTTTATTTGTAATTAATTCATTTATACCTTGTTGTTTCAAATATCAAAACAACTGTGTAGTAATTTTATTGTAATCAACCATTTACTTTTATTAATATGCTTGATATCTGATATATTAAAAAAATCATCCTTCGTTAAAGTCATCATTGTGATAACTGTGTGTGTACCTTGTAAAATCAAAATCTGGTGTCACTAAACATCCAATCAAAGCATCCATAATATAACACCTTTAAACTGATACCACTTGATATCTATTTTTGTCAAAATATCAGATAATAGCTCTCAATTACATTTGACTAAAAAATGAGTGCCGGTTAAAAACTTTATGATAAAAAGATATGACGATAATTTGTCCATCAAGAGCTTTTCATCTTTCTACAGAACTTTTACACTGATAGGCTTGATTTTCCTTTTACGATTTTCTCGACAAATGGTGGTAGTAAAATGATAATAAATGTTTTAAATGGTAAAGTCGTCTCTTTGAATCATTTTCCGAAGCCATAATGATTTTATTGACCGTCCTTGTATATTTGAGTTACTGATGCCCACTGATACGGTCAGTACAAAATAAATGATCAGAGATTAAATATATATAAGCACACCCTTTGTTTCGGCTTTATTATTAGATACAAATTATCTCCGAATGCGAATCATCACAAGAATGTTATTTGTACTGAAAATAACAAAAGTGTCAATCATAGGAGCATCAACTGCTTATGCTACAGGTGCTTTGTGTGGTACTTGCTTCCTAATCTTAAATTTTTGTGAAGTAATGAGTTGACTGTTGTTTTTCTATTTCTATTTTTTTTTACTTTTGGTTAGTTATTGCTTCCTTGGTGTTCACGGTTAATGCAAACATTTTTAAAAATTTACACATCGTGTCATTAATGATCGGCAGATATCACATTTTCTAAAAGCCTTCCTTTTGCAACTGGAAGAATTTGACTGATAATTACGATCATACAATTGTTTTTTATATTATCGGTGCATTTATAGGGCCAAATAAGCCCACGACCTTCTAAATGAAAAAACCCAATACAATACCAATAAACAACTTGGGACAGTAAGAACTTATCGTGGGTTAAAATAGTCATTTCAGATCTCAACTCTCCCTTTTTAAATTCGATCAGTGGAAAGACACATTACATACACGTTTTTGTTCATTTTTAATACCCTTTACTTGGGGACAATTCTAATATACATTCCAATTCAGCTCACTATCATCAAATCTCAGTTCCATGGTAGCTGTTACCTGGGAAGATGTTATGAAACCATACTTTAAAAATAAATCAGAGGAAAATAAGGCATGGATTACTAGAGTTTTAGGTAAGATGTTGATAGATGAATCATCTTTAAATTACATATATTTCACCTCTTATTTCTTATTTGTCGCCAGGTCGTTCTTTTTAAAATTACAATCATTGCAGTTGTAAATAATGGTACTAATATCAATGCGTATGATAAATATTTCTCAAAAAGCTTCATAGAGTATCCTCGAGACAAAGAGTTTTTGAAGTCAAATGCATTTAAATTTGTACGGACCTTAAGTAAAAGAACCAAAATGAATCAGTGTAAAATCAACAAATGACTGGTTTGTTACTTGATTGTACAAATAGAAATATATCGTTTCCTATGATTTTTGCTTGAAATTAGCAGAAAGTAATACAATTTCGTTTTTTGTAGTTATAGTCTATGGAGTATTGGGAATCGGAGCAACATTTTTATTCAAAAATTTGAAAGGAACTGTATTGCAGGTACGTTTGACATGAGATAAGATTAGTCTTATAGACCTATTGTGGAGCAGAAACAGAACGAATATAACAAATTAAATTTATGTTAAAATTTTGATAACAAAATAACACAATACTTCGCTACACGAATTACACCATACAGTGGTATTGCACTGCTTTGAAAGAAAGGGCCACTTATTCCTGATACACCAGTGGTACATGCTATCTAATAGTGTATGGAAGGTTGAGTACTTTAATCATTTCATTGCCATTTATATATATGATTCAAGATTTAAAATGTTGATTTGGTTATCAAAACAGACATTCAAGAAAAAACAAGAACAAAACAAATACACAAAAAAGTTTAAGTTATAGATATTAAGCAGCGATGCTACATGAATCATTTTGAAATAATTACAGGCTTCGTTGAGTTTTATGGGCGCTGCAGGTGGAGCATTGAATGGATTAATAATGTTAGGAGCCTTTTTTCCATGGGCAAACTGGAAGGTAATCACAAAACAATCTATCATAAATGATTGTCATTCAATAATTTATTTTACTGTATTACTGATATGCGTTTGTTTGGTGTAAAATTTGAGCATTTAATCTTCATTTAAAATGTTGTATCACGTATTATCTGTCTTTTAACTTTGTTGGGTCTGGTTAAGGCAACGGAGTCTATAAAAGAGTTCTTCCCTTTTCAATGAGTCTAAACTTCAAAAGTGATTGTCGGATAAGCCAGCACAACTCAAATCTAAATAGGTAAAGACTGTATGTTTTATTAAATTTCTAAAATAATTATTATGCTAATCGAAACAGAAATGATAAAAGTGGATGTCATTATGACGAAAAAGTCATAATCATTGTGTATTTTTGAGGTTTTTTTTTTAATTAACACTCATGTGCTATTCTTTTTAGAACGTTTGAAAATATAATTGGAATCCCTTTTAATTATATTACTTAGCCCCATGATGTAATTCTGTGATAACCTGTAAGAAGTATGCCCACGTCTTACACACATATATATATCTATAATACTAAAATAACGAGGTCCAATTTGTTAGCCGGCATGACGTAAAAACGACGATTCAAAGAATTCAACCTTATATATAACTAATGTAGGACAATGGTGTTGATTAAAAATTACACCATTATAGGACCTTTTGTTTTCCACATAATTAATATTAGCAATAATTAACAAGTTCCGGATTGAATCCAATACCGATACCAATTGTATAAGTCAACTGGTACCTAATCTGTACGTTCCGACTCTATCAGGTACACCACCAGATGGTGTATTTGGGGTTTGCTATATACACGAGTCATAATCACACCCTTTTGTCATTATAAAGGGATTGACACTACTAAATACTAAATTCAATCATTGCACATGTACTTAGTAGTTTCCGGTTGTAGTAAAAAATAAATAGGAAGGGTTCAAACAGAAAGAATTTGAAAGCAGGGGAAACTATGTACCGTATAATAAGAATGACTTTATCAGATGACAATACGAATACTGAAAATCCAGGCTTAAACTAAGGCGTGAGCACTTTCCAATTTGTAAGCCAGCATGACTTTAACACGACGATTCAAAGAATTCAACCTTATATATAACTAATATAGGACAATGGTTTTGATTAAAAATTACACCATTCCAGTCCCTTTTGTTTTCTACATAATTAATATTACCAATAATTAACAAGTTCCTGGTCGACGGCTTCAAATAAAAAGATTTTGAAAGCAGAGAAAACTGTGAACCTTATAATCAGCATGACATTATTAGATGACAATACGAAAACTTAAAATCCAAGCTAAAAATAAGGCGTAGGTACTTTGATTCTGTCACGACCCCGCGATGTCGCGGGTGTGTTCTAGTATATATATCTATATATATCATATCATTCTTTAACCAATATTTAAGTCTTATCAACAAATTGATATTAAAATGTATTATGAATTCTGTTCAGCCTCATGGTTATTGATAAGATAAAAGTTTGGTTAATTACTTTTTTTTCCTTAGAATATTCGTTTAAATTCAATTGTTTTTTTTTAATGTAGGGGGCTGTTGCTGGTAGTTTAACATCATATGTTATAACTATGTGGGTTGGCATTGGTAAATATACCGTTGTTGGTATAAAGGAGACTCTACCATTCCCAAACAGTACATGTGGCAATTCCAATCACAACAATACGGACAATATTTACTCAACAATGCTACCATTCAATATCACAGACCATACAAGTGAATACATTACAGTGTTTGGACAGTCAGTTAGCAGTAATGCAGCTGGAAACGAATTGTAAGGATACACCTTTGTCCAGACAGTTTTATCGGAAGATTACTTATCATTAGATATAACTCATCAGTATATTTCAAAAAGAGTAACACGACATGTATCACTAGCGAAGCAAGAACTGCCTTTTGTTTTGTTTTGGGGTTCATGGTGTTCCATCTTTTCTTTTCAGTGTAATGTCCTGTGATTGATTCTTTTCATTCGTCGGTTTTGGCCATATACAATAAGAAGATGTGGTATGATTGCCATTGAGACAACTATCCAACAGATTTCTAATGACGTGGATTTTAGCAATTATATGTCACTGCACGGCCCATGGCAAAATGTGAAACAATTCAAACAAAAGAACTAACCGCCAAATTAATGATAAAACAATAAACGTCAATATAAATAAGAAGATGTGGTATGAGTGCAAATGAGACAACTATCCATTCAAGTCACAATGTGTAAAAAGTAAACAATTATCTATAATAATTCTATGAAAGAAGTTAGTAAACGTTTTAAGTAACTTATGGTAACTAAATCCCTAAGTTAATAATTTACCAATTAAACATATTTTACGTTGATTAAAATATAAAACGCCAATACAGACACGGACATAGCGAACGTTATATACACACCGTAAAAAGAGGCGAAAGGAATATCACCGTCCAAAAAAAAAAGAAAAAAAAAAGGGAAAATTAACAATAGTGAACGAAAACAATTCTCTTTTGTTGTCACAATTTGTTTTTAATTTCCCGTTTGAAAGTAAAATATGTAAATCTAAATAAGGTATCTTATTGCTGTTAATATTTGATTTATCTATAGTTAGTTTCCTTGGGTACATTTCCGCAGTATATTTGGCGATTTCTAGAATATTCAAAGCAAACAAATCTTCAAGGTAACGGCAAGTGTAATTTAAACTATCCATGAAATGGGGTTTAGACGGGTCTTTACTGAGTGTGGCCTTAAACTGTAATTCATTGACAGTGAGCAAAACTCATACCGCATAGCAAGCTGTAAAAGGCCCCGAAATGACAAAAGTAAAACAATTCAAACGAGAAATCTAACTAACAAACTCATGTCTGTTTTTATTTGACTAATTAGTTTTGATTGCTCCTTTTGGAATAATCACACTTTTCATGTTTATATCGTTAAACGAATAGTGAAGAAATTAAAATTTAAAATGTTGAATTATACAATATGCCTTACATGGAATCCACTTTGCCCATATATTTAAACACCAGATGTCACATACATTCTGTAGCACATGACTTCCCCCCCAATTTCAATGATATTTCAAAATGTTGAATCTGAATTTTTTTTTATTAAACATTAAGATTTAATGTAGTAGGTAAAGGTGTAAGATATATGTTCAAGTATCTAACTGTTAACTTAATGTTTTTCTGCTTTTATCCACCAACGGAGAATACTTTTGTAAAGGCTTATTGTATTTTAGACTTTGCAAACTCATTAATCATTGGCACAGTGTATGTAAGCCATTTAATTGGAAAACGTTTACATTTATAACAAAATGTAGTAATTATGAAAATGATGTGGTAAATGTTAACAAGACATATCTATTGTGACGGCAACTAACACAATTTCAAAAGTTCTTAGTGACAGCTTCAACTAATGATTTTCATGCTTGTGTCATAAGCAGATAAAAAGCGGCGGCGGACCTGGGAGTCAACCCATAATCTAGTTTGGTAGCTGAGATTATAATTTATCAAAATCGTAACAACTCGACAATACATGACAATAAAACAAAATCATAATTCAAGTAACGTTGAAAATAACTTTCTCTAATCAAAATAAAGTATCCTCTTACTATCTATTTCAGATCAGGGTTGCATCAATTTTATAGCCTTTCGTACCTTTGGTATTCCGCCTTTGGTATGATTATTGCTTTTGTTGTTGGTTTGATTGTCAGTTTTGCAACAGGTAAATTAATTAATTCGAGGAAGTTAAAGCTGAGAGTATATTTTAATCTCGTTAAATATGTTAAACTATCTGACACAGATGTTGCATCATTTACAAAGGCATAATAAATTTTAGCTGTGGAAATCATAAAAAAAAGACCAAAACCCTTTTTAAAATACTATAAAGGCTGGGAATTTTTCAGACCATGATGGCATGCAGCAACTAAAGCTGTAGGATATGATGCTTATCTTCGAAGTCTTTCCAAAGCCGTATGTTTACAGTCTAACTATTACTGCACTATTTATTTTACTCGTTTAACACCATAAATATTGATTTATATGCACAAATGGGTAGCTTCATTCCTATAAAGGTGTTTTTTTTTCAAATATTGCATATGAAGCAATTCATAATAATAGGCTAGAACAGCAAACGAAACGGCTTGAATCATCAGATTGTCTTGTAAGTGCGACACATTATTGTACATATTAGCACATATATTGTGTATCGTGATATACACTATAGATGTACAAAATATTTAAAGTGACTCCTGGTTCCATGTTGAAATTGAATAATCTTTTTTTCTAATTAATTTGAAACATCCGTTTCTAGGCCCAACCAAGCCAGAAGACATTGACCCAAAGTATATGATTCCAATTTTTGATAGATTATTTTGGTGCTGTCTACAAAACAAAATCCTTGAATATCTCCACTGTGGAGTAGATTATAGTTTACAGGTAAGCCAACTGTATAATGTTAATCTTAAAAATACCCATATACATGTTAATGTAACGTTTTAAAGATATGAAGTTTCCAATTGTTACCGTTAATCTAATCTATTTATTGAATAACAACGCAAACACAACTTACCTGTCGACTTCACTTGAGTTTTACCGCAAGTTATTTTAGTTTTTTTTTTAGCTTTTTGCTGTATTGTGGATTTATTTGCATACAGTATTTAGAATAATAAATTGCAGGGAACTAATGTTCGAGAAAACTAAATTGTTCGTCTGTCAAATGTTTGGTTCTCGGAAGATTATTGAAGTACCGCTTGGCCAAGTATTTGGAAACTTTAACACAATGCCATAGTCCATAACATACAGCTGATCATGTTCGAATTTGGTGGTTTTGACATCTAAAGTTATGCCCTGAGTTACATTAAACGTTGTGTTTTATTCGGTTTCGGGATCATATTGATAATACCGCTCGACCAAATCTGAAACCAAATCACAATGTCATGGACCATAAAATATAGGTCAAGTTGAATTTTAATACTTTTGACATTTACTGTTAAAAATTATCCCTTATTTACTTTAAAATTGATTTTGTACGTTTCAGGGTGAAAGTTGAAGTACCACTTGTCCTGATATTTTGCAATTTGAATACAATGTCATTGGTCACATTAAGGTCACATTTGATTTTTTTTTTTTTTCAAAATTACCATGCAAGGTTTATGTTTCTAATTTACATTTAAATTGGGTTTCCTGAAGACAATTAAAGGAACTCTTGGCTAAATCTTTGAAAATTTGAAGCACGATGTCATGGATTATAAATATAGATCAAGTTCGATTTTGATGATTTTGACAATTACAGTTCAACAGTTATTCCCCTAGGTTACCTTACAAGTTTGATTTTGATTTGGAGAGGGGGGGTTCAAGGTGACAATGAAAGTTCTGTTTAACAAAATCTTTTTAATTTTAACTTAAGGCTATGTAACTTAAATAAAGGTTACATTTAATTTAAAGTGACAGTCAAAAAATGTTCACTGAGCACAACTTGTTGAAGAACAACAGCAACCTTTCTCCACCATTGGAAAGTTTTCATGAGTCGATCGGTTTAAAGATTAACTCAATCTGCATTTTGAAACAAAATGGTTTCATCCATCGGTATTCTTTAAAGGAAACTCTCTTAGATAAGCACATAATGACTTTCAAACAGGAGTAAATATTACTCGATTTTTTTAATATTGTACTGTTTTTGCCTATTTTAGGAAATAGAAGATGACGAGGATACCAAAACTGAGGCTTCTACCATTGGCAGTTCTAGTAATATGTCAGCACTTGGATCAGAAACATTTGTTTATAAACTATAATAATAAACATATGCACACCCGGTGTTAAATTGTAAATACATGTACCATTTGAAAACTATTACCTTAGAAATATTACATTATACATGTTAAATGTAACTAAAGTTAGTTAAATTTAGTTGGTAAGTTATTCAATACACAAAAATGCTAATTGGATGTGCAGTGTGTACTGTTGATTAAACTGTTTTATGTGTGAAAGGAAAATGCTGAAGTCGTGATAAGAGTAAAGGAAGGATAAAACATTCTTTAATTGTTATTCTTGGTAGTACAGCAAATTGTGAAATGTGCATTGATCTTAAAATGTGCAGGGAATGTAAAATAACATCTTTCTTTTTGTCATATTGTTTGGTATATGCACTTATATTAAAAGATTAAGAAGGAATCACATTTTTTGAATTGATATAAGTTGCAAAGCGCCTTGTTAATAAAATATTGTTGTTGCATTGAGTAACACAATGGGTTTGGACAGACGTAAGCACAGAAATCGATTGCAGTCCAAATGACGTGGATGTAAGCGATTATTTTTTGCTACTAGTATGTTTTGGTCAAATATGAGAAAGCGGTACTTTTTTTTAAATATTAATAGAATTCATCTATATCAAATAATTTAAAAGTTGTTATATTTATGGAACGCCACAGCTGCCTTATGATAACGATAATCATATCATTAAGGGTGGAGATATAACATGAAGCAACTTTTCTATAAGATTACGACATTTGACTATACTACTCTGCCAATTTGCTATATTACTAAGATAAATTTATATGCTATAAAGACGTTTGGAGTAAACTTTTTATACTATTCGGTCTTTGTACTCTGTCATGAAGATATTCTTTTATACTATGAAGACATCTTGATATAACATGGAGC
This sequence comes from Mytilus coruscus, assembly GCA_017311375.1. Lineage (NCBI taxonomy): Eukaryota > Metazoa > Mollusca > Bivalvia > Mytilida > Mytilidae > Mytilus > Mytilus coruscus. The sequence continues at coordinate 56,106,713 of CM029604.1, forward strand.
TACCTTTTCATACTGATTGGTAATTTTACTATACTATTATGTGATATTGTTATATCATAAAGATACATTTTATACTATAAAGGCATCTTGATATAACAATGAGCAACTTTTTCATATACTATTCTGTCATATTACTATCTTACGACGATAAAGTCGTATACTACAAAGACATCTTTATATAACATTGAGCAATTTTGTCATACTATTTTGGGGAGGGTGACTTGTAAAAATTGATGTCACCTGGATACCGTCTCCATAATTTGTTCGAACCTCTTCAAATTCAAACCGAGCTTCACTCTCAAGGAAACTTTGGATGAGCTCGATTTTCAGAAAAATCTGAAATGGGGAACCATTTTTGGGGGAGGGGGACTTGTAAAAATTGCACATAAATTGATGTATCTGGATAACGTCTCCATTTCCTGTCAGATCCTCTTGAAATTCAAACTGAGGTTCACATCCATGGATTTTGTTTTACCCGGTTACAATTTAGGGGCGAGGGGTAAGTAAGCGCGCTCACTAAGTCTTTATGGCAAATACTTTGTTTATTTAAGGATTTGTGGTGTCTATGCTTTAATGTTTTACATTTATTTTGGGGCCATTTAGTGCTTGTTTTGTGGTGTGGACTGTTGCTCCATGTTGAAGACCATACGGAGACCTCTAGATTGTAGCATTTTTGAAATGTTCTATTTTATTTGGATGGTGTCTCATTGACGCATACCCTGAATCCTTTTGTTTTTCATATTCTTGTAAGATTGAAAACTATAGGACAGGGCTACATTGATTATTAGTAATTTCAAAAGATTACAAGGAGATTGGTTTTATTGCTGACTCTGAGAAATCATATTCACACATTTCATGAAATTGCCTATTCCATGGTTCTTGGTGGTGTTTGGAAATGGTACGGAAGTCATAAGTGAATCTCTGTATCTTGGCCACAAAGTTACGGAATTAGACAAAAGACTGGTCTACTGTTACCATCTTGATCCAAACTAAAATTATCGAAACCTTCTACACCATAATACTGAAGATCACATTCTGGTATTGCAACGACTGGGTTGTGCAGCTGGCCTGCTACCCAAAGAGCCAATGGTGATGACCTAGTTGTACGAAGTCGATGACATTACCAAGCATCTATCCAAAAAGACTTATTGATGTAACAGTAATGCTGACCAAGGAAAATAAAAAAAGGCGCAAGTTTTTTTTTTTTGTTTACGTAGAATTAAATAAATTCGAGGTGAATATGGCGGACGGACGAGTTATGCAGGAATTTCTTAAAAATCATAGATTGGAGCACTAGTTAGATATGATGAATTTAAGGTTAGATTGCTCTAAATATGGTACCTCAAAGCCGATTAAAGTACTGACAAATAGAGGTGTGCAAGAATTTAACATTCTGAAGTCAATATTAGAAAACATACTGGAGATTGGATTTAAATTATATCCGAAATTTCTAAAATAATGTCCGTTTCTGAGCGAACAGTTTACAGAAGAATGGCCATATATAATTTAAGCAAAACTTCTTTCTCTGAAATAGAAGATGTTGAACTTGACCAAAATCTGATTGGAATAATTAGTGACTTTCCACGATTTGGGGAAGCCTATTTAAGAATCATGCTGAAAAGAAAAGGAATACATGTTCCGAGTTGACGTCTACGAGCCAGTATTAAATAGGTCGACGAAAACAACCCACAAGAAAGACACAGAGGACGGCTTTAAAGGCGAATTTATAATGTGGAGGGACCAAACTATCTCTGGCGTATAGCCACAAATCACAAACTGATTCGTTGGAAATTCATTATTGTCGGGTGAATTGACGGAACAGCCGATTGCTAATGTTCATGAAGTGTTGTGATAATAGCAAATCGGAAACGGTTTTCGAATGTTTTTGCACTGGAGTTTCCCGCTATGGAACCCAAACGTGTACGATCGGACAAAGGTTTAGAAAATATCCTTGTTGCCGATTTCATGCTAGGATTAAATGGACAAGGAAGCATGATTACAGGACCCAGCACTCATAATCAACTCATTTCAAGACTTTGGCGTGATCTGTACGAAGGCGTTCTATGTTATTTTTTTACCATATGTTTTATCATATGGAGGATAAAGGTGTTTTAGATCAATTGAACGAGTTGCATTTGATGGTACTGCATTGCATATTCATGGATGATATCAACAGGAAAATCGAAATTTGGGTAGATGCTTGGTAATGTCATTGACATCGTACAACTAGGTTATCACCATTGGCTCTTTGGGTAGTAGGCCAGCTGCAAAACCCAGTTGGCGCATACCAAATTGTGATCTTCAGTATTATGATGTAGAAGGTTAAATAAAACCAATCTCATTGTAATCATTTGAAATCACCAATAATCAAGGTAGCTCTGTCCTATAGTTTTCAATCTTACAAGAATATGAAAAAGAAAGGATACAGGATATGCGTCAATGAGACACCATCCCAATAAATTAGAACATGGCAAAAATGCCATCATCTAGGGTCGCCGTGTGGTCTTTAACATGGAGCAACAGTCTACATAACATAACAAGCACTAAATGGTCCCCAAATAAATGTAAAACATTAAATCATAGACACCACGAATCCTTAAATAAACAAAGTATTTGCCATAAAGACATATAACAATTAAATAACCTTAGTGAGCGCACTCACTTACCCAAAGTCCCTACATTGTCACTGGGTAAAACAAAATCCATGGGGATGAACCTCAGTTTGAATTTGAAGAGGCTCACACAAGACATAGAGACGCTATCCAGATACAGCAATTGTTATGTAAAAATTTTGCAAGTCCCTCTCCCAAAAAATCTGAAAATCGAACTCATCTAAGGTTTCTATGAGAGTAAACCTCAGTTTGAATATGAAGAGGCTCAGACAAGAAAGAAATGGAGACGCTATCCAGATACATCCAGATACAGCAATTTGTATGTACAAATTTTGAAAGTCCCTCTCCCAAAAAATCTGAAAATCGAACTCATCCAAGGTTTCTATGTGAGTAAACCTCAATTTGAATATGAAGAGGCTCAGACAAGAAATGGAGACGCTATCCAGATACATCCAGATACAACAATTGTTATGTACAAATTTTGCAAGTCCTCTCCCAAAAATCTGAAAATCGAACTCATCCAAGGTTTCTATGTGAGTAAACCTCAATTTGAATATGAAGAGGCTCAGACAAGAAATGGAGACGCTATCCAGATACATCCAGATACAGCAATTGTTATGTACAAATTTTGCAAGTCCCTCTCCCAAAAAATCTGAAAATCGAACTCATCCAAGGTTTCCATGAGAGTAAACCTCAGTTTGAATATGAAGAGTCTCAGACAAGAAATGGAAACGCTATCCAGATACATCCAGATACAACAATTGTTATATACAAATTTTGCAAGTCCCTCTCCCAAAAAATCTGAAAATCGAACTCATCCAAGGTGTCTATGAGAGTAAACCGCAGTTTGAATTTGAAGAGGCTCAGACAAGAAATGGAGATACTATTTTGGCGACATAGATTTTTACAAGTCCCCCTCCCCAAAAAATGGTCCTCCATTTCAGATTTTTCTGAAAATCGGGCTCGTCCAAGGTTTCCTTGAGAGTGAACCTTGGTTTGAATTTGAAGAAGTTCGAACAAGAAATGGAGAAGCTATTCAGGCGACATCAATCTTTACAAGTCCACCTCTCCAAAATAGTATGAAAAAATGTATCTTTATGATATAGCAATATCACATAATAGTATAGTATAATGACAAATCAGTATGAAAAGGTAGCTCCATGTTATATCAAAACGTCTTTATAGTATATAAATTTATCTTAGTGATAGAGCAATTTGACAGAGTAGTATAGTCAAATGTGGTAATAGTATAGAAAATTTGCTTCATGTTATATCTCAACCCTTAATGATATGATTATCGTTATCATAAGACAATATATTTATTGCAGAAACCACGGACAACAACAGGTGGTATTAATCGTACATGACTTGGTTAACAATATAATTTCAGTTGTCTAGTATCAGAACATCATTATTGATATAAAAAAAAATGAATGTATTATTCTGATATATATTGAACAATCTGGTTCTTGAAAGTTGCAGCAAAATGTGAATTTTGGTAGCGCAAGTATAGTTTTTGGTTACTACTTTTTGGTGGAAGAGAACGTTTAAAATAAACCCGAATCAATTATTGTCGACTTTTAATCGCCTTCATTTCGGTAGATCCGGATTCTCTCCAAATGTGTATGAAGAAAAAAGTAAAATCACAAAAATTCTGAACTCCGAGGAAAATTCAAAAATTAAAGTCCCAAATCAAATGGTAAAATCAAAAGCTCAAACACATCAAACGAATGGATAACAACTGTCATATTCCTGACTTGGTACAGGCATTTTCTTATGTAGAAAATGGTGGATTGAACCTGGTTTTATAGCTAGCTAAACCTCTCACTTGTATGACAGTCGCATCAAATTCCATTATATTGACAACGATGCGTGAACAAAACAGACACAATAGGTAAAAATGTCAAAAATAGGGGTACAGCAGTCAACATTGTGTTATCATCTTAATCACTATAAAAACAAACAAATGTAACAAAGAAGCACAAAAAGGCATACATCAAATATAACATCCTCATTTTGCTTTTTTATTATACGATTTTCTTTATCTATATAAAATCCACCCATAAAGGAAGGAAGGTTTTAAGTACTGACGTAGAATCGTGCGTTTGACGTCACACAGGTAGATATAAAATAATTTTGTCGTTCAAAGTATGACGGGATACATAAGTACAGAGTCACGTCAAATGGATATCACAAAAAAAAAGACTTAACAGTAAATGTAATATTAATAAAATAAAATAATTTTGTCGTTCAAAGTATGACGGGATACAAAAGGTTTCTACTCATCAAAACTTTGAAAGAGTTCAATATTATACCAATTCAATTGTTGTCAATGGAATAGCGCCTTTATTTATTTTTAAGATCCTCTCTATTTTAGAAAGTGCATCAGTTCAATAATGTTAAAACTTATATATGGGTGGACCATTGGAAGTTTCTTGTAGAAGCAGCCAAACATACCATAAAAAACACTAAAATTGAGCTGACGATGGATGCATTAATAATTGGTAAACTCGTTTTCAAGGATAAAAGACTACCGAAAGTTGCGACAAATGCAATCATACTCGAAATTGTTACCTGTAGGAAAGCTTTATGCTATCAAGATTTGAATTGGAAACCATTGCAATAACGTTTCCATTTATCTAATGGTGCAATATCTACTTACTCTTCCAGAGGACCTGAGTTCACCAGTCTTTTACGGGTTCATGTTACTCAGTCCTTAGTTTTCTTTATAGTATTTTGATGACTGTTGTCTGCCTTTGTCAGTTATCGTTGTTGTCGGTTATCTTTCTTGTCGATTATATTTGTTGTCAGTTATCGTTGTTGTCAGTAATCTTTGTTTTCGGTTATCTTTGTTGTCGGTTATCTTTGTTGTCGGTTATCGTTGTTGTCGGTTATCGTTGTTGTCAGTTATCGTTGTTGTCGGTTATCTTTGTTGTCGGTTATCTTTGTTGTCGGTTATCTTTGTTGTCAGTTATCGTTGCTGTAGGTTATCTTTGTTTTCGGTTATCTTTGTTGTCGGTTATCGTTGTTGTCTGTTATCTTTGTTGTCGGTTATCTTTGTTGTCAGTTATCGTTGTTGTTGGTTATCATTGTTGTCGGTTATCGTTGTTGTTGGTTATCTTTGTTGTCGGTTATCTTTGTTGTCAGTTTTCATTGTTTTCAGTTATCGTTGTTTTCAGTTATCGTTGTTGTCAGTTATCTTTGTTGTCGGTTATCTTTGTTGTCGGTTATCTTTGTTTTCAGTTATAGTTGTTGTCGGTTATCTTTGTTGTCGGTTATCTTTGTTGTCGGTTATCGTTGTTGTCGGTTATCGTTGTTGTCGGTTATCTTTGTTTTCAGTTATCTTTGTTGTCGGTTATCTTTGTTGTCGGTTATCTTTGTTGTCGGTTATCTTTGTTGTCAGTTATCGTTGTTGTTGGTTATCATTGTTGTCGGTTATCGTTGTTGTTGGTTATCTTTGTTGTCGGTTATCTTTGTTGTCAGTTTTCATTGTTTTCAGTTATCGTTGTTTTCAGTTATCGTTGTTGTCAGTTATCTTTGTTGTCGGTTATCTTTGTTGTCGGTTATCTTTGTTTTCAGTTATCGTTGTTGTCGGTTATCGTTGTTGTCGGTTATCTTTGTTGTCAGTTATTGTTGTTGTCGGTTATCGTTGCTGTCGGTTATCGGTGTTGTCGGTTATCGTTTTAGTTATGGTATTGTCTCTTATTCTTCAACTAATGATTTTTTATTGGCCCTATGATTTTCTACAATATTAGAGGGTTTTTAAAGCATCGCATCTTCTGATATTTTTGATATGATAAACTTGCTATCAAATATTGTTTTGTTTTTTTAATTTTTACGTGGAATGATATTTCTTTGATAACAGTAAATACATTATGAAACATCCTTTGTTCTTTATTTGTTGAAATTAAGCAATGACAATTGTGCTGTTGTTACAATATCATAAATAATTGTATTAAACACATGTTACTTAGAAAAAATAAAATTTTGTTGTTAAAATAAGACAAAGTATGAGTTCATGTTTTTGAGAGTATTTGGAGAAATTACTGCGTCATATATTTTGGCTCAAGCATCACTGATGAGATATAAATTATCGAACTGCTAATCTTGTGCAGTGAAATTGGTAACGTAAATGTCATTATAACCACTGGGTCGATACCTCTCCTTGTGGACTGTACGTTCACGAGGGTATGATCAGCCCCGTAGTCAGTACAGACAGTAAATGAATTTCCCTCATGCACAGCTCTGATTCCTTGTCCGGGTTTGGCTCAACTTTTGGTCAATTTAGACTGTATTAGCTCTTCAACGTCTGTATTAGGTTTTGAAATTTCAATTATGTTGGTCTCAAGCCTCCTCGAAGAGACAATTATTGTCGAAATGCGCATCTTGTGCAGTAAAGTTGGTAGCTAAAAGTAATTACTACCCCTGGGTTGATACCAAACTAAAGTTAAACATATACAATTATCGACTGCTATTGAATCGTTAAATTTTAAAATAAGGAGATGTGGTATGATTGCAAATGAGACAACTATCCACCATAGTTCAATGAAGTGGATGTAAGCAATTATAGGCAACCGTACGGCCTTCAACAATGAGAAAAACCCATACCATATAGTCGGCTATAAAAGGCCCCGACATGAAAAATATGAAACAATTCAATTGAGAAAACTGCATTTTGTGTACCCATTAATTACTTGATTACAGAGATTCTCTTTCGATAAGGAGGCAACTGTTTGATTTCTGTCTCCAAAATCTCCATAAGCAAAGGTCAATCTATACTAAACATAATTGGCTTGTAGGCAAGATCGTCATCGCACTATCTGCACCCCTTTGTCTGGTGGTGTATAAAATGTCGATCTAAACGAATTTGAAACTCATCTTGTTCTGTATACAAGAATACATTTTTAAGTTGTTAATTATGTTCCAGTCATCTCAGCAGAAGACGAAAAACGTATCACAAACAGTAGTTTGTTGGAGAACTTACTAATGTACGCTTTGAACTGTCCAATCCAAAGGTTAATTGTGACAAACGTAAGGGGAATTACATGGTATGATGTATTGTTAACAGGGATGATGTTGCTCCCCTAAACGTTAATTTAGCCTTTGCGTTAAATTGAACAAAATGCACATTACATTTTGTAGATTGTTGTCCATCAGGATGCACGATTGGCATATACTACGCTTCACTTGACAATGGATTTATCTTAGTAGGATATTGTATCAGAAAGAAAATATTACTCTTTATTCTGTTACACTTAATTCCCGGTTAACTCATTTCTCTTAAAATAAAGGTAAGGTATGCAGTTATTTTCACGGCAATTTATATTCAAGAAACAAGAATGAATCAGTAGTATCCTTAGTCTGACGTTTGATGGGATATATAAGTTCTATACAATCACTAAATTTTGAAATATTTAATGAAAGAACAGATTATGTTAGTATGTTTTAATTATTCATTAAAAGACATTTGTGATGTCTGTCTCATACCAACTATGGAACATGTCGGGGAGAGAAAAAGCTGGTTTTAGTAATATATCAGTTTTTACCAATTTCACAACTGTAAGCAACAATTCAACCAATATTTGTTTAAAGGTATGAATCTTGAACATTTAACAATTTTCTTCAATGCGTTAAACTGTTAATTCACCAAATATGGAGTATCTTCAAAAATTGAGCACAATTTTACAAGTCTTATCAGCAATAGCTATTTTGGTCCAGCTCTATAGGAAATAATGTGAATGTTCTAATAATGTCCCATTATAAGACCCTACCTTCTTACCCTTCCGGAGCAACTGAGATCATCCCCAGTTTTTGGTGGGGTTCGTGTTGCTCGTTCTTTAGTTTTCTATGTTGTCTTTTGTATGCTGTCGTTTGTCGTAAGATCTTTTTCTTTTTCTTTTTTTGCCATGGCGTTGTCAGTTTATTTTCGACTAATGCATTTGAATGTCCCTTTTGTATAGTTTGCCTCCCTTCTAAAAAAGAGACGAAGAAAAAGAAAACAATATATGTGCTGTGTAGTTGTGAGAATATTTTGTTCTTTAGGCTTTAATGATAAATAGCTTCCGAAAATAGAAAGAAAGGAGAACTTGACTTAAGAGTTGATTTCCTTGACATGGACTTTACTAACAAGTCCTGCTTCAAATGAAGATATTTAGCAAATAAACACTGACGGTATAATATGAACTTAAATATACAACAAATTCGAGAATTTCATTTTTCGTGTTGTTTACATATATCAGATTATATGATAAGCTAAGACCAACTTCACGTGAATGCGGTTTCGTCTAACAGAGGTATTAAGACTGTTGTATTTAATCGTTGCGCCTGATATATTTCCCAATGTAGATGAACATTAGTTCGCTAATTTACAGATTTGAAGCAACACCAAATCTTTCTTTTATGTGTTCTTGATGGAAATTCTGTACCATTTTTTGGCATTGCACAGGATAATGTCTACCTGTGCTGTTTATGTGATTGCTGTATGAAATCTGGTCCACAGTACTACCATCGGCTGTAGAAGGTAGAACTGTATGATTTTATATCAGCATATAAAGTACTTCGAGTTTTCTTTGAATTCAGATACTGAGAACATTCTTTTGATATTGCCGATGATTGTTTTATTTGTTATTTTCATTGTCTAAAATATACTATTATAAAACTAAGTGCTTTTCATATATCGACTTTTGCCCTACGTTCTTCTGCGTATATTTGGTTGTTTTACTGATCGAGATTAAAAGAAGGAGTTTTGGGATCTAAAAAATAGTTTACCTTCACCAATTAATCACGTGCACGTCAGTAACTTTGTTAGTGCTTCTCTTTTATCTTACATTCATTTTACTTCGGTAATTTTGTGTTGATTCCAGATCTTTATTGTTGCTGTTTGTTTTATTAATAACCTTTGTAGTCTAATGGTGATTAGGAGCACAACATATTTCATAGACACCTTTCTAATGTTTAAGACCGCAAATCAACCTATAGAAGTCGTTCGATTGTTGTCTGATTGACGTATACCCCAGATCTCTTTTTTCATCTTAATTTAAAAACTTCAGCAGTAAGTTTATGAGGAAAAAAACTGAAATTATAAATTCAAATTTTCTGCACTACCAACACGAATTTGTTTATATTGTAGTGTCTGATTTATTTGCTAAATATTTTAATTTTGTTATCAATTAAATATAAAAAATATCGTTCATGTGACATTATGTCCGGTTTCAATATGTAAATGGTCTTAACACTTACTACTAAAAATGTCTTTAGATCTGAAGGATGGGTCAGGCATGTATTAAATACTAACAAATTACTAACAATGTCGACGCGCTCGACCGTGTTAATCGCATACAAATCCGATGAGTTTCATTCCCAGGTTTGTTTTATTGAGTTCTCAACTTAAATTTAAACTTCTTACTAACCATATTTATTTATATTCTTCCAAAAACTACAGATCTAGAAATAGCCGTCTTGTTAACAAAAAGATTTGAGTGTTGTTTACATAACGTACAGTGGCAAATATTTCCTGCATGTTCTCGTCCTGAACATATATGAAATATTTGCCTCTGAAAATTTCCCTAAAGTACCTCCCCGGCTCCCCACAAAAACCAAAACAAATAAAAACAAAACAAAACAAAACAAAACAAAACCACTCAAACTTATTTGTTTAGTAAAATATTAATGTGTTCGATATGTAAGCTGATAAACGCATATCATCATCGTATGGAGATAAAGATTGCATTTCCAAAACTGATCGTCATTTTCCGATAATTTATTTTAAAATATACTATTCATGAATATAAGAAGTGATATATAATGTATCGGACAACCTACATTGTACAAAATATATAAATATTTAAGACAGACAGGCGGATACCATAAACATTCTAATGTTTTGCTACATGATATAAAAACTAAATTGACGAACAAAGGTCATTTATTCAAAATCATAATAAAGCATTTGACATAAAAGTTCATAATTAATATGAAATTATAATACATAATTAATACGAAATTGCATCAACTACAATCATATCAATTGAAGAAATGACAAAGAATAGCAAAGGTGGGGAGAAACAAAATATATAAATATATTGAATAGGCATCCAATAGTTTTTGGAACCAATAACATATGTTTCGTAAAATCTGTAACTTTATAGAGATAAACATGGAATTAATACGATTAAACTAAAGTCAGCGTATGTTGGTATTTTAAAAAGTCAGTATGATGGAAAATAGAATATATCCTTAACACCTTCTCTCTTCATTGTAAAATTTCATAAAAAGACACATAAATTGATCATGAAATTTTTTTTTTCATCCAAAAAGTCTAGTATAGCATATGATAATGTTTGCACCTAGACTTATGTTCTTTGAACTGGCATCGATATACTTACTTTATATCTATCATAAACGTTTTTATTTGTTGATGAATAAATATTGTTTCTTCTTAAATGCCATATATAGGTTCAATGCATCAATTTTGCGTTAACTAACAATCACGTTTTTCTAGCTATTTCCTTGTTTGAAAATTCTCAATTTTCTAAAAATATTATCAAATCATAAAAAACATAGAGGAAATGATTACTCATATTTAATTAACTGAATAAAAGGAGATGCAAATTATTTAATTACAACTCTTTGTTGAATGTGAAACTTTGAATTGTTCGAAAGAAGATGTAATGGATTTTTTTATTTATATGTCTTTGGCCAATTTTGCCTTATATCACATCTTAGCAGGTATGTGTAAAAAATAACTACGTTTGCTTTTTACCATTGATCTAATCTCCGTTGATATTTTTGGTCATTTATTATACATTGATATAAATCGGAAACGAAGAGAAATTGTAATAATAACAAAAATAATAATAAATTCCAATACAGTATGTTTCCAATTTTGCTATTTTTGTCGTGTTTGCACTGAAAAACTTAGATTGTTAGATGATTATTCCCTCTTATGATGTAAACATCTTGATACGTAAACAGATCAAAGAGCAAGCGTTTTATTTGTAAAACCGTATATAAAGTTGATTGAGATTGTTATTTCTACTGTTAAGAGACGCTAAAATCAGAAAATATGTTACGGGGCAAATTGTATTGTATATTCTGCGGAAATATCATTTTTGTTTTATTTCGATATTTCAGATGACATGTTTGTTAAATCTGGAGACAATATCACACTACAATGTTCTCTCTTAGGAAAGTCATTTCGGTGGATGAAAGATGGTGTCATTCATCTTACCGATAACCAGAAATATGATGGTACTAGCACATCTGCTTTAACAGTTATTAATGCTGATAGTAAGGACACTGGACTATTTAGCTGTAATGTATTTACGAGTATGGGTTTATGGCGTAGTGGTCCTTATCATAAATTAAACATTATCCGTAAGTTATATTATAATTTGAGTTATTAAAAAAATGTCTATAGAGAAAATTTATTACATGGTGAAATATACTCCCTCCAAGAGTTTTAAATACATCAGAACAAAACGTCAGGATACGTCTCCGAAAAGTATGACACTAAACAAGATTACAAATGTACTAATTGTTGGCAAAATACAGAAATTGACTTTAAGTGCTGGTTTGAGAAATATTTTATAATCAATGGTATTAAATGAGGACAGAAAGAAAGTGATAACTTGTAAAATTGTCATTTATTGTCTTTGTTTTGATACATATTTTAATCGCAAAATATTTTCCTCGATGATGGAAATATTAAGTTGAATATGAGCCTTAGATCTTGTATTTTGTTGTTTGATGTATTGAATACTTAAGAGTGTCAGCTGTTTTTCAGAAGTGGCTATGTTCATAACCTATTTCAAAAAAAAAATAATTGCTTAAACCATTTCGCCACAAATATTTTATGCAGAAACAACATAACTTTTAAACACAAGTTATGCTACATAATGAATTATTTTGTGCATGTTACGTTAACCACTTAATTATATATATTTCATTCATAAAGACAATGTGTTTTAACTGCAATTTGAACTTCCTCAATAATATTTCGATCACTGTTTGACGTTAACTGTACATTTTCATATTTTATACAACACTATTCTTCATTGCATTATATTCTTTTTCCCTCGAAGATATCTTTGTGCCTTTAAAATTGTGTTCCAAAAAAACTACATTCACAACAAACACCCTTTCAGATCCATTAATACAAAACGCTTTAAATTTTGTGTATACCATTTATTGATTACAACAACTCTCAAAGTCAGTAATTTTGGATAAAAATGAAATTGGTTGACCCCCACCTCGCATGTTTGCGTTTGTTATAAGTAAATATTGACATTTGAACCACCCACCTCTTTATTCAGTACAATCAGCAGGTGAATAAAAAGGGACGCGAAGATACTAAGGAGGCAATAAAAACATTTAATCTAACCTTATTTATTATAGGATTAAACGCCTTTTTGAAGGAATTTATTGGTGTATAAACTGGACCAAGTAACTCACAAACAAATAAAAGTCCGAAGGATTATGATATGTTTGTGAGTGACTTGGTCCAGTTTATACACCAATAAATTTCTTTAAAAATGCGTTGAATCCTTATAATTCTTTAAAATTGGAGATAAGGAATTTAATTTCCTCGCTCGTAACTTCCAGCACACGTGAATTTGTGTATTTGTGCCATTGAATTGGCCTGGCACATGAAAAATCCAAAAATAAATAATTTCAAGAGTCACTACCGAAAGTCTTGTCAAGTAGATGGTGTACTTTTCAGATCAGCTATTTTGTCTGTCGTAAAGTATGATAATTTTAATTAATGTGGCGGCATGGTAATTCACATTATCATCCTTTACGACAGACAAAATAGCTGATCTGAAAAGTACACCATCAACTTGCCACTATACATCATGTACTGTGTTACAACCCTAGATAAAGCCGACGAGGAAAGGCATCACATCAACCACCGAAAGCTACATTTCTATGTACCCTAGGTGGTCGAGTGGTCTAAGGCGCTGGACACGGCACAGGCGGTGTTGCCGCGATGTCACAGAAGCAAGGGTTCGAATCCCGCTGAGGGAAGAACAAAAATTTGCTTTCGCAAATTTGTAGATCTAACATTGTTGGGCTAAATTTGAGACGATTTATATATTTATATGGTACTCGTTTTCCTTTATTAAACCTTCATATTTCATTTTTGTTTTAGAATTAACATTATAAATCATTCGTATTAATAACCGTTGTATTGTTAATGGGTTATAGCATTGACAGAAGGATGTAGGTTATACTGCACATTGTTTTGTGACCTACATCTGTCTGATTTTGTTTTCTCACATCATAATATTGTGCAACTGCTATACAAATTGAGAATCGAAACACGTTTGAGATTAACGTTGCCGAACGTGAACTTCGTAGTATTTATACTGATTGCCACATTGAATCACTATTACATGCGATCCAATGTTATAAGAGTAACATTCATAATTATAAATTAACTGTTTACAAAAGTTTGAATTTTTTGAAATACTAAGGATTTTCTACACCAGGAATAGAATATCGTAGCTGTATTTGGCAACACCTTTTGGAATTTCGGGTACTCAATGCACTCCAAGTTCGTTCTTTATTTGTCCGTTTTAACCTTTTTTGATTCGATCGTCACTGATTAGTCTTTTGTAGACGAAACGCCCATATAGCGTACAAAAGTTTAATCATGGTGTCAATGATTAGGTTATTTATAAGTGTTTAGCTTAATATAACAGTACATGCTACCATTTACTTTTTTTTCCATTCAAGTAAACGGCAACTGGAGCAAATGGTCAAAGTGGAGTGAATGTTCCAAAACATGTGGCGGTGGTGTGTGGACTAAACGTAGGTCATGTACAAACCCATCTCCTTTAAATGGAGGTTCGGATTGCGTAGGACTCCCTTACTATACAAGGATATGTTCAATAGTTCCTTGTCTAGGTATGTTTATATACTAAAATCTTCAAAACAACCTATAGTTTACTTTTCCAATGAAAGTTATATATTGTCACTTTTAAAACTGTATTATTTTAGATGAAGAGATATCAAAAGTTATATATATTTTTTTTAAATGACTTTTTATTCCCAAAGATCTTCTTACCATTATTCCAAATAACATAGAGTTACTAATATGTTTATTACACTCTTTAGTGCTTAACCTAAAATCAGATACTAAATTAAGGCGACAGTAGTTAAGCAATGTTTGAATCTCGTAAATCGATTAGGAAGAGACAAATCAAGTAACAGTCATTAATTAAGTGTTACGTAACAGTCAGTAATCACCAGTTTCTTGGATGTTTAGGAAGTGAACTTAAATATCATGTTAAAACATTGAAAACAACACGTTTAATAATTTCATGCGTCCGAAGCGCTTTTCTGGATTTACCTTCATCAGGAACGCTCAAAACCAAACATTTGAAATCCGAGGGATGTATTAGTACCAAAACAGTTAAGAGCTATATGTTAAGATATATTTAAGCACCTGAAAACGATCAATATGAAGAATTTTACAGATTTTTCAAGCAATTCTCCAAAATATTTTATTGACTAATTTATAACCTCGGTATTTTTTATGATTTTTATGGACAAAATGGGATATATTTTGGCATTATATAATAGTTTGTGTACACTTGTGATAATTCCTTTATCTCACCTATTTTCATACGGTCGTCGAAGACGGACATAATATGCTATACGTCGTAGAAAAATTAGAGAATTATCAGTTCAAATTCGATAAATTTATCAAGAAATAATTGTGGAAGAATTGTTTTTTAGGCTTTGAAATACACCTGGTCTTTGTTCTAGCATAACGGGATTTTAACAGTCAGAATAAGGGCAAATTTACATCAGACGCGCTCCAGTTTGGATTGGTAAAAGTAAACCCCCTTGTGAATGACTTTATTAAGAATGACAACAGTCAATAAAATATTACTTTGTTAACAAAGACAAAAAACTGTTCGTGATAGGTTAAACGCACGACCAATTCTGTAAAAGGAAACACATTGTGAACCAATACATGTAGTGTATGTAAAATGTTCAATTGTCCTGAGCGTGTTACTGACTTTTTATTTTATGAATATATCATTCTCATATTTAACAATAATGCCAGTAAGCATTCTTCAATGTTTGACTGATCTTTTAATCAAACAGTTAAAACTTTTCTATTTTAAAAATGCATTCAAACCATCTTGTCCATTCTCCTCCGTTGGGTTTTTAGCTCACCTGGCCCAAAAGGGCCAAGTGAGCTTTTCTCATCACTTGGCGTCCGTCGTCCGTCGTCGTCCGTCGGCGTCCGTCGTCCGTCGTCGTCGTCTGTTAACTTTACAAAATCTTCTTTTCTGAAACTACTGGGTCAAATGTAACCAAACTTGGCCACAATCATCATTGGGGTATCTAGTTTAAAAATGTGTCCGGTGACCCGGCCAACCAACCAAGATGGCCGCCATGGCTAAAAATAGAACATAGGGGTAAAATGTAGATTTTGGCTTATATCTCTGAAACCAAAGCATTTAGAGCAAATCTGACATGGGTTAAAATTGTTTATCAGGATAAGATCTATCTGCCCTGAAATTTTCAGATGAATCGGACAACCCGTTGTTGGGTTGCTGCCCTGAATTGGTAATTTTAAGAAAATTTTGCCGTTTTGGGTTATTATCTTGAATATTATTATAGATAGAGATAAACTGTAAACAGCAATAATATTCAGCAAAGTAAGATCTACAAATAAGTCAACTTGACCAAAATGGTCAGTTGACCCCTTAAGGAGTTATTGCCCTTTATAGTCAATTTTAACAATTTTCGTAAATTTTGTAATCTTTACAAAATCTTCTCCTCTGAAACTACTAAGACAAATTTAACCAAACTTGTCCACAATCATCATTAGAGTAACTAGTTTAAAAATGTGTCCGATGACCCCGCCCGCGAACCAAGATGGCTGACATGGCTACAAAATAGTACATAGGGTAAAATGCAGTTTTGGCTCGTATCTCTGAAACCAAAGCATTTAGAGCAAATCTGACGAGGATAAAATTGTTCATTAGGTCAATATCTATCTGCCCTGAAATTTTCAGACCAATCAGGCAACACGTTGTTGGGTTGCTACCCTGAATTGGTAATTTTAAGAAAATTTTGCACCTTTTGGTTATTATCTTGAATATTATTATAGATAGAAATAAACTGTAAACAGCAATAATGTACAGCAAAGTAAGATCTACAAATAAGTCAACATGACCAAAATTGTCAATTGACCCTTAAGGAGTTATTGCCCTTTATAGTCAATTTTTACAATTTTCATAAATTTTGTAAATTTTGTAAATTTTACAAAATATTTTCCACTGTAACTACTGGGCCAAGTTCATTATAGATAGAGATAATTGTAAGCAGCAAGAATGTTCAGTAAAGTAAGATCTACAAACACATCACCATCACCAAAACACAATTTTGTCATGAATCCATCTGTGTCCTTTGTTTAATATGCACATAGACCAAGGTGAGCGACACAGGCTCTTTAGAGCCTCTAGTTATATTTTATAGCTATAGATATAATGATTGGTTTTAGCTCCTTTATTTGATTTTTGTTTCGTAATTTCAAACATTTCATCTTTTAAATATTGAATAAGAAACCTTTCATGGTAAAAATACCAGTTACAAAATTTCGAAGAGATAACTTCAATTGTACGAGTATGAACTCTTGATTTTATAGCTTCTTTGTAAGCAGCAAACCTCTTGCAAGGAAATCATGATAGGAAATATAAGTTAGAATGTCGTATCGCCTGGGACATACATACTCCATATGCTGGTGTTGCATGGATTTCTAAATATAAATGGAAAGTAAAAAGTGGGAAAATTGGTATCTAAAAAGCATGATTGCCAATGAAACAACTTTCCACCAGTGTTCAAATGACGTGGATGTCAGATATTAAAGGTCACCGTACGGGCTACAAGAGTGAGGAAAAATTATATTGTAAAGGCAGCTATAAAAGGCCCCGAAATGTCTAAATGTGATCAATTCAAACGAGCAAACTTTTTTTTGTCATAATACGTTAAGTTCAATGCTCACCTGTAACTCACTCTCAATTTGGAGAGGTAAAAAAAGAGGTGGAAGATACTAAGGGGAAATTCAAAACTCACAGGTCCAGAGAAACTGACAACGCCATGGCTGAGAAAAAAAAAACCAAAAATACCGAAAAACAAAACACTGCATAGAAAATTAAAACTGAGCTACACAAGCCAAAATCAACATACCAACATCAATCAAAATTAATTTTAACTGTGGTATTCTTTATTAAATTATCAATGAGATAGTGATCACCATAACCACCAAAGTTTGAATTATTCAGTGAATGGAACGTAAATTTGATGGATAATACTTGCTTTTAATTCTTCTTGAGATGCTTCTCTTTGACATTAGCCCAGTACGAATATATTAGTAAGTCGTCGAGAAGAAAAGTAGTTTCTCGTAGGAATGCCGACTGTCTGTTGAAAACGACTTCCACCAAATATATTGTTAATACAAAATGTAGCATTTTGTTTTATCCTTTTGATGTAGAAATCAAAAATAGAATGTATGAAAAGAGTCAACCGAATATTTTTTTTAACACTTTTTCCATATTGTGGAAAAGGGGAGATTTACTTTCACTTAATTTTGATAAGGTCGATATTATAGTTTGTTAGTCTATACAAATTTCCCATTTTCGGTAAAAAAAAAAAAAAAATCTTTAATGATTGTTTTACACAAACGCACACATGTTTAAAAGGGGAAATGAAAAAATGTATGAATATCTTTTTTTTTTGTAATACGTATAATTGAAATGAAGTGCTTAACACTACCACTAACCGACAAGTAGATTTAAAGTATCGATAAAGTGTTTTTTTTTTTTTTTAATTAATTTCGCGTAATGTATGTGTTTCTATATTTGGTCAACATTACCGTTGACTAGAAATATTAATATGAAATATTTAAAAATAAAAACCAATCGAATATGATTCATAGCACCACGCTTCTGATCATAAATAAAAGTACATTTAGACGGACCTTGATACCCCCTTGCTAGTTCGAACTGTGTCATTTTCGTCCATATATAAGAGCTTGAATGGATTTTTTTCCTGTGAATTTTACTTTGTGCACTCTATTATTCAAGTGATTATGATAGATTTACATCGAGTACTTATGAAATATTTTTAATCTATAAAAAGAGAAAAAAACCTGTTGTTTTGGATTTGGTTTTTCTATTTAAAATGTTTGTCCTTGAAAAAATGCAAGCATATGTTTGATAATCTCTATCGAATTCCTTCTCAATTAGACAAGACTAGAGGATTTTAGAACTTGATATGTTGCGTGGTTTAGTTAATATCTAATTGTCATCTCTTCTCCATATTCTTTGCTTCACTTGCATCTTGAAAGTTGTACAAAATAAGATTAACCAAAACCACAAACAGAAATTTAACTTTAAAAACGATTATACGACAACTACATCAAACTATTAGTTATGCGTTTGTCATTTTTTTCAGACAATAAAGAATTATCAACCAGAAGAAATTATGGTGGGGATATGAAAACAAAGTTCATACTTTCAACAGTGAATAATGGTAAATTTAAATTTCTTGGGTTGATTTCTAAAGATTATTAGAGATTGTTTAAATCAATTTGATCTGAAACCAGTAGTATTATATGTTGTGAATACAATATTTACTAAACCCTGATAATCATAACACTGTGTCCGTATTGTAAATAGCTAAAATCTAAAATCAAGAAAATACCAGACATGTGTTGTACCAAAAAATATCATAACGATTATATGAAGCAATTTTAAATCACAAATTGAAACAACAAAAACAATTTCGTACTACTTGTTAGGACAATTAGCATCATAAAACATATTTAAATCATAACTTATTCACTTACGTTTTTCAGGCTTTGAAGGACGATCCAACAGAAGTGAGTTTGGAACATACATGAAATTATCAGAGACAACATTTTCAGATGTAACTATAGGTAAAAACTAAATTATGTCTCTTGTATAATGTTGTGTTATATACTGTGATCATACTGGATATATCATAAGATTAGCAAACGACTTTTATAAATTCTTCGTTGATAAATTAGGAAATTATCTAGAAACTCAGGTTTGATACCCTCAGTCAAAGTTGATTTTAGATGAATTTGGCTGTCCTTTTATGTCTGTTTTTGGTAGTATGGTTTCTGACGTGTTGACATGTATTTTCAACATCCCTGGCTTTGAGGGTTCCTAATGAAATTAAATCCATAAAAACGTTTCGGACGCATGAAAGTGCTGTTTTCATTTATACTAATATGTTCAAATAAGACACAACGATATTTATTTAAAAGCTTACACAAGAACAGTACTTTAAAAATAACATGCTCAGATGTCCTGAAAGAAGAACAGGTAATATTTTTGAATGTAGGTACAAATTAAGGAAATGCGGAGCAAACATATTAAAAACAAAAGATAGCAATCAAATGTATAAAATAAAGGATGTAATTTTACGATATTTATGGACGTTTTATATTGAGCTTTAGCAATATTCTTAAAAAAAAAAACATGTTATAATTTTTCCAAAGCAGTTTTTAGTTAATCTTTTAAAAAAATGTACAATATAACAAGGGAACAATCAAGATGTATGAGTCGAAGAGAATCCAATAACACAATGCCGAAAAACGAAAAACATCTTAAAGACAAAAGACAAAAAAAAAACAAACAAGTCTGCCAAACACTACATATAACAATAGGAAGAACGAGCAAGACGAACCCCACTAAAAATGGGAGTAATCTCAGGTGATCCGGCAGGGTAAGGCGATCCCGCTACACGCCCATCGTAAAGTTTATATTAAATACAAATTCGCTGATAAATGTCATTTGGTGGTGTCAAAATCTTGGAAAAGAGGTTGGAATTGTGTCAACAACAACAAGAACATTTCCGTGGTCACATATGACGCAGAAATATCATGACTATCGACCAACTCGTAATAGCGCCAGTAAAACGTTCGAAGGTATGACGACTTCAACTTTACCTCGAGGAACACTTCATTCAATAGCTTCACTATTTTTAATAGAATAATCGTGTTAAAAAACGAGTTTGGTTCTCCCGCTTTAAATTATTCAAGTGTTAATTCCTTTTTCACTTGTGTACTTCTATCAGTGTCAACATATTGATAAATGAAATCCTCATGTATATAAACTTGAACGAAATATACACATAATTTTAAAATTTTGATAATGAAACAAGAGCAGTCTATAAATCCATTTTGCTACTTCTCTAATTCGATAGCTAATTTTGTAGTTTTAGAAAAAATCTTCTATGGCTCATCCGATTGTAATCCGTAAAACCTTCAGAGAATCCTTATGAGGTAATTAATAGCTACAATCACAAGATAGACCCTATGGTTGTTATTTTTACCAAAGTTGTAGTTCAAATGAGTTAAAGAAACGAGAGGATACTCGAGTTAACATTATAACGATCATTTATTTACGTATTGTGTGGTTGAATTTTAAAGAAAGAATTGATAATAAAGAAGAGCCAGTAACTACATAAACATCGTCTTATGTGTATATTTTGCTAAATGTTTTATTTTTGAAAGTATAATAAAAATAATTGTATATCTGCTTCATATCTATGAATATATAAGTCTAAAATAGGAAAAGATTCCATTCAGTCCATTTTTTTAGAAATGCGTCACCTTTTTCGACCTGTTTTCATGATTTCATATGTGGCGCCACCCCTTTGTCCATTGAAATTTTAATTGAAAAGTAAAGAATATGGTAAATAAAGAATATTTCTTCAAAGATATTTGTGGGCCAGGGGTGGCCCACTGTTAATTTTTCAAAAAAACTGTCGTAAATTTTGCCAAATTATGCAAACAATCAGGTTTTAACGAAATTCATCTACATTTATGACATTATAAATACATCACTTATGACGCAACTGGTGACATTTTAACATTACGTTTTCATCAAATTTTCATTACATTATCGCAGTTAAAACTTTTCAGATTTTCAGGAACCATATCTTTTGAATATATACTACTAGTATATAGTTTTAACTACATTGATTCATTTATGTTCATAATGGCATTTGAATCTCATAAAAAAAAAAATATTTATCATTTCATTTCACAAGACCGCCTTTAACTCTTTGAAATAGATTTATCATTTCATTGCAGGCATCATCGTGGTAGGAATTGCATTTACAATTATAGTCATAACGACTGGTGTTTTGGCAATACTGTGTAATAAATATCGTAAACCAAATATATTACCAATACGACAAAACAAAAATTTTTTCCGAGGATCGTCGGATAAAACTGAGGTGAAGTATTGGAATAAAGACATTGATCATCATGCCATACCTACTATGCCCTTCGAGGATGAAAACATTGGAATTTATGTTTATGGTAATGAACTAGAATCAAGATCTAAACGTCAGAAAAAAATTAAAACACCACAATTTTCACAAAATACATTAACACAGGAATATTATTTACGGAGTGAAGAATGCGAGTCTAAGTTGAACAGTCATTTCTATCTACCTATTAAACCATGATATGAGTATTTTGAAATTGACGAAGAACTGTCGCCTAATAAACCATATGATAATGCAGACTTCTCGTACGAAGACCTAATTGCAAGAAAACAGTACTTATATTTGCCAATTAATCAAAATATAAACACTGGAAACATTGACAGGAACTCAATATTTAAACCTATTGATTATGGCTATATAGACGGGAATTCATCATTTCAACCTATTGATTATGGCTATATTGACGGACAGTCATCATTTGAACCAGCTGACTATGACTATATAGACGAGTAGTCATAATTAGAACCAAGTGATTATGGCTATATACACGGACAGTCATCATTTTAACCGCTGATTATGACTACTAGTATATAGATGTGAAGTCATGATTTCAACCAGCTGATGATGGCTATATATGTTTGATGTCATCGTTTAAACCCGAGGGGTATTGTTTTGTTGATGAATGCTTATCTTCAGTAAAAAAAATATATATATCTATTTCGATTGTCTAAAAAAATAACTAGGAATTTACAAATAATCTAGAAATCCACTTAAACATCTGTATCGATCATTCGCTTAAGAGAAAATTTTAAAAATTTGGAATGCCTTACTCTCATGTTCGTATCAGCATAAAAAAGGACTATGAACATTTCCCTCCTTCTTACATCATCAAAACAAAACAAAATTGCTTATAAAAAACGTTTTATAGCCGGCTGGTCTAGATTTTTTGACTAAATTTCTTTGTTAACTTTCTACTTCAAATATTTTTGGTATATATACACGGGATAAAAGTATAATGAAATCATAAGAAATTAAACACATATTACTGTTTCTGTTGTTCCTTGTCTTGAAGCTTCTGTGAGGTCTTCAACAATGAAGTCAATAAAATATCGTACATTGAGCAATCTCAAGACGACTAACCCCTTTGGTGCTAGCATAATGCATGCAAATTATCATTTTTTATTATCATGCAACCTTGATCGAAATTTGATTTGGCTCAGATTTTCTGACAGCCCGTTAATCTGATGTCATACAAAAAATAGTTTTACAGCGCAGTAGTTACAATCAGAGTCAACATCGATTTGTGTCAATGATCTTTAAAATCTCATATCGAAAGTTCAGATAGCGCAAAAATCAAGTTTTAATTGTTGTAATCCCTTGTATAAAAAAATCAACACTTCAAAAAAAGTAAATTTCCTCACGGTACATTTTATTCCATTTAGTGATGTCAAATATGAAAGTACGCGGTAATAATGGCATGCCGCAATTATAATCGAAAATACAACTCTTCAAAGTTTATATAGTTATGTAAACTAACAAAATTACGCTATAAGGAAAGAATTCTGATTTTAACCGAAACTTTTATAACAAAACAAAACCATGAAATACTTGTTACCACGAGAATAAAGTATTATGCCAATATAGAAGTACAAGTTAAGCAAAGAAGTAGGGCCAGCTTTCCATAAATATATCACACACTGATGGCCCTTTTTAAAGGTCTTTAAATCTGTACAAAAATCATCACAGCTAAACTTCTTCAACATTGTGTGGTATTTATGAACATTTACGAACCAGATTATAAATGCTTCAAATGAATTGCTTTACAACTGTAATTTGATATATGTTGGAAATTTTAGAGATGAAAAAAGGGCACAAAAACAATAACCGAAGTGATGGGGGAAGTATAGGTAACATGTCCCGTCTTTCAGAAATAAATTCAATCATTTGTGCTAGATAAATAATTTGGAAATTTTCAAAATTATTTTAAAATTTTCTTTAACTGTAATCATTCATCCGATAAACAGTTTTTTTTAATAAATGTGAAATTCTTATTGAAGATTAAAATGTGAATAAAAGGATGTTTTTGTGGGTATGTCAATGAAACAGCAGCCCACCAACCAAAACAAAAAACATCTAGAGATCAACATATAATCTTAGACAATACACGAGTGTGTACACAGTACCGGCATGTCTAGCTCTAAATTGCCGCGAGTCTTTAAATTAAGGTGAAAAGAAAGAAATTCAGCAGTAGCAATAACTATACCTGAGATGTTTCTCATACGGAACATGAACAGAATAAAAAGAGTGAGGTATTTTTGGTACACATGTTTTTATTTCCGAAAACAATATTATTAAATCACGGTATCTTGGTAGTATTTGTTGAGTGTGGTGGGTTGATATTTTAGCAAACAGTCGGTATTTTAATGTGTACTTATTGTGCATGGCTACTGGATGATTTGTGTTTGTACTCATATGAAGCAAAATGCATACAAAAACTTCTCAAAGAAAAAAAAACCCACCTGGATGCCAAGTTCTTTAATTTCACTTTCAGATATATTGATGCTGTCCCGGTACTCAATAACCATTATTTCAGTGGATAGTTGTACCTCATGTATCCAAGGTACTGCCAAAACTCTGATATTGAAACAGATGGACCACTTTAAACTACTCTCAATGGATGCATAACCGCTGCCCCATCGTAAGGCCTTTAGCTATCTCAATTAATACGTTACGCATGTGTACAATATACGGAATTTAATAACTGCTGTGCTCCTAACACAAACTGCCCCATCAAAGTTAAAGTTCAACCGAAGTATACGAGAAAGAACAACTTCAATCGACAATACACAAGTTTCACGATTTTGCTGCTTTTTAATAGACGTATATCTCGCACCATATATATTTGTCTGATTGACATGTCCTGGACCGTCCTACCTTGATTACGTTTGATTTTCCTTTTGTTATCTTTCGAATTTTCTTATAAATATAAATAAGAAGATGTGGTATGAGTGAACACCGTTTAATGATTAAAAAACAAAATCATTGAATTCCAGTTTTATCTTATTGATTTTAAATGATCTTCCAACGGTTTAACTTTGAGGACTACCGATAAAAAACACAACCCACATATAATAAACCTAGTAGTCAGCCCTTCTGTGTTTAAATGCAATATCAATGATACGGTAATTTTCCGCAAACCTTTTGTTGAATTATTTGAAACCCTAAAGTTTTTCTCCCCACAGGTATAAATGACCATAGTCGTATTTGGGAGGGGCCATTGTTCTGTATTTTATACTTTCAATACTCTTTAACTTCGTATTTGGGAGGGGTCATTGTTCTGTATTTTATACTTTCAATACTCTTTAACTTCGTATTTGGGAGGGGCCATTGTTCTGTATTTTATACTTTCAATACTCTTTAACTTCGTATTTGGGAGGGGCCATTGTTCTGTATTTTATACTTTCAATACTCTTTAACTTCGTATTTGGGAGGGGCCATTGTTCTGTATTTTATACTTTCAATACTCTTTAACTTCGTATTTGGGAGGCTATTGTTCTGTATTTTATACTTTCAATACTCTTTAACTTCCATTGTTCTGTATTTTATACTTTCAATACTCTTTAACTTCGTATTTGGGAGGGCCATTGTTCTGTATTTTATACTTTCAATACTCTTTAACTTCGTATTTGGGAGGGCCATTGTTCTGTATTTTATACTTTCAATACTCTTTAATTTCGTATTTGGGAGGGCCATTGTCCTGTATTTTATACTTTCAATACTCTTTAACTTCGTATTTGGGAGGGGCCATTGTCCTGTATTTTATACTTTCAATACTCTTTAACTTCGTATTTGGGAGGGGCCATTGTTCTGTATTTTATACTTTCAATACTCTTTAACTTTGTATTTGGGAGGGGCCATTGTTCTGTATTTTATACTTTCAATACTCTTTAACTTCGTATTTGGGAGAGGCCATTGTTCTGTATTTTATACTTTCAATACTCTTTAACTTCGTATTTGGGAGGGGTCATTGTTCTGTATTTTATACTTTCAATACTCTTTAACTACGTATTTGGGAGAGGCCATTGTTCTGTATTTTATACTTGCAATACTCTTTAACTTCGTATTTGGGAGGGGTCATTGTTCTGTATTTTATACTTTCAATACTCTTTATCTACGTATTTGGGAGGGCCATTGTTCTGTATTTTATACTTTCAATACTCTTTAACTTCGTATTTGGGAGGGTCATTGTTCTGTATTTTATACTTTCAATACTCTTTAACTTCGTATTTGGGAGATGTCATTGTTCTGTATTTTATACTTTCAATACTCTTTAACTACGTATTTGGGAGGGCCATTGTTCTGTATTTTATACTTTCAATACTCTTTAACTACGTATTTGGGAGGGGCCATTGTTCTGTATTTTATACTTTCGATACTCTTTAACTTTGTATTTGGGAGGGGCCATTGTTCTGTATTTTATACTTTCAATACTCTTTAACTACGTATTTGGGAGGGGCCATTGTTCTGTATTTTATACTTTCAATACTCTTTAACTTCGTATTTGGGAAGGGCCATTGTTCTGTATTTTATACTTTCAATACTCTTTAACTTCGTATTTGGGAGGGGCCATTGTTCTGTATTTTATACTTTCAATACTCTTTAACTTCGTATTTGGGAGGGCCATTGTTCTGTATTTTATACTTTCAATACTCTTTAACTTCGTATTTGGGAGGGGCCATTGTTCTGTATTTTATACTTTCTCTTTAACTTCGTATTTGATTTGGCCTGCTAACTGTTTTTATTCGAGCGCCCCTGATGAGTCTTTATAAAACGAAACGTGCGTATGTTATAACACATTATAACCTTGGTATCTTTGAGTTTTTACCTTATTTTGGTATACTTAACATATGTTTAAACACTTTTACATAAGGACACATCACCTGGTGTTCAAAATATTCGTGTGTGATTGATTGTAGTAATCATACTGACCTATGGCAGATCATATGAATAAAATATTGTTTTATGTGTTATGAATGTACTCGGTAGGATATTTGTTACCATGTATATATGAAATCGATGACGTCAGTTTATTAACTGTTTTGAATATTTATAATATTAGGATTAGCAGTAAAATACACTTGATAGACAATTCTTCGTCCGTGCAAAAGAATGTTCTTCAACAAGACAAATGGGAAGGAAGCTAGTGGGCTATAAAACAACGCAAAGGTAACTGAAACAACAAAACTATTGTAATGTTTGTATGGCTGTCAACATGGTCCACGGAAAAGACCTTGCATGAACGTGAAATTGACATATTTCTATATATCTTTGTTTGACATAAGGACTTCCACAGTAGACAGGTGTTTAAACAATATACCAAGTTCTAAATCGCCCTGTGTCTAAAAGTTTTGTGGGTGAATTTAACAAAAACCATAACAAATCTGAAATCAACGCGAAAATCTTCAAATGGAAACAAAAGGTAAATAAAGAACCCTGGTTTAGCAAAATGTGACACAAGTCAAGAGAGAAAACGAAAAGATTGATTAAAACTATGAGAATGAACGAAAGACAATTATGTCGAAAAAGGTAGATTGTGTCGACTATGGTCAAATGTGGTATGTAATATAATCCAAGTATATCAAGTATACCAAGTATACCAAAGAAAAGAAAAAAACTGTCGCAATTGAATCTTCAGAAAATTCCAGGGATCAAGAAACTTTAAACACCCCTCGCCAATTTAATAAAGTTTTCCGCTGAATGCCTACGCAATGGACGAAAAATCACATGACTAAAAAATTAAGTTTAAACTTGTGAAGATATGTTCATGGTTTATGAATCAAAGTGTTAATAAGTTTGTAAGCACACCAGTATGCCGATAAATTATAATTTAATTATTTTTGATGGGGTTCGTTTTTAAGTTTTGTGGATAGTGTATGTCTTTCTATCTTCTGATAAGTTAAAAATTATATAGTGTGGTGTAATGTTCATTCATTATCAGGTTGTGCATAAATTGAGAAATTGAGTTTTCATGTTTCGAAAGGGAATGCATTTGAATAAAAAGAAATTTTGGGTATGCATTTTTACGTTCCGTCAATTTCTATCTGATATTCACTGTGTAATACAGAATTTAGATCTTACTACAATTATCTGTCTGTAGATAGTTAACAAAAATGAACACATTCACGGAAGAAATTAAAAACATTTCCCGAAACAATACGCAAAAATAATTGCTAGATGATATATATAGTAAATTGTTAGTTAAATAAGTCTCATGGATATATATATATATATATTTTTTTATTTCATTGCTGATAATGTTATGATTTAGCTGTAATTAAAACTAATGTTAATTAAATATAATGATGCCTACCAGTAAACAACCCTGTATTTCTGGTATTAACAGGTACTCTTCACTGGAATGCTGGACTAGTGAAGAACATTGTTACAGCAACAGTACAATTTGTTGTTGAATACAAAAAAAAAAAACAAATAAAAAAACAAAAACCAAAAAAAAAAAACCTAATTATCTGTCGAAGTAATGTTTGTTTACTGAAGTTTATTTTCAATCAACATATGCATTATCAAGAGGTTGACATTATGACTTCCCGTCTATATAGTCATAATCAATAGGTTCATATAATAAGTTCCCGTCAATGTTTCCACTGTTTATACTTTGATTCAATGGCGAATATGTGTACTGTCGTCTTTCAAGTAGGTCATCGTACGAATAGTCTGCGTGTACCAATGGTACATTACTCGACAGATCTTTATCACTGTCAATATAATCATATCTTGGATTAATTGATAGATAGACATGGCTACTCAACTGTGACTTGCGGTGTTCACTCAGAACATCATTTTCCTGAATTATATTATTTTGTGAAAATGTGGATGTTTTTGTTTCTTTTTGTCGTCTCAATCCTGATTTCTGGTTAGATATGTCATTATTTTTAATAACTGTATTTGAATTGTTGTCATCCAGTGAAATATTCTCGGTTGGAACAGTGGGTATAGCATGATGATTATTGTATTCATTCAAATGCTTCAGCTCAGTATTATCGGACGATCTCGGCGGGAAAAGATGTTTTTGTTTTTGTCGTATTAATGACATTCTTTGTTTATGGTATTTATTACACAGTATAGCCAAACTACCAATCATCAAGACAATAATTACAATTGCAATTCCTACAACGGTTCTGCCTGAAATGAAATAATAAACATGTTTTGTAAAATCGTAACATTAAAATGTGAAGAACGGTTCCTTCCACTGAAACAAGATCGCAAAGCAAATATTGTTTTTAAACAAATTAATCTTATTGAGGATAAAAAGAAATGTTCCGAATTTCAATACGAATATTCAAATAAAAGCGACAGTATTTAACAGATGTTAAAAAACTGTCAAAAATGTATTTCATTTATTTCATACATTGGCTTGCTGTCTTATTGAGGTTAACTTCACATATCCTTTAAGAAAAATAAAGAAATAATAAAACTGTGCTAAGATGTTGAAATATTGCAACAATAAGGACATAATAATGAGCATGCACATTTTGAATGATTTTCTTAGCGTCATCTTTTAAACTTGTTAAGATAACAGGTACGTGAATGGCTTGTGCAGCGATTGTTAAACGAAATTGTATACACTTAGAACTTTAAAAAATACAATGAAAAATTGAAAACTTAAGTAGGTAACCAATCTTCTTACGAAGTTACAGCCATTTGAAAATATGGGAAAACGCTATAAAGTACATAGATAAAACGTCAAATGAACCTTAAAATGTGTAATTCAATGGTTAATTTCATTCTGCCGTGAAAAAAAATCCTACCATTTTTCTATAAAAATTAAATGTTGTTAGGATAAAAATTTCCTTTCTATTGGTGTATAATTTTCATGGGGTAACCGAACTCCTTTTTATATATCTGCCGTCAAAAAAGTCTTGATTACGTAAAAAAAAAGTCAAGAGGGAGATGTACGTAATTAAACATCAATTCAACGACAAAATGATTAATTGATTGTTGGTTGCTTAACGGCCAGTGGCAAATATTACAAAACGGTTAAAGGACATCTTTAAAATTGGAAGGGTGTTTATACAATATTGCAAGCTCTAAATCGTACAGAGTGTATATAGTTTATAGTATATGAACTTTGGTGTTCATTATTTTTTTTAAAGCGATGGTAAACGGTAATTGTCGTGCAACGGTTTGGCAATTTTTACTTCACATGTTTTCATGCTTCACCATGTTTTGTATAAATTGGTCAAAAACAACACGTAAGCTATTTTTTTAATTTTCCTTTCATCTTAAAATTGCCGTTTTTTACTTCCAGTTCGTCCATGTACAAGGCCCTTCTCCCTTTTACGATTTTCATTTGGTTTCTTTTCCTTATCTGTCTATTACACTAATCAAGTAATTTCCGACATTAAATTAACAAAATTCATGCCACAGCCGCAAAAAAAAAGTTAATAGTTTTGTTTCAATATTTCACAATATTTATATATATCAGAGTTTACGCTAGTAAGTACTTCTACTTCTATTTATAGTCCGCATTGCGGACGTGAAAGAAAGCACTGTAAACAAGGGTTTGATAATTACGAACTTACAAATGTTTATCCGTGTGATTCTATAAGATACATTATTTTGTTCTTACCTATCGTTACATTTGTAAATGTTCGCTTTGAATCCATGCCTGTATCAAACTCACTGTTGGTGGATACTTCTTCATAGCCTTCAAAAATAAATCTCCAGACAGATTTTGATATATAACAATTATAAGCTCCGAAACCAAATATTTTTTCAATGAATTCAGCAAGGACTTTCAAAAATATTCTATCAAAACTAATGTATTCAAAGGACAAGAAAATCAAAATAAAAAACAGATTTTTTTTATATCTCTAACCATACATACTCTTAATCATCTTAATCATATGTATAGACGTTGTAGTATCTTTTGGAAATGAATTGTAAGGTAGTGTTTCGTTTTGTTTTTATTCACATAACAAAGTACTATCAAATGAAGCACGATTGTGAAAAATATATCATTTTGATTTTACCTGTTGTCACATTTGAAAATGTTCTATTGAACTGCATGTCTGTTTGAAATTCATTTCTGGTGGATTCCTCTTCAATGCCTTAAATACATAAAAATGACCTGGCTATGCTTATATTGATCTATCTTTTCCTTCATTATTACAACTAGTAGTAGTGAATTGAACTAGTTGATCTCGTCAATACCAATCCTTTATTAAAATGTAAGAAATATTAATGTAGGAATTTAGTGTTCTTCTGTTTGGTATTAAGAAACCGTTGTATATATCAGGATCGGATAAATGGTACGTTTGCTTTTTATATTAAAGTCTCCGAATAGCATCCCCCATAAAAAACTTACAATAGAATTTCGTTATAGTTATATATCGAATTAACCTTCATAATATCTACTGAATATTTATTTAAGAATCAATTTATGAATGTAACATAAAACGTTAGTAATAGATAATTTTTCAAAAATCAATATTGAAAGGCTATCTTCCTTGTATTATATTCTTTGTTTCAGGTATATACAATTATTTACATCTCCATTTTATCATCATTACAACATGCTATAAACACACTGTTTATATGATCAATAAATTACTTAGGTTTTACCAGTATTCTCTGTTGAAAGTATATTCGTGTGTTTCACGTCTTCTTCAAACTCACTTTCAGTGGACAATTCTTCGAAGCCTTAAAAGAGTAAACAAATACATGACTGGCAGGACCAACATTGCTATTATGCGTTTGTGTATTTTTTTTTTTTTTTGCTGTTGTTCCAAATTTCGTTTTAACATAGGAATATGACCTTTTCTTATCGACCATAATATGCAAGTGCAAGCATACAAACAAGTGCCAATTTTCAAACAGTTACAAACTTTGCATAGAGAGTTTTTTAAACCAGAAATAAGTTCTCATGTGTGTTGATATTCATTTGCATAAGGTTTATTTCTATCCGGCGCAGCTTATATTCTGTTTCCAAATTTAACGAAAAAGCCAAAGGGTCAACGTCTTTTCCTTTCCTTTTTCCTGCTTCATATCGCGACTTACATTTTAAAATTGACAGTGAAAGGCAGTTAAAACTTATATAACCAAAGAGATAATTCGATGTTTCAATTTGAAACTTTATTACAATTTTAACCGCATTTGATTTCCTCGATAATAGGTAGTTGCTTACAAAGAATGAATTAAACCATGAGCTCATACGAATTAAATTTAGAGAAATTATATAGCAATTGTTTAATTAATAATCATTTTCATTTTACACAGTCGTTAGCAGTTTGGTTTATTTTTTTTTTAAGTATGTGCTGCTTGGAATAAAATCGACGTTTCCATAGCTTTCCAAAATGATGTTTGATATGGCTGATATAAATAATTCAAAGAACATTCATTTAAATAAATTGTATTTGACACAAAGGCAAAAATCATATATAAAATTAAGAAGAAAATCGAACATTGTTTTTATTTTCCTTCAAAATTAAAGAAAAGGACAGAAAAACGATGTTGACTTTTTAATGGTTTCAGGGTGGAGCAATAAAACCAGCCTTACTTTTTATCTGTTCATTTTTGTTAACGTGCAAGCAGATGGATTTGCATTATCCAGATAAAAAAGTTTCCGAAAATAATTTTTTGGAAATTCCACATAAAGGAAAGATCAATTTCATTGTATGATATAAAGGACGTCAAAAAGATTCATTTTTTAAGGGAAAATGTAAAATACTTGAACGTGTGAACCATTTGTATTTTTCAAAGACAAACATATGTTTAGCTTATATTTTCGATATATATGAGTAAGTACTTCTACTTTATTTATAGTCCGCATTGCGGACGTGAAAGAAAGCACTGTAAACAAGGGTTTGATAATTACGAACTTACAAATGTTTATACGTGTGATTCTATAAGATACATTATTTTGTTCTTACCTATCGTTACATTTGTAAATGTTCGCTTTGAATCCATGCCTGTATCAAACTCACTGTTGGTGGATACTTCTTCATAGCCTTCACAAATAAATCTCCAGACAGATTTTGATATATAACAATTATAAGCTCCGAAACCAAATATTTTTTCAATGAATTCAACAAGGACTTTCAAAAATATTCTATCAAAACTAATGTATTCAAAGGACAAGAAAATCAAAATAAAAAACAGATTTTTTTTATATCTCTAACCATACATACTCTTAATCATCTTAATCATATGTATAGACGTTGTAGTATCTTTTGGAAATGAATTGTAAGGTAGTGTTTCGTTTTGTTTTTATTCACATAACAAAGTACTATCAAATGAAGCAAGATTGTGAAAAATATATCATTTTGATTTTACCTGTTGTCACATTTGAAAATGTTCTATTGAACTGCATGTCTGTTTGAAATTCATTTCTGGTGGATTCCTCTTCAATGCCTTAAATACATAAAAATGACCTGGCTATGCTTATATTGATCTATCTTTTCCTTCATTATTACAACTAGTAGTAGTGAATTGAACTAGTTGATCTCGTCAATACCAATCCTTTATTAAAATGTAAGAAATATTAATGTAGGAATTTAGTGTTCTTCTGTTTGGTATTAAGAAACCGTTGTATATATCAGGATCGGATAAATGGTACGTTTGCTTTTTATATTAAAGTCTCCGAATAGCATCCCCCATAAAAAACTTACAATAGAATTTCGTTATAGTTATATATCGAATTAACCTTCATAATATCTACTGAATATTTATTTAAGAATCAATTTATGAATGTAACATAAAACGTTAGTAATAGATAATTTTTCAAAAATCAATATTGAAAGGCTATCTTCCTTGTATTATATTCTTTGTTTCAGGTATATACAATTATTTACATCTCCATTTTTATCATCATTACAACATGCTATAAACACACTGTTTATATGATCAATAAATTACTTAGGTTTTTACCAATATTCTCTGTTGAAAGTATATTCGTGTGTTTCACGTCTTCTTCAAACTCACTTTCAGTGGACAATTCTTTGAAGCCTTAAAAGAATAAACAAATACATGACTGGCAGGACCAACATTGCTATTATGCGTTTGTGTAATTATTATTATTTTTTTTTTTTTTGCTGTTGTTCCAAATTTCGTTTTTAACATAGGAATATGACCTTTTTCTTATCGACCATAATATGCAAGTGCAAGCATACAAACAAGTGCCAATTTTCAAACAGTTACAAACTTTGCATAGAGAGTTTTTTAAACCAGAAATAAGTTCTCATGTGTGTTGATATTCATTTGCATAAGGTTTATTTCTATCCGGCGCAGCTTATATTCTGTTTCCAAATTTAACGAAAAGCCAAAGGGTCAACGTCTTTTCCTTTCCTTTTTCCTGCTTCATATCGCGACTTACATTTTAAAATTGACAGTGAAAGGCAGTTAAAACTTATATAACCAAAGAGATAATTCGATGTTTCAATTTGAAACTTTATTACAATTTTAACCGCATTTGATTTCCTCGATAATAGGTAGTTGCTTACAAAGAATGAATTAAACCATGAGCTCATACGAATTAAATTTAGAGAAATTATATAGCAATTGTTTAATTAATAATCATTTTCATTTTACACAGTCGTTAGCAGTTTGGTTTATTATTTTTCAAGTATGTGCTGCTTGGAATAAAATCGACGTTTCCATATCTTTCCAAAATGATGTTTGATATGGCTGATATAAATAATTCAAAGAACATTCATTTAAATAAATTGTATTTGACACAAAGGCAAAAATCATATATAAAATTAAGAAGAAAATCGAACATTGTTTTTATTTTCCTTCAAAATTAAAGAAAAGGACAGAAAAACGAGGAAAATGTAAAATACTTGAACGTGTGAACCATTTGTATTTTTCAAAGACAAACATATGTTTAGCTTATATTTTCGATATATATGAACAATGTATCAGTTATATGTATATGTATATGGATATCGCTTGATATCAACTCGAGTTATTTAATTTCAATTTATATGTAAGAGAATATTATCTCTTTCTTCATGATTAAGAACGATCGTTAGCGAGTTCATTATTATTATTGATATGAAACAACGAGAGTTTCCTTTCACTTATTTATATCACACACCTTCTAGTGTGGTACGATAAATATCTATTCATGTTGAAAATTGATTACAGGCTACAACCATACGGGAAATATATATACATACCTGGACAAGAAGACATTGAACATATCCTTGTATTGAAGCGGAGTCCTGAACAGTCCGAGCCTCCATTTAAAGGAGATGGATCTGTACATGATCTTCGTCTAGTCCACAAACCACCGCCACATGTTCTGGAACATTCACTCCACGCTGACCACTGGCTCCAGTTACCATTTACTATATGGAAAGATTAAGATAATGGTGAGTTATGATGCTGTTATAACTACTTTTAAACTTATCAAGAACGACATTATTTGGATTACATTGTTGCACAATAATAGGAAACAACACCACAGATTCATTCGATAATAAAACACACAATACTCAATTGCGTTTCTATAATATACATTCTAAAACAAATCGGAACAATTTTTTATTTAAAAATAAGAAAATTATTCGTTGAGAGTAAATTTAAGCAAACCCTGACAAATAGAAACGACAGATCTACGGACTTTGAACTACCAAATAAATACAAAATATTTAACATACAAATTAATGCGTATAAACACTGCAAATATTCAAAACATGTATGGGATCTGAACGATTTAACGATTTAACGCTTCACATATTGTACAGAAACCTGCAGTAAATTGAATTTAAAATTAATGTTGATCAAATTTTTGAAATAGGACTTTATGAGATATGGAGTTATCTTCAGAATATCTGTGACGATCTTTTACGATAGATATTTAGCTAATCTGCAATCAATTCTCTTCATGCCTAATATATCATGTACTGTGTTACAACTCTAGATTCTACTGACGAAGAAAGGTAACACTAGGCCACCGAAATCTGAATTATTAGTTTAGTCTAGGTGGTCGTGGTCTAGAGCTCTGGATACAGTGCATCAACAAGGACTTTCAAAATATTCTATCAAAACTAATGTATTCAAAGGACAAGAAAATCAAAATAAAAACAGATTTTTTTATATCTCTAACCATACATACTCTTAATCATCTTAATCATATGTATAGACGTTGTAGTATCTTTTGGAAATGAATTGTAAGGTAGTGTTTCGTTTTGTTTTATTCACATAACAAAGTACTATCAAATGAAGCAAGATTGTGAAAAATATATCATTTTGATTTTACCTGTTGTCACATTTGAAAATGTTCTATTGAACTGCATGTCTGTTTGAAATTCATTTCTGGTGGATTCCTCTTCAATGCCTTAAATACATAAAAATGACCTGGCTATGCTTATATTGATCTATCTTTTCCTTCATTATTACAACTAGTAGTAGTGAATTGAACTACTTGATCTCGTCAATACCAATCCTTTATTAAAATGTAAGAAATATTAATGTAGGAATTTAGTGTTCTTCTGTTTGGTATTAAGAAACCGTTGTATATATCAGGATCGGATAAATGGTACGTTTGCTTTTTATATTAAAGTCTCCGAATAGCATCCCCCATAAAAAACTTACAATAGAATTTCGTTATAGTTATATATCGAATTAACCTTCATAATATCTACTGAATATTTATTTAAGAATCAATTTATGAATGTAACATAAAACGTTAGTAATAGATAATTTTTCAAAAATCAATATTGAAAGGCTATCTTCCTTGTATTATATTCTTTGTTTCAGGTATATACAATTATTTACATCTCCATTTTTATCATCATTACAACATGCTATAAACACACTGTTTATATGATCAATAAATTACTTAGGTTTTACCAGTATTCTCTGTTGAAAGTATATTCGTGTGTTTCGTCTTCTTCAAACTCACTTTCAGTGGACAATTCTTCGAAGCCTTAAAAGAGTAAACAAATACATGACTGGCAGGACCAACATTGCTATTATGCGTTTGTGTAATTATTTTTTTTTTTTTTTTTTTTGCTGTTGTTCCAAATTTCGTTTTTAACATAGGAATATGACCTTTTTCTTATCGACCTTAATATGCAAGTGCAAGCATACAAACAAGTGCCAATTTTCAAACAGTTACAAACTTTGCATAGAGTTTTTAAACCAGAAATAAGTTCTCATGTGTGTTGATATTCATTTGCATAAGGTTTATTTCTATCCGGCGCAGCTTATATTCTGTTTCCAAATTTAACGAAAAGCCAAAGGGTCAACGTCTTTCCTTTCCTTTTCCTACTTCATATCGCGACTTACATTTTAAAATTGACAGTGAAAGGCAGTTTAAACTTATATAACCAAAGAGATAATTCGATGTTTCAATTTGAAACTTTATTACAATTTTAACCGCATTTGATTTCCTCGATAATAGGTAGTTGCTTACAAAGAATGAATTAAACCATGAGCTCATACGAATTAAATTTAGAGAAATTATATAGCAATTGTTTAATTAATAATCATTTTCATTTTACACAGTCGTTAGCAGTTTGGTTTATTATTTTTCAAGTATGTGCTGCTTGGAATAAAATCGACGTTTCCATATCTTTCCAAAATGATGTTTGATATGGCTGATATAAATAATTCAAAGAACATTCATTTAAATAAATTGTATTTGACACAAAGGCAAAAATCATATATAAAATTAAAAAGAAAATCGAACATTGTTTTTATTTTCCTTCAAAATTAAAGAAAAAGGACAGAAAAACGATGTTGACTTTTTAATGGTTTCAGGGTGGAGCAATAAAACCAGCCTTACTTTTTATCTGTTCATTTTTTGTTAACGTGCAAGCAGATGGATTTGCATTATCCAGATAAAAAAGTTTCCGAAAATAATTTTTTGGAAATTCCACATAAAGGAAAGATCAATTTCATTGTATGATATAAAGGACGTCAAAAAGATTCATTTTTTAAGGGAAAATGTAAAATACTTGAACGTGTGAACCATTTGTATTTTTCACAGACAAACATATGTTTAGCTTATATTTTCGATATATATGAACAATGTATCAGTTATATGTATATGTATATGGATATCGCTTGATATCAACTCGAGTTATTTAATTTCAATTTATATGTAAGAGAATATTATCTCTTTCTTCATGATTAAGAACGATCGTTAGCGAGTTCATTATTATTATTGATATGAAACAACGAGAGTTTCCTTTCACTTATTTATATCACACACCTTCTAGTGTGGTACGATAAATATCTATTCATGTTGAAAATTGATTACAGGCTACAACCATACGGAAATATATATACATACCTGGACAAGAAGACATTGAACATATCCTTGTATTGAAGCGGAGTCCTGAACAGTCCGAGCCTCCATTTAAAGGAGATGGATTTGTACATGATCTTCGTCTAGTCCACAAACCACCGCCACATGTTCTGGAACATTCACTCCACGCTGACCACTGGCTCCAGTTACCATTTACTATATGGAAAGATTAAGATAATGGTGAGTTATGATGCTGTTATAACTACTTTTAAACTTATCAAGAACGACATTATTTGGATTACATTGTTGCACAATAATAGGAAACAACACCACAGATTCATTCGATAATAAAACACACAATACTCAATTGCGTTTCTATAATATACATTCTAAAACAAATCGGAACAATTTTTTATTTAAAAATAAGAAAATTATTAGTTCAGAGTAAATTTAAGCAAACCCTGACAAATAGAAACGACAGATCTACGGACTTTGAACTACCAAATAAATACAAAATATTTAACATACAAATTAATGCGTATAAACACTGCAAATATTCAAAACATGTATGGGATCTGAACGATTTAACGATTTAACGCTTCACATATTGTACAGAAACCTGCAGTAAATTGAATTTAAAATTAATGTTGATCAAATTTTTTGAAATAGGACTTTTATGAGATATGGAGTTATCTTCAGAATATCTGTGACGATCTTTTACGATAGATATTTAGCTAATCTGCAATCAATTCCCTCTTCATGCCTAATATATCATGTACTGTGTTACAACTCTAGATTCTACTGACGAAGAAAGGTAACACTAGGCCACCGAAAGCTGAATTATTAGTTTAGTCTAGGTGGTCGTGTGGTCTAGAGCTCTGGATACAGTGCAGGCGGTGTTGTCTCGATATCCAAATACAGGAGTTCGAATCCCGGCGAGAGAACAAAAATTAGCTTCCGCAAATTTGCAGATATAACATTGTTGTGCTGTTATTTAGAGTAATTATATATATAAATTTGTTTTGCATGCACACGTATAAAAACTTTCCAAAAGATCAAAAGAGTGAAAAAGTATATTTTAACAAAACGCATTTGACTAGCAGGTCGAACAACGGATGTTCTTAAACCCTGCTGACTGTCATGGCGATTGCCAAATAAACGGATCACCAGATGTAACAAAATTGATTTTAATATTTAATTTAATACCAAACAGAAAACAATAAACTTGCGAAAAAGATGGTATACCGCAAACATGAGGTGCAAAAATTTGGTACACCACATCCGGATTTCGACAATTAATGTCTCTTCAGTGATGTTAGGAATCGAAACGGTATTTGGAAGGCCATATAATTTACCTCAATAGATATACATATATACTGGTAATTTTTCATTCTTTCTTTTATTTCCATCATCTTCCGTGAGACTTTTTTCGGGTTTCGTAAAGCGAACATGGACATAGCCATTTCTACACTTGTAGTGTATGAATGTGCGAGTTTTACCTTCATTTGTTTTTTTTTTCAAATGTAAGTTATGTAAATGGCCATAAATGAAGGCGGCAGTAGTTTACCAATATTATAAAAATCTATAAACCAGAAATAAAGGTCAATATTTTTACATACCAAACTTATCCGTGATTATCTTGTGCCACAGATATTTAATGCAAAAGTTATCAAAAGTATGATGGTGACTATACGGTTTGAAGTAATAAAATTAAAATCATTTACTTAAAAGAAAATGTTTTATCTATATAAATAATAGTCAAATTTAATGATCGACGAGGTAAAATAAAAAAAAAATTGATAGTAAAAATGTTGATATTTTACTTACAACCAAAACATCTATGAGAGACAAGGATCATTCTCGTTTCACAATTTTTGGGGGACATATTCTCACTTTTTAAGTGTGATTTTTTTTAAAGCAATATATTTCATCTTTTCATACAACATTCATTATAGTTTTGTTCGATGATTCAAATTATAAACAAACTTACGGATAATGTTTAATTTATAAGCCAGACCTTGACGCCATTTGCCCGAACTCGTGAAGGCAGTGCAGCGAAATATGCCACTATCATTAAGATCAGTATTGATGACTGTTAGAAAAGCGGTGCTGGTACCACTATATTTCTCGTTATTGGAAAGATGAATGTTGCCATTTTTGTTCCAATGAAAAGAAGTTCCTAATAACGAACACTGTAATGTCATATTGTTTCCATATTTAACAAACACGTCATCTGAAATATCAAAATAGATCAATAATAATTTTTGCCGACCAAATAAAGAAATACATTGTTGCATTACACATTACCGTTTTAAGCATCTCACGAATAAAATAACCCCGAACATAGGCTTTTAAACTTTTGATGTAGGGGCATTGTTTTAAGAAGCCTTGTTTTATCCTAATCTTAAAGTTGATTACCTACAGTGGAGAAAATTTTATTTAATGTCCGCTTAAATGGAAGACAGAAGATTAGCATCAGCATGTGCATCAAATACCATCAAGGTGAACAAATTAAGAATAGAAAAGATACGAAATAAAAAAATAGTTTATGGTTTATGGTTAAAATATGAGGCACAAGTCCAAAGATACACCAGGAAATAACTGAAAATTAAACATAATTAATAATAACATTATCATTGTCATTTTATACAATTGTTATTATTTCTACTATTATCTTATTACTGGTATTGTTTTTTTTTTTTCTATTTCTATACACTACAAAAGTCTAAAAGTCTGAAAAGACCAATTTTTGTCTTAATTTGCATGAATTTTTACTCGACATTCTCCAAAAGTATGACTTGTGTCTTAATTTTTCTTGACAAATTCTCATTTATATTAAATTTGTATGAAATTTACTCAACAAATTCTCGACATTCTGAGTATGGTCTTAAAATTTCTTGACAAATTCTTGACATTTGAATACTGTCTTGAAATTTCTCGACAGATTCTCGACATTCTTTTTTTTTCTCAGTATGGCTTGACATATTCTGAACATTTTGAATTGTGTCTTAAATTTACTTG
Source organism: Mytilus coruscus (assembly GCA_017311375.1). Taxonomy (NCBI): domain Eukaryota; kingdom Metazoa; phylum Mollusca; class Bivalvia; order Mytilida; family Mytilidae; genus Mytilus; species Mytilus coruscus. The sequence continues at coordinate 56,147,909 of CM029604.1, forward strand.
ACAATTCTGAGTTTTACTAATCATGACCGATATTCATGATATAACTTTATCTTTATTTTTCTTTATATAATATATTGTTGTTTCAAGTTACACTTATTACAACAAAACAAAAGTTGGGCATGTAAAATAATTGAAAATTTGGGTATATAAATATTTTCCAAATACACATATGGCTATGAAATCTAAAGTATTAACAATACAAATGTGGGTATGTTGTTATAAAAAATTAAATGCAGGTTTTAAATAATTACAAATATTGATTCCTAAATTTGATAAATAATTGCTAAATGATTAAAACCAATCATACTGTAGACATATTTCATTCTACATGCATAATATTCAATGTTAATATGGTAAATTATTGTACCAAAATGTGATTTTAATAAATAGCAAAGTATGATGGTATCCTAATTCTTCAGAGGATTTGTATAGTCTTACTATACAAATCCTTGATTTAACAGAAGAAAATTTGTGTAATGTCATCTGTTGCAATATATATTAAGTATTACACCTGGACAGGATGTTCCCCATAAAATTAAGGTATTCCACACCCCAGGGTACGCGCAACTGTCATATGGAAAATTACTGCTTTACCTGTAATCAGCCATGCAACTTATCAGTTGACTGACCATGCCACTACAATTTAAAAAGTTTGATGATAGATGAAAATGAAAATCATCATTTTAATTTTAAAAAAATTGAATTAAAATGGATTTTCTTCATCAAAATTATGAAGTGAAATATTTTAACATAGAAACAAATTGAATAATTTCCCAAAGATTAAAAGAAAATTATTATCTACTCCGGGAATAATAGAAAACTGTATTCCTAAAGGGTCCCATCAATGAGTTCTATAGAAATAATTGGTCTTATGAAATGGATCTCAAGCAGACATGCATAATATAGATCTAAACATTTTTTTTTTTTTTTTTTGTTCTATGATTTCTTGAAAAAAAAAATCAGGAGGGAATTATCACAAATATTTAGTTTTGAACACTCAATTTTGAATAAAAAATGTTTTTGGTTGTTCTAAAAAAATGAATAAGTTTTTGAATCAAGATGGGAACAAATTCTTTGACCCAAACGAAAGCCCCCTCCCTTTTTTTAGCCACACACATGCACAAGATGAATGTGGGGTCCAAAGAGACACATGGTCACATTTTAAAACTGCCTCAAGTCACCAGTTTTAGTAAAGCAAATTTGACTGGCAGTTTTTCGAACAGCAAAAATCTAAATGCTGTTTGTCAGTAACTTTGACATAGATTCCAAGTGAAAACAATTAATTAAACGTTTAATAAAAAACAAATCAAAATCAAACTACATTGGGGTCATTCGGGGTATTCCCACTTAGGTGCACCCAAAGGGTATCTTACTTTACAAAATTAATCCTTGATTCTTCAAAGTTTAGGCTAGCGATCATAAAAATGAGTATATAACAGCAATAGAAAATCGTAAACAGTGCAGAATGTATCTGTACACATTTCAGGCGAAATTTATACTGTTGAGATATTGTCAAGGCCGTCAAGAATATGTCGAGATATATTCAGACAGCTTTAAGACTGTCAAGAATGTGTCAAGACATATTCAGACATTATTTAGAATGTCAAGAATATGTCAAGACTGATCGAGACAAATTTAAGACAGTCAAGAATTGGTCGAGACTAATCAAGACTCTTTTATCAGATGATACAGGAAGTGTCGAGAAATTTTTAGACAATGTTCATACTGTCAAGACACTTGTCAAGAAAAATCAAGAACCTTATTAGACAAATTCATAGTATGTTAAGAATTTTAAAAAATAATTCAGACAAATAAAGAATGTCGAGTAAAAATTCATGCAAATTCAGACAAAAATTGGTCTTTTCAGACTTTTTGACTTTTGTAGTGATATAAGAACATGTGGTATGAGTGCCAATGAGACAACTCTCCATCCAAGTCAAAATTTGTAAAAGTAAACCATTATAGGTCAAAGTACGGCCTTCAATACGGAGCCTTGGATCACACCGAACAGCAAGCTATAAAGGGCCCCAAAAAGACTAGTGTAAAACAATTCAAACAGGAAAACCATCGGTCTAATTTATATAAAAAACGAGAAACGAGAAACACTTATGAACCACATCAACAAACGACAATGTATTGAAAGTGTATTTAATAAGAACACAGATCTGTGGTCTATGGATAACATAATTAAATATGATACATACCTGCTACAATGTAATACAAGGCAAAATGAGCCAAACACATATACATAAACACATCCATTACACTTTTTCGAACAATTCGAAGTTCCAATTGAACAAAATGTATCAATTGAATATATACATATCATTTTATTCATATGATAAAGCACGAGTACTATTCATTTACGTATGATGCAATTATAGTCCAACAACAATAATATCTAAACCAGGATATATCTCGGAAACGTTATTTTGATGTAATGGAAAGTTGATGAATTGAAGCTATATATATGTAAACTGAAACAAAAAGCATATCCACACTACACCATCGGTGTCAACATTTCGGGAAAGATATGAACTTGTGATGTGTCGAATAAATATGTTGAGTTTTTTCCATTATTTAGTTGACAATTTAACTTTTAAACGTTAACTGTAATTGGCGTTTGTGCAACCGAGTCCCTGTTTCAATTGCTTCCTTAACATGAATAATCAGTTATGTAGTGTAATTGTTAATGAGATCTTGTATTTCTGCTTCATCATTCATTTCACTTGTGAAAGTTATAAGAGACATTATGAGCAAACACTACTCACCATTATATACATGTAGCACTTCTATATTTTTCCGTCGTGGCGGAGAGGCCACATACTGCGACATTAAGACAACTCCATAAATAATTTTGAAAAAAATAAAAAAAATAATAGTGACAATAATGACTTTTTATATGTACCCATTTCTTAAAGATGTTTAATAATTGACAGATTGACAGTTACATGGCATAAATTCAAATTAGTACACGTTCAAGGATCATACATAAAAACATGATATTGGTTAAAGAGTTGATTAACTTTATAAAGTAAAAGGGTTATATTGACCAAAATTGAATAATTTGTAACATAACTAAGTTTTCTCTTCGTCACGATATGCGTACGGACCATACGTCATAAAGGGGATGCAACTAGTCTACTTTTTATCATTAAACCTAACATTCCGCCAAATAAATTTAGTTCATTTCATTAAATGATCCTCAAAATTGTGTAACTTTGTTAATCGTAAATTTCCAAACTTTAAATATAAGGATAACAAAGGTACAGTACTGACTAACACAAATAAATCGGTAGAGAAGGTCGGTTCATAACGAATGTTTAAGCCAATTGAGATGACTTTACAATTTCTCATAGTGAACTTTTCATATTTAGATAACTGTGGAATCTACATATACAGTATAAATCTTTTAAACGATACGGTAATGCAGAGCATTCTCTATGGGATGTCAGTGATGGAGGGTTCATACTGTCAAAAACATATTGAACCGAGGTTTATTGATCGTAATGTTTAAAACGTCTCTTCGAAATTGCATGTAAACATTAACATTTATGATTTGTGACAGTAGATGATAAATAGAGTACTTTTTTTTCGTGTATGAAGGAACAGCTCATTTATATCTCCTATCTTTGTTCTTTTTCCGGACATACTTTTAAATAAAATGTTGTGTCTTAACAATTCAACAGAGTTTCATGTCGGAAGGAAGCGGTCTATAAATATACAATATATACTAACTAATACGCAGCTAAAACATTTTACCAACATATTTCTTGTCAAACCTGTCAATAGGTAATTAGAATGAAGGACTTCAAGTTATTGTTCCTGATTTTGGGAAATTTTCTGGCTGTTTGCTTGTCGTTACAAAGCAATAATATATCGACGCAACCTTTGCAAGATGAAAGAATCTCAGTTCTTGAAAGAAGTTTACAAAAATATGACAATATGTTGCATAATCTGTGTGAAGATTATAAAAAGGTATGTTATTAAATATTTAGCTTTGTAAAATAAATATAAAAATGAGCTTGTACATAAACTGTTTGCAATATTAGTTCTATCATGAGTGAACACATATATAACTTGAGGCTATAAAGAGCCTGTGTCGCTCACCATGGTCTATGTGCATATTCAACAAAGGACACTCTCCAACATTCTAGACAAGAATAGAATTCATGACAAAAATCTCTGTTTTGTTGATCTTGTATTGCTGATCATTTAGTCTGTTTAGTTTCTCTCTATCTTCTTTAGTTTTGCTCAAAACACAAAGAGGGCAAAACAAATCCTCATTTAAGGGCGATCACTCCTATAAAGAGTGACAGTCTACTATCTATATCAGCAAAATTTTACTTGTTAGTAGAAGTTGACCTGCTGATCATTTTTGTGATTTAAAGTGTCTATCTATTAAGATTTTAATCATAAAAGGCAAAATGCAAATAAATGATGAGAATCGTCATTTGTGGGCAATAACTCCTATACGGAGTCGTCGGACAATTGTCTTAATTGTAGTTCTTGTCTTGCTGGTCATTTTTGCTTATTGAAGTTTCTATCTATCTATTATATTTTTTAAGATAATGGGCAAAAACGCAAAAAATGTGTAAAAATCGTCATCGAAGGGCAATAACTCTAATAAGGAGTCGACTGACGATTTCGACCATCAGACTTATTTGTAGAACTTGTCTTGCTGATCATTTTTGCAATTTAAAGTTTCTATCTATTATAGTTTTCAAAATAATAGGCAAAAATGAAAAAAAAGGTAAAATTTGTCATTTAAAGGCAATAACTCCTATAAGAAGTCGTCTGACAGTTTTGACATATACGGACAATTGGTAGAGCTCAACATTCTGAACATTTCTGCCCTGTCAGATTTTCTCTATTTATAACGGTTTTCATATTAGTAGACAAAACTTGCATTTTACCCTTATGTTCTATTTTTAGCCATGGCGGCCATGTTGGTTGGCAGGCTGGGTCATCGGACACATTTTTTAACTAGATACCCCAATAATGATTGTGGCTAAGTTTGGTTAAATTTGGCCCAGTAGTTTCAGAGAAGAAGATTTTTGTAAAAGTTAACGGACGACGACGACGGACGACGGACGCCAAGTGATGAGAAAAGCTCACATGGCCCAGTGGGCCAGGTGAGATAAAAACGGACAAAGATATATCTTGAAGCAATAAGATATGATAACCAGTGACATCGTGACCAAGAAACAAATGGATGTAACAGTGCATACGCTCTCTTTGTGTAAATGATCATGGTAAAGTTTGAATGTCAAACTTAGGAAACCCCTTTATGACACCTTTTTGCTTGTTCGCAAATTGTTTTCACTTTTTCTCTATTTGAAAAAAAACCCATCTGAATTTGAAGAATTGTGAAGTAAAACATACTCTAGTGTGAATACTGTATATACATCAAACAAGATCCTTCGTATAACCTCCCCTCTTTTTTATAAGATTCTTTGATGTGAACAGTTCTTTGTTTTTTCCTGACTTTCTGAATTTCTGATAGTCGTGTGGTTCATTTAATGTTGTTTTTTCACCATATTATTTTTTTTTTTATTTATTTATTTTATTTTTGGAAAAAGCATGAATAAATAATTCAACTGGTTCATAAGATAAAATCTTTTAATCTACATATACAGTATAAATCTTTTAAACGATACGGTATTGCAGAGCATTCTCTATGGGATGTCAGTGATGGAGGGTTCATACTGTCAAAAACATATTGAACCGAGGTTTATTGATCGTAATGTTTAAAACGTCTCTTCGAAATTGCATGTAAACATTAACATTTATGATTTGTGACAGTAGATGATAAATAGAGTACTTTTTTTTTCGTGTATGAAGGAACAGCTCATTTATATCTCCCATCTTTGTTCTTTTTTTCTGGACATACTTTAGTGTAACCTTTTAACCTTTTAAATAAATTGTTGTGTCTTAACAAATCAACAGAGTTTCATGTCGGAAGGAAGCGGTCTATAAATATACAATATATACTAACTAATACGCAGCTAAAAACATTTTACCAACATATTTCTTGTCAAACCTGTCAATAGGTAATTAGAATGAAGGACTTCAAGTTATTGTTCCTGATTTTGGGAAATTTTCTGGCTGTTTGCTTGTCGTTACAAAGCAATAATATATCGACGCAACCTTTGCAAGATGAAAGAATCTCAGTTCTTGAAAGAAGTTTACAAAAATATGACAATATGTTGCATAATCTGTGTGAAGATTATAAAAAAGGTATGTTATTAAATATTTAGCTTTGTAAAATAAATATAAAAATGAGCTTGTACATAAACTGTTTGCAATATTAGTTCTATCATGAGTGAACACATATATAACTTGAGGCTATAAAGAGCCTGTGTCGCTCACCATGGTCTATGTGCATATTCAACAAAGGACACTCTCCAACATTCTAGACAAGAATAGAACTCATGACAAAAATCTCTGTTTTGTTGATCTTGTATTGCTGATCATTTAGTCTGTTTAGTTTCTCTCTATCTTCTTTAGTTTTTGCTCAAAACACAAAAGAGGGCAAAACAAATCCTCATTTAAGGGCGATCACTCCTACAAAGAGTGACAGTCTACTATCTATATCAGCAAAATTTTACTTGTTAGTAGAAGTTGACCTGCTGATCATTTTTGTGATTTAAAGTGTCTATCTATTAAGATTTTAATCATAAAAGGCAAAATGCAAATAAATGATGAGAATCGTCATTTGTGGGCAATAACTCCTATACGGAGTCGTCGGACAATTGTCTTAATTGTAGTTCTTGTCTTGCTGGTCATTTTTGCTTATTGAAGTTTCTATCTATCTATTATATTTTTTAAGATAATGGGCAAAACGCAAAAATGTGTAAAATCGTCATCGAAGGGCAATAACTCTAATAAGGAGTCGACTGACGATTTCGACCATCAGACTTATTTGATCATTTTGCAATTTAAAGTTTCTATCTATTATAGTTTTCAAAATAATAGGCAAAATGAAAAAAGGTAAAATTTGTCATTTAAAGGCAATAACTCCTATAAGAAGTCGTCTGACAGTTTTGACATATACGGACAATTGGTAGAGCTCAACATTCTGAACATTTCTGCCCTGTCAGATTTTCTCTATTTATAACGGTTTTCATATTAGTAGACAAAACTTGCATTTTATCCTTATGTTCTATTTTTAGCCATGGCGGCCATGTTGGTTGGCAAGCTGGGTCATCGGACACATTTTTTAACTAGATACCCCAATAATGATTGTGGCTAAGTTTGGTTAAATTTGGCCCAGTAGTTTCAGAGAAGAAGATTTTGTAAAGTTAACGGACGACGACGACGACGACGACGGACGACCAAGTGATGAGAGAAAGCTCACATGGCCCAGTGGGCCAGGTGAGATAAAAACGGACAAAGATATATCTTGAAGCAATAAGATATGATAACCAGTGACATCGTGACCAAGAAACAAATGGATGTAACAGTGCATACGCTCTCTTTTGTGTAAATGATCATGGTAAAGTTTGAATGTCAAACTTAGGAAACCCCTTTATGACACCTTTTTGCTTGTTCGCAAATTGTTTTCACTTTTCTCTATTTGAAAAAAAAACATCTGAATTTGAAGAATTGTGAAGTAAAACATACTCTAGTGTGAATACTGTATATACATCAAACAAGATCCTTCGTATAACCTCCCCTCTTTTTTATAAGATTCTTTGATGTGAACAGTTCTTTGTTTTTTCCTGACTTTCTGAATTTCTGATAGTCGTGTGGTTCATTTAATGTTGTTTTTTCACCATATTATTTTTTTTTTTATTTATTTATTTTATTTTTGGAAAAAAGCATGAATAAATAATTCAACTGGTTCATAAGATAAAATCTTTTTTTCAGAGCCAGTGATGTTCTATGCTATAATAAAGAACCGGAGATTCGATCTACAAAAAGATTCTACTGTGGTTTTTGAGGACGTAGTCATTAACAAAGGTCATCATTACAATCAAAACAGTGGAATTTTCGTAGCTCCAAAAAGTGGTATTTACCTTTTCTCCTGGACCGTCTCAACAGAAACAACAGGTTATATAATAGCTGAACTGGTGATAGAGAACAATGTAATATCTTCAACCGGAAATACAGATACAAATGGCGGATATCAATCAGCGTCTATGACAGCTTTGGGTAGAATGGAAAAGAATGACCACGCGTTCATTAGAACGACAGGTTTTGGGACTGCTAACAGTTTTAGAAGTCAAGACAATTATCCACAATCTTCCTTTCTCGGAGTTCTAATCAGTAACGAATTGTAAAGCTTCGTTTTTTAACACATTGTCTTTTTCTAATTACTGATTTGTTATTGTTCATAGTATGATTTACAAATTATTACATCGATATATACAAATATATTGCCCAGACATAAATTTTTAGCATGTTTAAACTATTATATTCAATTTTAACTGTATAATACACAAGCGAAATATTTTCAGCCTCTGATTGTATAATTAACAATATATACAAGTTAAAAGATATCTCCATGACAAAAGGTAGATTTATAGTTTAGCAAATGTATTACCCCTTTTGAATACTTAAATCGCTTCACCTTGTTCGGACCTAAAATAGCAAGTTTTTAAGGCATATTCTATCAAACAAAAGGGACCATAAAGACATAACGCATAAATGTTCAGTAAGACATTCGTGTGGTTATATTAATATAAAAATAAGAACCCTCCTTTGTTTGAACGATCAATGCATTTGAATGGGGACATATGGTTGGAACCCCTTTATCTTGGGTTCGGAAACCCCCTTTTGAAAATGGCTGGATCCGCCCCTGTTGCCAATGCAATGAGACAACTCTCCACCAGAGACCAAATGCCGTAGAAGTAACCAACTATAGGTCACCGTACAACTTTCAACATCGAGCAAAAATCATACCGCATAGTAAGCTATAAAAGGCCCTATAAAAAAATGTAAAACAATTCAAACGAAAACACTAACGGCCTGATTTATGTACAATAAAAGAAAAACAAAAGTAAACACCCTAAATTACAAGGTACTTATTTGGGACTTGCACATACAGACTGTGTCGGGGTTTAAATGTTTGCTGACGCTTAACCCTCCCTTAATCTGGGAAAGTGTTGTACCGGTACAACATCAGAACAAACTATAAAATCAGGTGGAAAAGGCTGAACTCATCAATTTGAAATCGAAACTACGCACAAAAAATAACAAAAACACAAAAAACGCAAAGCATCGATCTGAGAGTACTCGCACTTTTCTTTCTGTTGTTTTCATTGAATCGTGGACCAGCCCAATCAATCATATGAATTGATTGGATTAATGTAAGAAAACAAGCGCTATGAATCGTTACATGAAACTCTTATTTCATTTACATGATATCATGAAATATAACAGAAACCTAATTCTATTTTTAGTGATATAAAGATAATAAATGGCTATTACAGGGTAAAAGTAAGGTTTTCCTAACAGTTTAATATAACAGTTATTACTACTAAGCAGGAACTATTAGGACAATGATAAATAAGCACCACATATACAGAACAAACAGTATATCACAAGACAAAACAAGAAAACTCTCGCAAACTTTTACTTCCAGTCTCTTAGTCAGTTGTTAATTTTCAAAATACGCGTTTATCTGTCCTTATATTTTAAAATTATTCCCAATTCCTTCTAAACAGATGTTCGTATACTGTTTTATTGTACTCTAAAAATAAAGATGAAAAAGAACACTGCATGGCAGATTATAGAAGACTCACATATAATAAAAGTCCACACATATGTAGGTATATAGTAATAATAAACTATACTTAAGAATAAACAAAGTGAGATGATTTGGAAGAAAATTTAGAAATATGATCTATAAAAAGAAGATGTGGTATGATTCCCAATGAGACAACTCTCCACAAGAGACCAAATGACACAGAAATGAACAACAATAGGTCACAGTACGGCCTTCAACAATGAGCAAAGCCCATGCCTCATAGTCAGCTATAAAAGGCCCAAAATGACAAATGTAAAACAATTCAAACGAAAGAAACTAACAGCCTAATTTCTGTACAAAATAATGAACGAAAAACATATATGTTACACAGCAACAAATGGCAACCACTGAATTCAGGACGGGCACATAAAGCATGTGGTGGGGTTAAACTCGTTTGAAAGCGTCAATCTTCCCCCTAAACTGGGACAGTGGTGTTACATTACCACATAAGAACGAACTATAAAAATCAGTTGAAAAATGCTTAACTCATCAGATGGATACAAATAGAAATATATCTAACAAAAACACAGAGTGGACGTGGACGGGTACTAATACATCCCCACTACAAAGCGACACTAAGTACAGATCTGAGAGTACTCGAAGTTACTGACAGCTAGTTCAAAGCCAATAATAACTAATAAAAAAAATAATACATCTAAGACTAAAATATCAATCAGTACACATCTAACATCCAATGGATTTAGTGTAAAGACGTCATAAACAGCTAGAGAAAAACATGACCTTGTGCAATGCTAAGATACAGGTATCGACAGATTGAGCCATGAATGTGCATGGTTTTGAATCTGTTCAAAGTTTTGATTTTTCTACCCTGTATACCACATTGCCTCACATTCTCATTAAGAAAAATTCACACACCTAATTAAATGGGCATTTAAAAGTCAGAATGTGAATACATATGTTCTAACTTTTAGGTCATTTTTTAGCAATACAAAAGAAATATGTCAATTGGACATGCTTTGATACTATATCTGCCCTTGAATTTTACTAGATAATATTTTGTTCGCTTTGGAGATTCCGTATATCGTCAGGTTATCGGAATTCCAATGGGACTAACTGTGCACCACTTATTGCGGACCTGTTTTGTATTGCTATGAGTTACAATTTATGACTAAAATTAGCAAAGACCCATCGAAACAACATCTGATACAAAATTTAATAATACTTTTAGATATTTGGATGATATATTGGCTCTCAATAAACTTCAGTATGTATACTAAAGAAATTTATCCTGTTGAACTTACTTTAAATAAAGCTAATACTAACAATGACCACTGCCCTTTCCTCGATCTTGATATCCATATCATTAACGGAAAGCTTAATACAAAATTTATGATAAAAGAGATGATTTTCATTTCTATCGTTAATTATCCATTTTAGATGGTGACGTTCCTTGTCACCATCTTACGGTGTTTATATATCTCAACTTGTACGATTCGCTCGTGTATGTAACAACGTTTCATGGACATCATTCGTAAATATAGCTCAACATGCAGACTTCTTATACATCCAATCTTTTATGGTAATATTCTTTATAAAGCACTAAAATGTCAGTATTCACCTCAGAAGCTAACAAAACCTTTAAATAGACTTATTAAGAAGGGATATAGTTACGATACTGTTGTCAGGTCATTAAAGATTGCATATTTTGGCTTTAATATTGATTCACTTATAGGGTCTTTGCATCGGAACTAAACACATTTATTTAAAAAGTTGTTGGCATGACACGGGTTATGCTCTTCTCATATATTTTTGATGGTATGATACTAAACCCTAACGGGAGGGATTGTGCCTGATATTCATATGATGAAGACATAATCTTTCAATCAATTGAGGTCTGGAGCTGGCAAGTTAACTGCTAGTAGTCTGTTGTTATTTATGTATTATTGTCAATATTCAAAGATCTAATTACAGATTACAGTGAGATCTCATTGAATTGGTAACCTTCAAGAATAAGTTTATTTAAATGATCGTTAAGTTTACCTGGATCGTTTCTTAATTTCCGGGCTCGATAAACAACATCTCCGTAAAAATGAGGATCTGCTATCCCGTTTGAAATAAGTTTTCTACAGGTACAACCAAACTTCAAAACCAAATCTTTATAACTTTGGAAGAATTTAGTAAATGTTTTGAGTAATTTGTGGTAACGTAATCCCAGACTTAATAATTATTCCAGTAATACGCTCATTGAAATCCAAAACGTCACAACAAACACGGGCATAGCAAACAGGTTGTGATATATAAACATCGTCAGATGATGGCAAAGGAACTAGTTTATCACAGAATTAGGGAACGATCATTTAACTTCAAGGGGGGAGGGGGAGGGTTGGTTGGTTGGTAATGTTTTTTTTTTCCTTTAAAAAATATTCTGATCCCTAATTTGATGAAAAAAATATAATGGTCATTACTCAAGCAGATGATAAAAAAATTTTCTAAATTCAGATTTTTCCCATTTTGAAAAAAATAATTTGATTGTTTGCGCGAAAAAAAAATTCTGACGCAGACAAAAAACCATACCCCCACTCCTTTTTAAGTTAAATGGTTGCTCCCTTACGTCATTTGAAGTGTTAGGCGTTAGTTTTGTTTTAAAGCTGTACCAATGAAACAAACATCGCGATCAAATCTGATTATAAAAACACACATCAATAAACTTATAAGATTTTACAGAAATACTTTATATTCAAAATCGGAATGTAAGTGAAGATTGCAGATTATTAAAGTGATTATTTTGAGTTCAATACAATTGACACGGAATTTCATATATCACATACATTCAATAAAAAACCCATATCAATTATTTTAAAGTTAGACTTTTCAATCACTTTGCGTCCGTCGTCGTCGTCGTCCTCTGAAACTACTAGGCCAATTTAATCAAAGTTAGACACAATCATTATGTGGGAATCTAGTGTAAAAATATGTCCGATGACTCCGCCTACCAACCAACATGGCCGCCATGTCTAAAAATAGAACATAGGGGTAAAATGCAAGATTTGTCTACTATTTTGAAAACCGTTATAAATAGAGAAAATCTGACAAGGGCAAAATGTTCAGAATGTTGAGCTCTACCAATTGTCCATAAACGTCAAAACTGTCAGACGACTTCTTATAGGAGTTATTGCCCTTAAATGACAAATTTTACCCTTTTTTTTTATTTTTGTCTATTATTTTGAAAACTATAATAGATAGAGAGAAACTTTAAATTGCAAAAATGATCAGCAAGTCAACTTCTACTAACAAGTAAAATTTTGTTGATATAGCTAGTAGCCTGTCACTCTTTATAGGAGTGATTGCCCTTAAATGAGGATTTGTTTTGCCCTCTTTTGTGTTTTGAGCAAAAGCTACAGAAGATAGAGAGAAACTAAACAGACTAAATGATCAGCAATACAAGATCAACAAAACAGAAATTTTTGTCATGAATTCTATGCTTGTCTATAATGTTGGAGAGTGTCCTTTGTTGAATATGCACATAGACCACGGTGAGCGACACAGGCTCTTTAGAGCCTCTAGTTTTAAAATGTTACAATAAACCTGCACTCAGAGCGTTCCCGCTGCTCAAATAGTATAGGTAATGTAAAAGAGACGAAACATTTAATAAATATTGGAGATAAGAATAAAGAAGGGGACAACGGATCATGTTTATCTTTTTTCATAGAAAAAAATGATTGATAGTTGTTTCCTGCCATCCAGTGGCAAATATTACATGTCTATATAACTCTTAACCATTAAGTCAATGCAATATTGACAGAATTAGATGATAAAAATTGCCCAGCTTACGTTATCTACTAGAATAAATGTATTTTGATAAGAAAACTAGCGTCGCAAAGTCCTTTATGCAGATATTTTGGTCGGACTTTCGATTGACCCCTGTCTACGACCAAAGCATGAAACAATAAGCTTGTCATTGTATTAATAACGGTGTTAACTGAAAAAATTAGAGAGTTCTAGGTAAGTAAGGATTAAATATATCAATTGACGTTCATCGCGCAATACGCCGGCCTTTATTACACCAGCTAATGGTCTGGTCATCTGTTTTGTGATAATTTTCTATGTTTTCTATGTATTGTGTGCGATTTTGTCCCATGTACATTTACTCCATATCCTTTCATTTTCTATTTCTTCTAATAAACGACCTGGTACCATGCAGATGAAGTATACACTGGTAACAGTCATTACCGTCCTCGTGATGGTTTTTACCTGTCGCATCCTCTCCCTTTCCAATTTTTCATTTGTCATATTGCTCATTACCAGTCCACAGACAAGAAGTGTGTTCGTTACCAAGATTACAGTAAAAGGAATTCCACGAATAAGTATATATTACGGCACATACAAGTATTTATCGTAGAACGGGTCTTCAAACTCGGTATACACGTGTTTTACAATAACAATTGTTACCATCATGACTTGTATGACAACATACAGTTTTAACGTTAGACTGATTTTCCATGTTTCCTTAAATTTTAAAGGATTTCGTATAGCATAACTTCTTTCATTGCGCTGATGCAGCTACTTGTTATAAAGATATCTCTTACCAGTGTTGTCAGCCATGATATGTCTTTGCCCTTGAACCTCTGTGTTTGTGTAGTAATGATAAACGGAAGAGCAAGTGAATCAGACATCGACATAATCATAATAAGTATGTTACCTGAAGTCCAAAGTTTTCTTTGGAACAATACAATCAATGTTATCCCATTTCCTTTGATTTCAAACAAAATATTATAATAGTTTGTAGCGACCGTCCGGCTCTACCACAGCCTTCTTGGAAATAATTATCTGTTGACCTGTTTTCAGTAACGCAAATATTTCTTAATGAGAAATTTGTTTCCATGCTATTCAAACAAACAAAAAAACAATAAGATCGTGTCTGTTTGTTGCAATTTTGCGTCTTAGTGAATTTCTTATTAATGAAAGTCAGTAGATGGTCATATATAATATAATCTTTAAACCTTCAATCTGCAGGAAAGAAAATTATTTTATATAAGTCTGTCTAAATTCATGTACATGTATAAGTCAGTCAGTTTGATATTCACGAAATTACTATAATTTAATGTATTTTTCTTTGTTTTTACAACAACAACAAAAACTGAGATGAGTAAATTATTTTTGAATCTATATGTATATCTACATCTTCGTACTGTCTTGCTTTGATGACGGCTTTATTATATGTATGTTCTTTGAAATTTTATCGTCAACTCTTTTCAATTTTCAGCTGTTTTAAAAAAAGATACTTATTAGACGTAAGAAGATGAAAGTCTAGAAACAATCTTGTATTTTAGATGATCCAATATGCCAATTAGACTTATCTTATATATTTTCATTAATGGAAAGATAAAAGATTATTTCTAAAATCTTATGACTGCTTGCAATTGATTTTATTTTGCTGTCTTTAAAAGCGCATAAAGATTATTGTGTTCAAGACAATATAAGTATTTACGCATAATGTTCGGGCACTGCGTGTGTATGTTACGCATGCACTGAAACTAACCGTTCATACTGGTTGGAACCTTTGTCATCTAGGTTAGAAAATATATGATGGCAATTAATGAACACTGATTACCCGAGGAGTCTAAACCGACAGGATTCAAATTTCCATAGGACATGCCAAATTATTATTTGAACAATTTATTACAAATTTGCGTCTCGTTTGACAATTCAAATTAAAATTTTGCTATTATATTGCAATTAATCAAACATATACATGACTTTATATATACGATATTTATAAAAAAAATATATACAGTACTACCGCAAAGAGTGGCGTGATAATAACAGCTTCCAACACAGGCACAGTATCGTCGCTCCTTGACGTCAGCACTATTCTTGTTTAGTCAAAAATAAAATTACAAATTACAGTTAGTTCTTATCAACTACTTCTACTAAAGATCACAGAGGAAAGCATAGTTATAACGAATGAACTGAAAGCTGATACTGTAAACCACAGGTTTTTTACTATGTTTGTCTTTCTTCTTTACACGAAGACCCTTATACTATCTGCATACTCTAAATGTTCAACTGCAAATAGTTCTGTTTTTAAACTTGTAAGTAAATTATTGTAACCAAACTTATGATATTTAACCAGTTCTGTAGTGCTTATAATTCTTTAGATTAGTTTCATTGAAGATCAGTTTCACTCCGTTGACAAAAATACACTAAATGAAAATAACAGTCAAAGAAGACCAAAGACACATGGAGAGCTATATGACCAAAACGACTTGCCTTTAGATTTTCGAAGAAATGATTAAAGCTATTAGTTTGTTTGATAATAATTATAATCGTTTTGTAGATAGAGTTTACCATCAAAAGATTACTATTCTGGCGTGGACTAACTCTGCCTTTTTATAGCAACTGTTTTCTTTACTGCTATGAATCATAGTTATAATAAAAAAAAGATGTGGTATGATTGCCTATGAGACAACTCTCAACCAGAGACCAAATGACATAGAATTTAACAACTATAGGTCACCGTACCGCCTTCAAGAATGAGCAAAATCTTACCTTAATATAAAAAGACAAAACGAATTACCATTTAATATATAGTTTTAACAAATCTAACAGACAACAGAGGTCGTAGTCTCAGTTAACAATATTAATCCTTATTTTTCTAGTATGAATAAAAGATGCGGAGTGTACGTCAATGAGCCAGCAACCAAACCAAAATGAACAAAAATACAAATGAGGTCAGCATAGAATGCGTTCTTCAACAATAGACAGACAGGTGTCTAAAAACACGTCATGCCAAATATACAGTGGAAATTTATCCACCTCAACTTACTCTTACGAAATCACACTTTCGTTTTCTCATAGCTATCTTCATATCAACTAATACGATAGACCGGACGACATTTCCTATCATTTTGGTTTGGTTTTTTTTTCGCGATAGTGATTTAACTAGGCTCCTTGTTGTGTATAGTTCATCTCTCAGTTGAAAGGGTACTTGCGTGTTAGCATTGATGTCTCAGATTTAATGGATTAAAGTACTTTTTATCAGGCAAATACAATTCTTTTGTCAAATTGAATTTTCGTTTTGGGGTACGAACAATACAAATACCAACATTGATTTGGACTCTTAAACGACGAATTTGTAATGACTAAAATTTTAAAGTTGGTGTTCAATTATTGCATCTGGTGTTTTCCGGTATTAGATTTCCCTAAATTATATGGCGATGCTGTACACAGACAAATTTTGCTCACGTGAATTTCACATGAATTTCGCGTGAAACTCAAACGAGCTTATACGTGAAACGCACGTGAAGATTTTCACGTGAATTTCACGTGAATTGAGATTCACCGGCCTGAATTTTTCATGTGAATTTCACGTAAAGTTTACAAACAAAAAAATTGTATTTTAAAATATTCATGATTTTAATTAAATTTGAAAATTTAGATGTTATTTGAATAACTTTATTTTGAAAATTCACGTAAAATTTCACGTGAAATCAGTTCACATGATTTTCATGTATAAGCTCGTTTGAGGTGAAATTCACGTGAGTAAAATTTCCCTTTGTATACAACCACCAGTATTATTTGTTATAAGTTTATCTAATTCTCAATTTTTAATTTCAGGATTTAACTTTTGATTGCTGATGGCTATCGTTAAGTATTCATAAACGTGTAAAGACTCTTACCAATTAATTTAATTTATTTGTATTTCTGCGATTTGACAAATTGTGCTTGGCTTGTACATTAAAAGTCCTTATAACTTAAATTTTCCCTATAATAACGCAATCTCTGAAATCATAATATAAATACCTTTTATTTAACAACCCCCCACCCCTAGAAAATGATAAAAAAAAAAAACACAAAACAAACGAAATATTTCAATAAAAAAAATACACAAACGAAACAAACAAACAACCAAACCACAAAAAAAAAAACTAAAGTGTATTGGATAATATAAGAAATGTAACAGCTACAATGTACCCAAGATACTTTGAAAGTGTTTCCTTGATATGCTGGGAACAACGTAGAGGGATTATAAAAGATTTGTTATCAATACTAAGTTTTCTAATTAATAATAACAAAAACATTCTGATCAATTACTCTGAACTTCATTAGAGAAATATCCGTTTGTGCTACATATGAGCGTGAAGATAGGACAAGGAGGAGGGGTGGGGGTTCCCTTCATTTCTGTATTCATTAATATTTTACCCATTATTCTCTATTATTTATATTTAACAGTCCCATCATTTTCTATTCTTCATTTTTTTGGTCTATTTTTCTCTTTTCTCTATTTTTTACCCTTTATTCTGCACGTTTTGCTTATTATTCTCTACTCTGTAAACCCCACCCAAACCCTATCATATGTACCCTTTTGTGTCACAACTCATTTGAACCAATGATGCATTTGTGCAACTGGTTTTAAATGTTTATTATTATAAACACTGAAAAGATAAGTACATGACTGAGTCAACTCTTAGATAAAATCTTTTAAACAGTATTTCGTTCCCCTACTTTTATCAAGGCAACTGACCGGCAGTTTACAATTATGGAGTTAAATTAATCAATAACACATTTTGAAAAAAAGTATAGCACATAAAAGAAAAAAACTTTATACACTCGGCCAAAATAATAAGCCTAAAAGGCTCACACCCAGCAAGCCTCCATAGCTAAATTTTCCTTTACATACTTCAGTATTTTACAGCAAATGTTTCCTTTTTTAATTATGTCTGCTTCTTATGACACATTGCATTTGTATTGCGTGATTTAATGTAGTTTACACTTTATGGAAATACTTTGGACGGCATTTGAATGTATTCCATCTGCCATACATCTTCTACATCATAACCATAGCAGAGAAGTTTCAAGTCAGCCCAAAATTAAGAATAAAATTGCCCCTTTCAATTTCATTAACTAACACGATGTCATCAGCAGTCATCGTTGGTGCAAAAGAACTGCAGCCCTTCAAAAAAAAAAAATTCATAGAATTTGCTTTAACGACGTAACTGTTATGGTAGTTAAGGAATATAATGTAAGCACTTGACTTTGATTCCAACAAAAAAAAAAAAGAAATCCACAACCCTTCACAAAATCCCCCCCCATTTTTTCTAAAAAAAAGAAAGAAAAAACGAAAACGAAAACAAACTAAATGTTTATCATTTTTGTTTTTCGTTTGTTGTTTTGTACATGAATCAGGTCGTTGGTTTTCACATCAAAATTGTTTTATATTTGTAGTGTCTAGGCTTTTGAAAGCTATTTCTATTCGGTATGGGTTTTTCTCGTGGTTAGAGGCCGTACGGCGACCTATGCAAGTTACTACTTCATTTGATCTCTGGTGGATAGTCGTCTCATTGTTAATCATACCATATCTCCTTATTTTTATATGAGAGTCCCTGGACCTGACATTATTTTGAGAAAGATTTATCAAACCTGTAACGCATGTAACTTGATAATCAATGTAGGTCATTGACTAAAAATACACATACATATTTTAAAAACACTGTTATTATGTTACGACGCGTGGTCTTGTATCCTGCATAATAAGGGTCTACACTCATGTGAAAGTGTCCCTTCCTTTCTGATGAATACATGACTATATAAAATGAAATATCACTTTCACATGTTATACATCATGACTGTTCAGTCATGAAGAATTTAAAAGTATGTACACATGTTTTTCAGTCACACATTTATTTCCGTCAACAATCACACAGGTTTTACACATTATATTTACCCACTTTTATTTACCCAGGTTGCGTGTAAAATTTATACTTTTATCAGTGCAAGACAAAATATGTACATTATAGGTAAGTGACAATATTTGTGTCGCAAATCGAGTTACAAATACCAATTGAGATACATGTATATCATAATAAAAAGGGAAGCGTTTTTATCAACACCGCTATTTCGACTTGGCTGCTAGAACACGTGAATATCGGACCGGATCCTTATAATAATGCTGCACGCTTCAGTGTGATTGTCGGGCTAAATAACGGTTAATGTTTGATTTCTTTGCCAGAATTATTTTATTGATATTACTCCATGACTTTGTTCTTCAAAATACAGTTGTGGCGTGATCTTCAATTTGCAAAGAATTCCGCCCAAACCGGTGTTAGAGGGTGACTGTCTTAAATTGCAGTGAGGTGAGAGATTTTGCTCCGTGTTGAAGGCCTGGATACCTCCTACCTTTTCTGTTCTTTTGCACTGTATCCGACTTAATGACTTGTATACCTGTTTTTTTTTTTTTTTTTTTTTTTTTTTTAATCAGCAAGTTACAAAACTTTTTTACTTTACGCAGTTAATTAAACATAATTTGACGATGCTTGATTGATGCTTGCTTACATGCAGTGGCAATTATTTCTTGCTTATCAGGACAAGACAATACAAAATTTTTAATGGTACTAGGTTAAATACGGGAACTTTATGACTTCCATGAATAAGATGATTTTGGATAGGGCTAACATTTGGCATATGAAAAAGCCATCAACGGACCCCCCCAAAGAATTGTTGTAAGTTTTTTTTTTAATGTTCAGAGATTGTGGCACTCACCCTTTACTACTAGGCATTGGAATTAAGGTCCCCATTCCGACCGGACTCTGATCATGTGTATTTACACCTCCCAGACAGCCAAACGGACGACCAACTTGCCAAATTTTGTAAGGGTTTAACTGTCGGACGGGTGTAGTCTAGGGATGTAGTCAACGCTTCGAGGTTTTAATTTGATGAATAAACATTAATTATGTATAATAGATAACTGTTTATCTATATTACTAAATGAATAGAGTTGAAATTGGGTGTCGCGTTTTCTTCTTTCACATAAAATCCACGAATATTGTTTTATACCACAAAGGGGTAATGACCAGCGTAGTCTATTATGTGTTCATTTCAAGATCTTTTGGGGGGTATTTGTGGGTTAAAATCGGAAAAAAGCCTGTCCGTATCGACCGTCCTTCACGACGTTCGGCTATGAAATTTACGTGCCGTCATCATTTCCGTCATTGCACGTCTGCCCGGCAAAATTAAATTTTATTTTGTAGCAGATACGGTAAATATTGACCTTACACTGAAACACTTTGTGATACACATTCCCTTGACGCTCTCAGCAATTTAACAGCAGATTTTTACACGTCCAGAATTTTTCCTTCCGGGGAACCGCATCAATTCAACATGAAAAGGGTGGGCGGGTTACTTCAGTTTTCGGTTAAAAATGGGTACCGAAGTGCGGCTGAAATGTGACCCACCCCCATTCATATATTAATGCGGCTGGAATGTGACCCACCCCCATACATATATTAATGCGGCTGGAGTGTGACCCACCCCCATTCATATATTAATGCATACAATTTTCAGCCCACTCATATATGGGGTGGTTCTGAACATGGAAACACGAGAAATCACGTGCGGATTTTTTGTAAAAAGTCCCAGTCAGTTTTCACTTATATGTCAACAATTAAAGGTATTGATAAACACATATTATTTTGATCAGTGCAATGCATCCAGGGTATAACAATGACATATCCTATGATTAGATCACAAACGCCAATAGTTTTTGTCGGGAAGACTATTCTTTTGGGTGTCATATTGAGTGGTGGTATTTCGTCTGTGACACGCTTCAAAAAGATTTAAGATCTTAATATCGCCTTACACCAAAACTATATATCTTCAAATTATGAACCAAAGTATATTTCGCTGGTATTTTCTAGTATATATATATATCAAAAGTAAGTTAATGAAGGTTCAACGAATGTAATCAACGTTTTTAATTTACCTTCAAAACTAGGGAACGCACCGGTTCTTTGCAGTCACAGTATATTACATGTTGTTATTTATTTTCTGTAAAAAAAATTATGCGTTTCCTATATTGAAAGGAAAAGAACTAAGAAAAATTCATAATTAGAGTCAGCATGGTCAGAAAGCTACTTCTTTGCTTGTCACATGATATCTTTTACAATGTGTGCCGGGTTGAGTCACATGATATCTTTTACAATGTGTGCCGGGTTAAGTAACATGATATCTTTTGCAATGTGTGCCGGGTTGAGTCACATGATATCTTTTACAATGAGTGTCGGGTTGAGTCACATGAGATCTTTTACAATGTGTGCCGGGTTGAGTCACATGATATCTTTTGCAATGTGTGCCGGGTTGAGTCACATGATATCTTTTACAATATGTGCCGGGTTGAGTCACATGATATCTTTTACAATGTGTGCCAGGTTGAGTCACATGATATCTTTTACAATGTGTGCCGGGTTGAAATGCGTCACAAAACAGGAACAATTAATTTTTTCCCTTGTTTTTGAAGACTTGCACAAGACTTCCATCTTTTTTAAACTCGTATTTGTCACTCTTGGCTGTTAATAACTTTAACTTTGTTTTGACAATGCTTTGATTTTCAGAAATCCTTCAAGGTTTAAAAAAATTCCTTAATTCTCTTCATTT
Source organism: Mytilus coruscus (assembly GCA_017311375.1). Classification (NCBI taxonomy): domain Eukaryota; kingdom Metazoa; phylum Mollusca; class Bivalvia; order Mytilida; family Mytilidae; genus Mytilus; species Mytilus coruscus. The sequence goes on from CM029604.1 coordinate 56,170,053, forward strand.
CAAAAATGTCCAAATGTCTCATAATATGTTTTTTTTTTTTGGTGGGTTAACATGATATATCATATAGTCATTTTACTCAACCTTTGAAACATTTACGCATGTAGTCGTATGATTCTTTTTCTGGAAAGAATATTGTCATATGTTAAAATCGCACCTTATTAAAGAATAACTTCTGCAAAATTTAAAGCTTTACATAATTAATATGAAAATAAGGAGATGTTGTATGATTGCCAATGAGACAACTATCCACCAAAGTTCATAATTATGAAGTGGACGTAAGCTAATAAAGGCAACCGTACGGCCTTCAACAATGAGACAACCCCATACCGTATAGTCGGCTTTAAAAGGTCCGACATGAAAAGTATGAAAAAAATCAATGGAGAAAACAAATGGCCTATTTTATAACAAAACATAAGTTTTGTGCAATCTACGCATTTTGTGAAAACAATAAAAGCTTAACACGATCGCAACATGTCAACTCTGGAAGATGGAACCAAGAACATGGGAAAACGCATGTGGAAAATGTATTTATGTACATAACAATCTTAAGTGTTGGACCCTGTAAAGGTCTTTATGTTCAATATAACTCGGATAACATAAAGGTAATAACAAACATCTGATGTTGTATAACAGAAAATATTTTTTTACGTTTGATATTTTAAAAAGATCAAGTGAAAAACAAAGTTAATCATAGTTGATATTTCAATTCTTATTTCAGCTCAGCTCCTTTACTGGTAACTTATCCATATTTGATAACACAGTATTTGCATGCAACTATGTGGTTTTATGTAATCACGTCATTAATAGTTCTGTGGTTTACATGGAAATGGCTCCGTAATCGTCAAAAAGTAGGAAATTATAGATTTCGTTATGTTGTGATAACGGGATGTGATTCTGGATTTGGAAATTTATTAGCGAAAAGATTAAATGTTTTGGGTTTCCATGTATTCGCTGGTTGTTTTACACAACAAGGAATAGACATGCTCAATAAAGAAACTTCAGGTAACATTCAAGCAATCCGGTTAGACGTCTCCAAAACAGAATGTATAAACAGGGCACTAGTGAATGTTAAAGCATCATTACCAAAAAATACAGGTAAATAAATAAATTTTATACATGTACTTTATTTGTAAGTTTTAGATAAATGAAATCACAATTGGCATTTGATATACTTATAGTAATTTGAAAATTATGGCGACGAATTTCTCCATGTGAAATTGACATCGAATGCTTTTGTTAATTGGTAGGACAGTTCTCGTTCAATGATCATTCCCACAGCACTTTAGGATAGAGAGCTAGTCTCCCACAGAATTTTATGATAGAGACCTAGTCTCCCACAGCACTTTATGATAGAGAGATAGTCTCCCACAGCATTTTATGATAGAGAGCTAGTTTCCCACAGCACTTTATGATAAAGAGCTAGTCTCCCACAGCACTTTATGATAGAGAGCTACAGAAGTCAGTAACGATGGGCACCAACTATTATACATTCATTATTTTTAAACCCTCCGGTTTAATGTAACAAAAAACTTTTATGATAAATTTTGATTGCAGGAATATGGGGATTGGTGAACAATGCTGGAATAGTCGGGTCACCAGCACCATTGGAATGGTTGTCAAGGGAGGACTATCATGAAACGTTAGCAGTAAATACGTTTGGAATGATTGAGATGTGTCGAGTTTTTCTCCCACTAGTTCTGAAAGCTAACGGTCGTATTATTAATGTGTCAAGCATTGCGGGTAGAATAGCTATGGCCACGGCACCTTATACGATTTCAAAATATGCTGTCGAAGGATATTCAGATGTATTAAGGTAGGCAAATAATATATGTCATAAGTATCTATCTTTAACTATGTACGCACAATATAGAAATGTACTAATCTTTTCACTGTTAATACAGTTAGAATAACAACGCGATCATTTTTATGATTATTACTCTTTTGTAAACACACTTTGGAAGGGAATTTCTCTATTTGATGGACTTGTTATCAATAGTTTTGAAACTGTTAGGAAGAGTATGCACAACATGTCTTCGTTTAAATACCGCAAATTAGATTTTAACCAGCAAAACACCTAATTAGAAAATATCGTTGTTACATATGACTGATCATTTTGTCAACGTCAGACCAATTAACGTGGTTCCGTTGCAGCGCAATATTTCTGTCCTTATAAAACATACCATCTCTTCCAAATGTCAGTCCAAAAGATCTGCCAACCGGAATGGTTGACCTTTTTTAAAATTTACTTATTAATATTGGAAAATTTTTTATTTGTTTTTGTTTTGAATAAACACCAAGGGCTGACTGGGGTAAAGAAATATTGTCAGCACTTGACTTCTGCCATGCATCTGGCAGTGAAACCCATGCTTAAAGGGGTGTAAATTTGGCTTTGCAGGATATATAAATACACATCCCTGGCCGGTCGGAAAGGGAAATGGTCGGAATTTGACGCGTAGGGAAACAGCCAAAATCTTTGCACATACAGGAACTCTTATAACAATTCTAAGAGGTCGAATGAGGCTTTGCAAGACAAACTTTCTCCTTCTGTCTAACATGCTCTCATTTTCCAATTGAAGTAACAAAATTATGCCTTTTATCCTTGTCATCCTGTAGAATGGAGGCAGAAGATCCCAACGGGATGTTCGAGCTCTTTTTTAAGTAGAAGACAAACCGACAATGTTATGGTAAAATCGAAAAAAAAAAAGAAGAAAAGACCAACAATGGTCCATAAAACACAACAGAGAAAACGAAAGACTGCACAACGCGAACCCTACCCAAAACCGTGCTGATCTTAGGTTCTCTGAAAGGCTAGGCAGATCCTGCTCCACAATATGTGGGTCCCGTCGTGTTTCTCATATAAGGTCAGATTTGGTGCTAAGTCTCATTAGGTGATGTAACATTCTAAGAAAAGAGGACGGGCTTGTGGTTATGATACTTGTAATATATCCGTAATCTGTATAAGGTCAACCAACTATTGATAGCATCATAATTTTTTTTTGAAAAGATGACTTCAACTTTACATCTTGGAACCTTGGTTTGATAGCTTCCTTATTAGCAGCAATCCTTTATGAATGAAATCATGATAGGACACGCAAGCTCTAGAATATCGTTCCAACTGAGAGACATGTACTACAGGTGCAGGCGCTCCAGGAATGTTTCTACATAGAAATGGCAAGTTCGCAATTGGAAAGCTGAAAATCATCTATCTTATTCCCTATCTATTTGATTAATGCGAAATTGCTCTCGACCTGAATGTTCATTAAATATTTAGTACCGATCGTTTAGACAAAACGTCATCGAAAAAACCTGTATAAAATATCAAGTGTAAATGCAGATAACTGATTTGCAATGCCAGTTTAGCATTTTAACCATCCACTACTCAGTCACATCGGTCTTTGAACGACACAAAGGCCTTGACTCTCAAGCAGGAAATTGTCTGCCTCAATAGAAATAAAGGTCACGCTACCCCACTGCAGATGGTTTTCTAATGATTTATTATTTAGGTTACTAGTACCTGAACTGAAGAGTTCACACCTTGGCGGGCTTGCAACAAGATCGAGGTGGTGCTTTTAACATTAAGCAGTAATTGAACTTTGATTTTATTTTCAAATGCCTTAAAAAGAGTTGTCTGACCTTATATTATTTCAGGCACATGATCTTCCAATAATATTTGTTTACAGTAGGACTGGCCATCTTTAGTTTGGTAATGCAGGTCAGTGAACCTTTCGGACACAACTTGAGACTGCCAACAGAAGATTTGCGCCTTGATACTTAACTGTGTCACACACCATGTCCAATATTCTGGGTGCATTTAAAACATCTTCTTGCTTCACAATAAGTGCAAAATTTGCATCAATAGTTTCATAGTGACGATCTGCCATTCTGACAACTGTATGCAATACACATATTCATACGCTAAAAAAGAACAGTGAAATCTACAATACATAAAGTGAATCCGTCTTATGACAGTAACAGAGAAAAGAGTTTTGATGTTTGATTATAAAAAGTAAGAACACTTGTTACCAAACGCCGCTAGCGATTTAACTCGTGCAATACACTCGTTTAATCCATGCGTCGTTCGGTCACGCGTTGTCTTATTTTCGATATTCAAATAATACGGCGATTAGCTATACTGTAAGTAATCCCCTTTATCGTACGGTAGATCGTATGCCTTCCGCCATTTCTATAGTAAAATAGTCAAAAACAAAAAAACAAAAAAACAACTTCTGTCACCATCTTAAATGAATATGCAACATTAGTTAGAGCATTGAAATTAATTTTCATATAAAAATAGAAAATTGTATGTTAAACTTATTTTTTTTTTCAAATCTAACAACAACAAAAAAAGAATGTAATTTGTTTGATTGATTAATATTTAGCTTAGCAAAATAATTGGAGATAACTCTGACTTTTAAAAGGAATGTTCAGTAAATGACCAATGTTTTGGTAGAAAGAAAACGAGACCCGTTACCACATTTTCCCTTTTTTCATGAAAGCACATTATAAGAGCTATCTGCTGATTTTATTTCACACATTTCATTTGTTAAGATTTATTTTTATTCACACAAAATTGGTATTTCAATGTATAATATAGCAATTTTGCACAACTTTTAGCTTGAAAAAGAGCTCCGTGACCCATACTTTTTTATTAAATTCTTAAAAAGGTTGATATAAAATAGATTTGAAAAAATATTGAAATTTTTTTTGTTAAGACCGTTAAATGAAATTTGTTGACTAGGGTTATAATTGAATATTTGGGGAATTTTATTGTAGGCGTGAACTTTATCAAAGAGGAGTAACGGTGCATATTATAGAACCCGGACACTTTAGAACAAATATAGCAGATCCTGATACAATTTGCAATGCATTAACAAACAAGTTTAACAGTTTATCAACACACATGCAGATATATTACGGAAAGGAATATGTTGAAAAAGGCAAGAACTTAATATTTGTTTTAAATAATCTTCTTTTAGTAAATTCTTAATTCGAATAAGTTATAAAACTATGTTGTATAAGCCTAATCGACAAATATGTCTTTAACTAAGAACTATATTACACAAGTGTGTAAACAATGAACTCTACCATCATACGGCCATCCATTAATAAAAGCGTGAAAGTCAACAGTGTCCAAATGATTTGTATAACCCAATATATTATCAGCTTCTTACCATTTAGCATCTGCAAATAAGAGCGAAGTTTTTGTGGGTAAATATGAAATATTATGATTTGCATAATTTGACAGTTGTAAGCTCATAGACGTCAGAACAGTAAGAACAAGGAGAACAAGGCGTTGTTTTTACCCTGTCCCCCCTAACCCTCATTTGAGTCAATTTTGTTTAAAGCCAGACTAAAATTAGTTTTTCATTTCTTTCCAGCAAAGAAGCTTATTAGGACAGGAATTCATTATTTAGGGTCACCAAGAGTTCACCTTGTTAACGAAGCGTATATTCATGCGCTAACAGCAAAACATCCACATCATCGCTATCTAGTTGGAAATGATGCAAAACTTCTTTTTCGTATTCTTTGGAATTTACCAGAATGGATGAGTGATTATGTACTAGGTCAAGGTAGACCAATACCTGCAGCTGAACAAACTTAGTGTATATTATTATTTGAAGTAAAATAATTGTTAATCTTGCATCATATATTACACAAACTGATAAATATAGGTATTGTTTGAATTGTACAGGTTGTTTTTCTTACCATCATAAACTTTCCTTTACGTGTATTATCAAATGCTTTTTGTATGCAATTTTGAATGGAACATAAATATATTCTATAATAATGTTACGTCACGAATATATACACTAGGTCCTTTATTAGATGCAAAAACATATCTAATAATATATGAAATTTCAGTAAGTAAGTAAATAAATATTTATTTTAAAATTGTAAAACCGTCCCATGGTTCCCAACAAGAAACCACTGATCAAAATATTAAACATGCAAGATGATGCCATGTGATCAGTAAGAATCTATGTCACTTCGCGTGTCTTCTTCAAGCCGTTTTCTTTTCCCGTTAACCATGTGTCGCTTAGTGTAAACATACAACTTTCATGGTCACATGATAATAGAAAGTAGAACACGGATGTATAAGGTAAAGGGGGATCTCGATAATACGAAATATTTTGATTTTTTTTTATATTAATTTCTAACCTTCTCTTAGATTGAATAAATCTCTTACAGTGGCATTTTTTGAAATTATCAATCTTAATTTTTTTCTTGACAGTTCAGACAACGGTAAAATACGGAAACGTGACAAATGTATCAACACTTTCCTGAATCCGCCGTTTCAGAATCTAATGCATTGTGGAGAATGAAAATTTAAAAGTCTTAATACGCCACAAGGGTCATTCAGTCTGATTGAAACTAGATTATCGAAGAAAACGTTAAATAGGAAATCTCAACTGCCACAAGTATGACTATATCCAGAGAATTTCGCAAGATTGTCCAAATCAACTTAACGTAGAATAACAAATGTAAGTACCGCTGTGACATACTTTAAGCATTTAAACTTCATTTAAACTTCACCAGATACGCTTAACACTTTATACTTTCTAAGACAAACACATTTTTTTTAGAGCATCAAATAAAAAAAGTGACGAACTTTTGTAAAGGCGTTATAAATATATGAGCGTGAGTTCAGATCAATGCATTGGTAGTATTATAGATTAAGACGACAGTAGTTTACCTAGTTCAGATCTTAGAAATCGATTACAAAGAGACAAATCAAGGTAACAAACAAAAACTAAGGAAATCGCATGAATTCCAAAAGTAGCAACCTGGTGCGTCGCTAGGGTACACGTCACCTGTTATGCATACATCACCCGCCATACGAATTCACGCTGAGTCAAACGAGAGGCGAAAGATACCAAAGCGACATTCAATCTCATAAGTCAAAATAAACTGACAACTCCATGGCCAAAAAGAAAAAGACAAACAGACAAACAATAATTCACAAAACACATCATAGAATACCAAAGACTGATCATGAGCAACACGAACCCTACCAAAAAGCTGGGGTGATCTCAGGTGCTCTGGAAGGGTAAGCAGATCCTGCTCCACATGTGGCACCCATTGAGTTGCTCATGTTAGTACAAACCCAGTTTTAAGTCTAATTCGGTAGGTCACATTCGGTAGGTCACATTCGGGGAAAAGGGGACAGGATTATAGTTACGACATTTGGAACATATCCACTATCATCTATGATACGGATATTTCATAACGGTCAACCAACTCGTGATGACGTCAGTAAAATTTACGAAGGGATGATTTCAACTTAACCACTTGGAACTCTTGATTTAATAGCTTCCTTGTGAGCAGCAACCCTCTATCAAGAAAATCATGATAGGAAATACAAGCCCTGGAATATCGTATCAACTGCGAGATATATACTCCGTATGCAGGCGTTGCTGGAATATTGCTACATAGAAATGAAAGATCACAATTGGAAAGCTGAAATCATCTCTTTTGTCGTAAAGTTTTGTTTTCAAGCGACCCTCATTGTCAATTTCTAAATGTAAGTTAAGATATGAGGCAGACTTAACTGTATCTGTTGTATCCTTTATCTCAAAATCGATGGGATAGATGCTTTCAACATAGTCACCAAATTTTGAATTATTTAGTGAGAGAACATCATCTATATAGCGGAAAGTAAAGTTAAAGGATACTGCTAACTTCTTTTCTTTCTTCCTAAGAAGTTCCTGTATGAAGTCAGCCTCAAATGAATAAAGGAAAAAGTCGGCAAGAAGAGGGGCACAGTTAGTTCCTATGGGAATGCCGATTGTTTGTTGAAAACACGTCCTCCAAAAGTGAAAAATATGTTGCCAATGAAGAAATCAAGCATCTTGATAATGTCAGTTTCAGAGAATTTTTTGTTTGAATCAGAGTGATTTTTTACAAAGTAGGATTTATCCCTCCCTAAGACAAGATACTTGTATCTACGTTGGCCATTCTTTTTAATGAAACAAAGCATGACCAACTCTTTCAATTTAAATGTAACAATCATGGATAATTGAAATACAGATCAGACGACTATTCTGCTATCTAAAGATCAACGAACACATAAACATGTCGCAAGTGAGTTGAGACACCAACACATCGTATCGGTCAACCAGTTCGGGATGGTAACCGTAAAACGAGCAGATGTTATGTTACTGCTGAGAAATGGGAAGTTGACAATAGAAAGTTGAAATCATCACGTTTTTCGTAGATTCGACGTAGATTATAAACTACCAACGACAATTCCAAGAAGATGACAGGCACATTGAAAATAAAGATTGAACTGTACTAAACTGACAATGCGATTTCAATTAAGCATAGGGGAATTGAAACATTAGTTTACTACGTGTAATAACATTAACTGAAATTAAAAGTCAGAATCGGCATTTTTAAAATTTTAAAAGTTGTACATAACAAAGATAAAAGGAATTACCAAAATTCCTGCCTTTTTTCATTTTTTCCATTAGTTTATCCTGCCTTTTTTTTTTTTTTGCAAAGTTGCTCATCCTACCTTTTTAACTCAAAACTCCTGTCCTGCCTTTTTTCAAATTTCATCCAAGCCCCCAAAAAAAAAAAAATAAATAAATCAAATAGTAGCTCCCTAAATAGCCTTCTACATGTCTATTTTTTGTCGTTGAGTTGTTTCCTAATTGACATATATCCATATCTTCCTTAATTCGTGTTAGATGATCAATATCACCGAGTTTCTTTATGTTCACGAATATGTAACACGCCCAATGAGGGAAATTATTAGTGTACGGTGCAGTAACAAAATGTATTCTGCGTTGTTACACTACTGTCCCAGGTTAGGGAAGAGTTGGCCGCCCGCTAACATGTGTAACCCCGCCACATTCTGTATGTGCCTGTCCCAAGTCAGCAACCTGTTATTCATTGGTTTTCTTTTGTTGCTGTATGTCATATTTATTTGTTTTTCGTTCATTGTTTTGTACATCATTCTGGTTGTTAGTTTTCTTGTTTGAATTGTTTTACATTTGTCATTTCAGGGCCTTTCATAGCCGACTATGCAGTATGGGTTTTGCTCAATGTTTAATGCCGTACGGTGACCTATAGCTGTTAACTTCTATGTTATTTGGTCTCTTGTGGGGAGTTGTCTCATAGGCAATCATACCACATATATTTGTTAAGCAGTAAATATTAAGATAATTAAGAAATGATCACTACATACATATACAAACAAGACACTTTAATAGAAAAAGAAAACAAGAAAACTTTAACAAGTTTTCATTCAAAGTAGATATTCAAATGCTCCTTCATTTTTCTGTTCATTTTATAATCATCCTCAATACCTCATATAAATGTGTTCATGCAGTTATATAGTACCTTTCCGGAACAGTTACATATATCATGTAAACAGAAAGCATTTACACCAATGAAAAAATGAAAACAAGACAATATATTACAAGACAAAAATATATGTGAACAAAATGTGTATTGTAATTATAAGCTAATACTTTAGAAGTATATTTAAAGATCTTCTATTTTACAGGTTTGCGTCGGATGCAGTGTCAGTCATTGGTTCCTTCGAAAAAAAATTAAGTTGCGCACTGAAAAAAACCCAAGACCAAAATTGATTTTAAAACAAAAGGCAGAGAATTCCTTCAGATTTAAAAAAGAAATATTTCTAAAGAAAAATAAAACACATAAAACTTCGTCTTTTATCACCTTTATCTCTTGCCTAAAGATTTCAAACTATATAGTTTTATTTATACGGACATAAATGGAAAACAAAACAATCATTCTCAACTATTGATTTCAAATCATCACTCAAATCCTAGTCAAGTTATGTTTCAGACTTTTATTCAACAATTCGAAATTGATATCATGTAAAAGATATTTCCTTCTTGCGTGGAGAATTATTATGATTTCTCATTAGGAAATTGTGGTTGGATTGTTGTGTAATTGACGTATATCCATATCTCCTTTAATTCGTGTAAGATGGTCAATATCACCTTTCTCTTTTGTGATCTCCGAACATAAAACAACTTTCACATATAATGGTTTACTTTTACAAATTTTGACTTGGATGGAGAGTTGTCTCATTGGCACTTATACCACATCTTCTTATATCTATATATAAGCCCAATCAGGGAAATTATTACTGTACGATACAGTAAAAATAGTTAGTCTTCGTAGACATAATAAGTATCTCAAACTAAAAGTCAATTCACGTTAATCTATATCATCACGTAACATAAATACAATCTAATTCTACTTTTTATTTATTTATTGAAGCTAACATGCTATAAAAGGGTTGTAATAAGCTCTCTCAACAGTAACGTGTATTTTTAAGCAGTAAATATTTAGACAATTGATAAATAATCACCACATATACAAACCAGACAATATAATACAAAAGAAAGCAAGAAAACTTTCACAAATCTTTACTTCATGTCTCTCAGTCAAAGTAAATATTCAAAATGCTTCTTCATTCTTCTGTTTATCTTATTATTATCCCCAATACCTCCTAAAGATGTGTAAATTTAGTATCTTTTCTCAACCGTAACATATATCATGTTGTCAGAAAACATTTACACAAACCATCAATAAAAATAAGAAAATATAATTCAAGGCAAAAATATATAGTGATAAAAAAGATATTGTAATAATAAAACTATTACTTTTGAATACGCAAAATGAGATAGTTTTGAAGCATATTTAAATTTTTATCTTCCATTTTACAGGGTTGCGTCGGGTGCGGTGTCAATCATTAGTTCCTTCGGGAAATTTTTTAATTAACACACTGAAAAAAAAAAAAAAACAGACCCCATATGATTTAAAAACAAAACGCAGAGAATTTCATCAGATTTTAAAAAAGGAAATAGTTCTAAATGAACTTAAAGTAAAATTATGAACTTGTATTTTAGTCCCTTTTAACATCCTGTTATCTTAAAAAAAAACACTACAACAAATATGTATAAAATAATCAAAGAATTTTTGCAGAGGAACTTAGGGAAAAAGCATAATTCTTCATCTTTTATCCCCTTTATATGTTGCATATAGGAATTCAAACTATATCGTTTTATTTTATACAGATCTAAAGGAAAACACAACCAATCATTTTCAACTGAGTTAATTTCATATTTTTCTTCTTCGTAAACGTTTATGGTTTGAGACTTTCATTCAACAATTCAAAATTCATCTCATATTGAAGATATAAGCCTCTTGCGAGGAGAATAATAATGATAACTTGATTGATTACTTTATACCCATTTCCGTGTCCGTCTTTAAAAAATAATATGTTAAGGCTTGAATCCGAGGGTGTTACCGATGCTAAAAAAGTACAAGTAACGAATAGAAATATTTATTTCCAAAATTTAGGAGAATATTATTAAAAAAAGATGTCATCTGATCAGTCTTTTCCTGTTCACAGATAATTGATTCATTGTCTGCTTAATGCCCAATGGCAAATATTTTATGTATGTTCATGACGATTAACATGATTAACAGATATGCGAAGAATATTGACCGAATAAAATGATAAAGATCGGTCAGTTTACGTTTCGTTCTCACCAACATTCATTTTTAAACTTGCAATTCAAGCTTACATTTTATTTCACCCAATCAGAATGTGGTTATTTCGGTTGGCATTTAAGCTGTCTGTTGCTTATATCTGCAACCAAAGAATGAAATAATAAGCTTTCTATACCCGTCTCTAAAGAACGTACTTGTCATTGTATAGATAATTGTGTTCATAGAAAAATTAGAAAGTTCAAGGTATGTAATGGTTGAATATACCAATGCACGTTCGTCTTGCGAAAAGCCGGCCTTCATTATACCAGCTAATAGACGACCTGGTACCATGCAGATGAATTATACACTGGTAACAGTCATTACCATTTTTGTGATGGCTGCTTCCTGTCTCATTCTCTCCCGTTCCGAATTAGAATTTGTCATCTTATTCAAAAGTCTGTTATTTTTAATGAATCCACTTACAAGAAGTACATTGTATGTTCGACATCAAGATAACAGTGAAAGGAATTCCACGAATCAGTATAAAATACGGCACATACAAGTAAATACAGACAGAAGCATTATCAACCTGGGTGAAAATGTGTTTATCTATAATAATTTTAATCATCATACTTAGTATGAACTGTTAGGCCGTTGTTCCATTTTTCCTTAAATTTTAAAGGATTTCGTATTGCAAAACTTCTTTCCATCCCAATTATCATTGCACTGATGCATCTACTTGTTATAAAGATATCTCTTACCAGTGTTGTCAGCCAATAAATGTCCTTGCCCATGAACTTCTGTGTTTGCGTAGTAGTGATTAACGGAAGAGCAAGTGAATCAGATACAGACATAATCAAAATAAGTATGTTGACGGAAGTCCAAAGTTTTCCCTTGAACAACACTAGCAGTGTTATCCCAATTCCTATGATTCCAAAAAGGATATTACCCAAAATATTATAACATTTTGTAGAGATTGCATGATTCTACTAGAACCTTCTTCAAAACACACTGTAGACATGTTGTCTGTTGCGCAAATATTTTTCGATGAAAAATTGTTATTCATAATATTTAGGCAACAAAAATTCGAATATTTTCAAGTTCGTTATAATTTTTATCCAGGGAAATTTAGATTTATGAAAGTCACTAGAAAACAAAATATATATACACTGTAATATTAGATATAAAAAAAAATCAATCAGAAAGAAAGAAAAATAAGCATTCAATTAAAATTATATCTACTTAAATTCATGTAAGCCAAATAATGAATAAATTTGACGCTAATGCAAAGTATTCTGAATCTAATATTTTGTTTTTTTTTTTCGCTTTGAAAAATCAAATATGAAGCCGAGATATGTAAGATTAAAGTATATTCTTTTAATTAGATATAAGAAGATGTGGTATGAGTGCCAATGAGACAACTCTCCATCCAAGTCAAAATTTATAAATGTAAACCATTATAAGTCAAAGTACGGTCTTCAACACGGAGCCTAGGCTCACACCGAACAGTAAGCTATAAAGGGCCCCAAAATTACTAGTGTAAAACCATTCAAACGGGAAAACCAACGGTCTAATCTATATAAAACGAGAAACGAGAAACACTTACGAACCACATCAACAAACGACTACTACTGAACATCAGATTCCTGACTTAGGACAGGTGCAAACAAATGCAGCGGTTTAAACGTTTTAATGGTACCAAACCTTCACCCTTTTTCTGAAACAATAGTGTAACATCACAACATAGAAAGACACACTATAAAATATCAACTGAAATAGCTTAACTCAATCAAAGGACATAGTAACACCATTGAACATACACTGAACAAATAAATTTGACCTATGATACAATGTAAATTCAAAATAAATAAACTAAGGGAAGAATAATAAAAGTAACATGTTATATCGGTATGAAATGTTAAACAATTTAAGAAAAACAATATGCTCGAACAAAAATATCAGCCATTTGCAATAACTTTAAACACAGGTAAATAAAATAATTTTGTTGTTAGGTATACGAATACAGTTACAATAGAGAAAGGAAATATTTTAACAAAATAAATAATTTTGATGTTCATAGTACGAAGTGGAAATTTATATTAGTACCAAACACTTATCAAAGCTGGTATATAGACCAGATATAACCCTGAATAACATTAAATAACAAAAAGCATTACAATTAGTATCAACAGGTCAAATAAACAAGAAAGTACGATTTGAGAGTACTCGCAGTTACTGACAGCTAGTTAAAAGCCAAAACAATTAATAATAAAAATCATGCATCAGAGACTAAAATCAACTAAAACACATCCCAGGGATTTAGTATTTTAACGTCATGGACAGTCAAAGAAGACATGACTAGTGCAATGCCAAAATAAATGTATCGACAGACAGTAGGATAGTTAGGAGTTTAACCTCTTTATAGATCAAAATGAACGTGGGTGTGTCTTTAAACATCCCGTTTGAAAAGAATACAAATTTAGTTATGTTTTAATTTGCTGATGACAAAATCGATATTAGTGCCAATGTAAACTATATTCAAAGATCTAATTACAACATTGGTAAGATAACCTGAACTAATAAGTTTATTTAAAGGTTCGATAAGTTTACACGGATCATATAGTGATTTCCGCGCTTTAAGTACAATATTACCGTAAAATTTAGGATGTGAAATACCGTTTTAATCAGTTTTCTACAGGTACAGCCAAATTTACTAATCAAATCTTTGTATCTATGAAAGAACTTAGCAAAAGTTTTACGTAATTTATGGTAACGAAATCCCTGACTTAATAATTTACTAGTGATGCATTGATTACGTTCGTTAAAATCTATGACATCACTACACACACGGGCATAACGAACGAGTTGGGATATATACACACCGCATGATGGAGCCAAAGGAACATCGCCGTCTAAAAAGGAAAATTAACAATAGGGAATGAAAATCGTCTCTTTGTCGTAAATTTTCGTATGGAGTTTTCCTTTAGAGATTGAAATGTCCAAGTCCAGAAAAGGACAACTACTGCTGTTTATGTTAGATTTAGTTTATTAATCTTTTTTTTTTTTTCTTAATGCTGTGTTGATAATTAACCGTTTATTAACAAAGTATTGTAATTCATTCGTGATTGTTTTCGAATTTTTAAATTCCGAGAAAGACAATATACAGATAAAAGGTATAAGACTTGTGTCACAGATGAAAAAAAAAGAACGTGCTTCTTTTTCCGACTCCCAGTGAACATTTACAGATTTTGGAATGAACCGCTTCAGTTTGCTTTTCTTTGACTATTTTTTCAAAATAGCAATCTCCTTTGTCAGTTAAATTTTTTGATACTAAAGCGCCCCAAATTTCACTTCCACAAGTAAGAATTAGTTTCACTGTGTGGTCAAATATATACATTCAACTTAGTTTTTTTTATTCATGCTTTTAATTACATTATAATATAAATCACTTATACCATATTGTCTTAGTTTACAGAAGAGACCCATATGCCACACTGTATCAAATGCCTTTTGAAGTCGACGAAACAAGAAATTGAAGCTTAGGACCCATTTGAGTATAATTTTCTATTAATTTTTTGAAAAAAAGATATTGTCACTAAATAATTCAAAATTTCGTGACAATGTTGAAAGCATCTATCCCATCAAACTTGAGATAAAGGATACAACAGATACAGTTAAGTCTGCCTCATATCTTGACTTACATCTAAAAATTGACAATGAAGGTCGGTTCAAAACAAAACTTTATGACAAAAGAGATGATTTCAGCTTCCCAATTTTTATGTAGCAACATTCCAGCAACGCCTGCATAAGGAGTAGATATCTCCCAGTTGATTCGATACTCCAGGGCTTGTATTTCTTATCATGATTTCCTTGATAAAGGGTTGCTTCTCACAAGAAAGCTTTTAAACTAAGAGTTCCAAGTGGTGAAGTTGAAATCATACCTTCGTAAATTTTACGGACGCCATCACGAGTTGGTTGACCGTTACGGAACATCCGTTTCACAGATGATAGCGGATATGTTCCTATTGTCGTAACTACAATCCTGTCCCCTTTTCCCGAATGTGACCTACCGAATTAGACTTATAGCCAGGTTTGTACTAACATGAGTAGCACGACGGGTGCCACATGTGAAATAAGATCTGCTTACCCTTCCGGGGCATCTGCGATCACCCCCATTTTGGTGGGGTTCGTGTTGCTCAGTTTTAGTTTTCTATGTTGTGTATTGTGTACTATTGTTTGTCTGTTGGTCTTTTTCTTTTTTAGCATTGGCGATGTCAGTTTATTTTCGACTTATGAGTTTAAATGTCTCTTTGGTATCTTTCGTCCTTCTTTTGTTCTCTTTTTCTTGCAAAAAACAATCTGTTATTTACATTTTATAATTCTCTTCCATAAAACAAATCCTCTAGCCTTGTGTTTTTTTTTTTTTTTTTTTTTTTTTTTTGTGCAAAAGGTTTTCCTAGTGCACTTCCAAAGGTTATACCTCTATAATTTGAGGGATCATCAGCGGAACTACTTTTCAAAATTACCACTATAAATCCTTTTGCTCAGATCGTAGGGAAGGAACCAGTTACCAGAATATGATTAAATACTTTTTCAAAGCGTGTTAATAAAATGACTGGATACATTTAAGCTATTCATTTAAGATGATGTCGAAACAACTTGACTTCTTGTTCTTTAATGTATATATTGCTGTGATTACTTCTTTACATCAACAGGCTGATATAATCTGCACATTTTAGCGCAGACAGGTCACTTGTGATTTCGCTATAATGTCATAAACATGTCGAAATTGACATATTTGAGCAATTATATAAAATATATGTTCTGGTAAAACTGTTGCACCTACCTATATAGAGTTGACGGGATCTCAAAATGAGGCTATTTTATTTTAGCAGTTAGTCACCAAATGCAAGAGGTTAAAAGACCTAATGCAAATATGCATGACAAATACTGATGATTGATAGTTGGATGTCTTATGAACATCAGAATTAAATTATTTTGTAGATTTAAAACAAATTCAGGGGACAAAAAAATGGCTTTTTACTTTTATCCTTTTCAAATAACAAAATTAAGTTACTATACTAAAACTCTCTGAGGAATAGTTGACTTTAATAAATATTCTCTAAAATCTCCTTGAAAGAATGACGAGTTGTAGGGTATATTTTTGATCTGTTAGACACCTAATTTTTGTTTTCGGATACTTTCAATTACGAGTTAGGGTATTTTTAGCACGAAAGCGCCAGTATTTTTGTTGGATTTATTTGTTTGTTTTTTCTTTAAATAAAACCATAGCAGCGCTATGTTATGCCATTTTTTTAAATAACGATCAATGCGACCAATCATAAATTACATGTCTTTTGTCATAAAAAAAGGACAACACTTCAAAATGAAGTCATTGTGTAAAAGAGGGACGAAAGATACCAGAGGGACAGTCAAACTCATAGATCGAAAACAAACTAACAACGCCATGGCCAAAATAAAAAGACAAACCGACAAACAATAGTACAGCTGACACAACATAGAAAATTAAAGACTACAACACGAACCCCACCAAAACTGGGGGTGATCTCAGGTGCTCCGGAAGGGTAAGTAGATCCTGCTCCACATGTGGCACCCGTCGTGTTGCTTATGTTATTACAAATCCGGTAAATAGTCTAATTCGGTATGTCATAGGCATTAGTCGTCTCATTGGCAATCATTACCACATCTTCTTATTTTTATATAAGATACAAAGGGACAACACAAATCTTAATTTGACGAGAAAGATCAATGGCCAAATAGAAAAACAGCTAAAAGACAAACAAAACTCTGCAAAAAAGCATCTCAAGTCTACACAGAAAACTATTATTAAGATTCAGCAACATGAATCTTATCAAAACCGAGATTGTTATTTAGTATTGATAAATAACAATATGACAACATTGAATATTTATGTACACTAGAATGAAGAATATTTTTTTTGAAATAATCAGAGTGCATGGTCGTGTTTTATTGAATGTTAGATCGCGTCCCCTACATATTGAGCTTTAAATGCTCATAAATCATACAAGAAACCAAGTATTATCTACTATATGCGTAGAAAAGTAACCGAACGAAGTACCGTATCCATATGTTTTTATCGTTTACGGTCAAATTGATTATATTGAATAGATAATATATTCTAAGGAGATCAACACATAAAATCAATGTACGCTATCAAGATAATGGCTCTTTTCATACTTTCTCCTTCACTTTTCAAAAATATATCATTTGTATACAGTAAAGTTGTCATCTAGGTTTATGATACATTCAGGTACTACAATGTTTCTGAAATTACCTGTATACGGTGTTTTCGACCCTAGAGGTTTCGGAAGACAAATATATTAAACATGTAGGTGAACCAGAAAGACCGATTGATTGAATAAAAGTTCTTTTAATTTGCCGGAGGACGTTTTAAGGCAAACGTATATGGTACCAAATAAAAAAAAGCACAATGTTCTCATTTTGAAAACATGTTCTCATCAAAAGTGCTTGAAACCAAATTTATTTAGTTTTAAAAGAATAAATTAATTACTAAAGCAAAACTTTAATAATCAAAATGCACCACTTATATCATGCCATTACATTGACACAAAATACTTCATTAGCAGAGCTACAGACCAAGTGAAGTTATATGAGCGGAGAATGCCAATATATGTACTCAAGAGATTTACCTTCACCAGATACGCACGATCCACATACGTCTTTTTGGAGGACAAAAATCTGGTTTGCCTAAAATTTCCATAGCCACCATTGCCTGAAAGATTTGAGTCCGACACAGTAGTATTAATCTTAATGAATTGTACCAAATTTCACTGAGTATGGCATACACATCAAATCTAACATTGGACTGGATGAACCAGCCATTTATACTGATTTCAACTTGGTATGTAAGAAAGTTTGAAGGTTAGTAATGGTGTTATATCATAAACTGAAAATTTATTGTCAAATGAGTCTGATGAGGGTATTGTCAATTAAGGACTGACTTAATAAACCAATTTTATAAAACAAAAAGTAGTTAAGAATAGATAAGTTATCTTCCTTTAGAGAACCAAACTGCACGAAAATTCATGATTACAGTTCGCAATATGATTAACTAAAGTTTGTCTTCTGTACCGGAAACAAGAATGATATACCCGATGTTGATTATCGGGGTTTTAAACGATAGAGCATATGTGAATATTCATCTTCAGGAACAATACCATTTTTACAAACAGTGAAAATTTTGTACACATTGAAACTTTTTACTGGTACTTGTATTATCATGTTTTCTCTTGTAATAAAAAATGAGCATACAATTTACCAAACATAGGATTCAGTTTGTAACTTGGTATAAATACTGTTCGTGGTTAGGATTTTCACGAAATATCAATAGACCTATAACTACATGCTGTTGAATGCTTACTTTTTAATTCTATAATGATAATGATCGCCGAAAAACTGTTGATGCTTAAATTTTGTCGGAGTGTATATAAATATAAATTTGTTTAAATACAGAATGTTTCGTTTGATTCACTTATTTTTAGCTTAGTTGAAATAAGGGGAGATAACTCAGATAGTTTGACTGTACAGTAAATTTACCATTTTTTTGGTGAAAAGAGAACGAGTCCCGTTAACACAATTTTTCTTTTTTTTTTCCTTTCTGGGAGCACATTATAAGAGCTATCTTCTCATTTAATGTCACAATTCAAATCGTTTTTTCATTTATCAAAAATTGGTTTCCCATGTATAATCTTTACGAATACTGACAATTTTGCACAGCCTTTATCTTGAAAAAAGCCCCGTGACCAAAACTGTTTATTACATTATTGAAAAAGCCTGATATAAACTAAATTCTACAGGAGTGAACCTTATCGAAGAGGAGTATTGGTACACATTATAGAACCCGGACAGTTTAGAACAAATATAGCAGATCTTGACACAATTTGTAATGCATTAACAATATATTACTCACATGCAAACGTCGAACAAGGCAACTTACCTTTTTTTCTAAATGATATTTCTTTAGTAAATTCTTAATTTGAATATTTTTTGTAAAACAAATACGATGTATAGGCTTAATTGACAGATATTTCTTTAACTTGCTTAGGAACTACATTACACAAAAATGTGTAACAATGTAGGCAACAGCGAAATATAGAAACATGACAAATGTATCAACACCTTCCTGAATTTGCCATTTCAAAATCAAATGGATTGTGGAGAAAGAAAATTAAATAGTCTAAATACGCGACAAAAATAATTCAGTCTGACATAAAATAGATCGGCGAGGAAAACGTTGAAAAGGAAATATTTGTCTATAAATATTTTGTATATATTTGTATTTATATGACTATATCCAGAGAGTGAATGGCCACTTAACCTTACCGTAGAATAACAAGTGAACGTACCGCCTAGATATATTTTTCAGCATAAAACTTCACCAGAAACTCTCAACACCTTATACATTGGAAGACAAATACATATCTTTAGAGCATCAAATCCAAATATTTTAAAAGTTTCTAAAGGCGTCATCAATTTAAAAGCGTGTGTTTAAACTAACGCATTTGTAGTATCATAAATTAAGGCGGCAGTTGTTTACGTATGTTCAAATCTTGGAAATCAATTTAAAAGAGCCAAATCAAGGTAACACACAATAAACTGATGAAATTACATGAACATCAAAAGAAGCGAGAACGGGTGTGACGATATGGTAAGTGTCTCCTGTTATGTATAGAATCACCCGCCATACGAATTAACAGTCAGTCAAAATGCCACAATCGTGGATAATTGAATTACAGATCAGACGAATATGCTAGTATCTAAAGATTTTAGACCAGTAATACATATCGCTGGTGAGTTGAGGCACCAACACGTCGTATCGTTCAACCAATTTGGGATGGTAACCGTAAAACTTCTGTAGTGTCGATTTCAGTAGTTCTTCATAAATCTGTTTAAGCAGTTTTTGTGTAAGGATCACACCCTTGTTAATGAAGTCCGTATAATGTGAACATGCACGAGTGTAACATTTTGAACGAGATATATAAACGCATTATGATATAACAGATGGTATGTATCTGCTGAGAAACGGGAAGTTGACAATTGGTAGAATAAAATCATCACGTTTCTCGTAGATTCGACGTAGATTATATACTACCAATAGCCATTTCAAGAATATGACATGCGCATTAAAAATAAAAACGGAACTGGACAAAGATGACAAAATGTCGTTTCACTTAAGCATAGGAGAATCGCAACGTAAATTTACGAGTAATAGCATAAAATATGAATTTGAAATCAGAATGGGCATTATATGTAAATTGGTCTCTTGTGGAGAGCTTTGGTATCCTTCGCCTCTCTTATGTCTCATTGGCAATCATACTACATCTTCTTATTTTTATATGTTTATAGAAAATACATTACAAAGATAAAAGGAATTACCACAAATAAGAAATGTTCGATCAAAGAAAGAGTATCTAAGAGTTATTGGTCTCAAATATTTAGTAAAATTCTGTTTGCATTCGCATACAGGTCTAGAATAACAACTTTTATAGTTTCGGGACAATTTAAAGCTTGCCATCTTCTAGATCTTTAAACACCTGTCTAGTGATAGAGACTGTATATGGCCCTCTACATGTCTGTTGAATATTTCTTATCGTTGGGTTCTTGTGTATTGACGTATATATCCTTTAATTCGTGTAAGATGGTCAATATCGCCTTTTCCCTATTGTGTTCCCCGAATATTAAACAAGCCCATCCAGACAAATTGTTTGTGTATGGTTCAGTAAAAATGGTTAGTCTTCGTAGACATAATAAGTATCAAAACCTAAAAGTTGATTCACGTCAATTTATATAATCACATAATATAGATAAAACCTAATTCTATTTTTATTTATTTATCGAAGTTAACATGCTATAACAGGGTAATAAGATCTCCACAACAGTAACATACATTTTTCAAGCATTAAATTTTAAAAGGCAATTGATAAATGGTCACTACATATACAGACCAGACAATATTATACAAGACAAAGTAAGAAAATTTTCACAAATCTTGACATCATGTCTCTCAGTGAAAGTAAATATTCAAAATGCTTCTTTTACAAGATGAACGTACATAATTACAAAATGTTTATTGCAATAATAGGCTAATATTTTTGAATAAGCAAAGTTAGATAAGTTTTAAGTATATTTACAAACGTTATCTTCATTTTACCCGATTAGGTGTCAGTACTTCGAAGATTTTTTAAACTTGCGCGCTTTGAAAATAGATATACTAAATATTATTTAAAAACATAACGCAGAGGATTTCACCAAATTTGTAAAAATAAATATTTCTAAGTGAACCTAAAATAAAATCATGTATTTTTATTGTGGTCCCTTTTGGGCCTCCTTATATCTTAAAAAAAACAGCAGAACAAATATATATAAAATAATCCAAAAACTTTTTTCAGAGAGGAAAGTCAAGAAAATAAAACCGCATACAACGTCGTCCTTTATCACCTTTGTCTCTTGGATATGGGAATTGAAACCATTTAGTTCTATTCTATACGGATCTAAAGGAAAACAAAACCAATCAATCTCAGCTGTATTATAAAATGAAAACAACACGTCATAAATTTCATGCGTCCAAATCGCTTTTCTGGATTAACCTTCATCAGGAACGCTCAAAGCCAAATAATTGAAAACCAATGATGTATAAGAACCGAAACAGTTGAAAATATATTAATTATATAATTTTAATTTGTTGTCTTCGTAAACCTTTCTTTCAAAGTAACCCAAAGAAAAAACTGCACTCAAATCCTAGTCAATTTATTGTGTGAGACTTTTATTCAACAATTCAAACTTAATATCATACTAAAGATATTTGCTTCTTGCAAGGAGAATGATTATGATTATAAATACGAATTTTGGGTTGGGTTGTTGTCTAATTGATGTGTATCCATATCTCCTTTAATTCCTTTTAAGATGGTCAATACCACCGTTTATCTATTGTGTGCCATGAATATTAAACAAGCCCAATCAGGAAAAAAATTATGTACGGTACAGTAAAAATCGTTCGTGTTCGTAGACATAATAAGAATCTAAACCCTAAAAGTTGATTCACGTTAATTTATATAATCACATAACACAGATAAAACCTAATTCTATTTTTTTATTTATTTAACGAAGCTAAATGCTATTAGAGGGAAAGAGTGAGCTCTCCTCTTCAGTAACATACGTTTTTTCAAGCAGTAAATATTAAGACAAATGATAAATGATCACTATATATACAGACCAGACAATATAGTACAAGACAAAACAGAAAACTTTCACAAGTCTTGACATCATGTCTCTCAGTCAAAATAAATATTCAAGATGCTTCTTTATTTTTTTTGTTCAGCCTAAAGAGGTGTTCATATAGTACCTTTCCGCAACAGTAACATATATCACGTAAACAAAGGTTGAAGACAAATGATAAATAAACACAAGACGAAAATATATAATAACAAAATGTATAATGCAATAATAAGCTAATGCTTTTGAAGAGGAAAAGTGAGACAATTTTGAAGTGTATTAATAAACGTTATCTTCCATTTTCAAGTTGCGTCAGGTGCAGTGTTAGTCATCGGTTCTCTCAGAGATTTTTTCAAATCTACGCACTAAAAAAAAAAAAGACCAAATATGTTTAAAAACAAAACGCAGAGAAATTCATAAGATTTATTAACAGAAATATTTCTGATTGAACCTTAAATAAAATTATGAGTTTGTATTTTTGTCCTTTGTGGCCTTTTGGCTCCTTATATCGTAAGGGAAAAAACATAACATCGTCTTTTATCTCCTTTATCTCTTACATATTGGATTTCAAACCAACTAGTTTTGTTTTGTGGATCTAAATGAAAACAAAACCTATCATTCTCAACTGGATTAATCTTTTTATTTTAGTTTTTCTCCTTCTTTAACGTTTCTTCGAAGGAGTACAAAGAATAAACAGCACCCACATCTTAGTCAAGTTATATTTCATTCGACAATCCAAAATTAAATTCATACTAAAGATATTTGCTTCTTGCCAAGAGAGCGGTTATGATAAGATATTTTAGAATTTTAAAAGATCCAATTAATTACTATATACGCATATCCGTTTCCGTCTTGGGAAAATATGATGCTAAGGCTTGAATCCTAGGGTGTTTCCGATTCTTACAAAGTACAAGTAATGAATAGAAAAATTCAATTCCAAAATTTAGGAGAAAATTATTAAAAAAGATGTCAGATAATCAGGCTTTTCCTGTTAACAGATAAGATTGATTCATAGTCTGCTTAACGTCCAATGGCAAAACTTTCATGTATATTCATGAATATAAACAGATATGTGAAGAATATTGACAGAATGAAATAATAAAGATCTATCAGTTTACGTTTCGTTCTCACCAACATTCATTTCACACATGAACTTCAAGCTTACATTTCATTTCACCCATCATAATGTGGTTATTTCGATTGGCATTGCAGCTGTCTTTTGTTTATATCTACAGCTAAAGAATGAAATGATAATCTTTCTATACCCATTTCTGAAGAATGAACTTAAATGTATAGATAATTGTGTTCACAGAAAAATTAGCAAGTTCAAGGTATGTAAGTATTGAATATACCAATGTACGTTCATCGTGCAAAAAGCCGGCCTTCATTATACCAGCTAATAGACGACCTGGTACCATGTAGATGAAGTATACACTGGTTACAGTCATAACCATTTTTGTGATGGTTGCTTCCTGTCTCATTCTTTCCCGTTCAAATTTAGCATTTGTCATCTCGATTAAAAATCTGTTATTTTTAATCAGTCCACTAACAAGAAGTATGTTCGTCATCAAGATAACAGTGAAAGGAATTCCACGAATCAGTATATAAAACGGCACATACAAGTAACTACCGACAAAAGCATTATCAACCTGGCTGAAAATGTGTTAAACCATTATAACTATAATCATCATACCCAGTATAGCAATATACAATTTAACTGTTAGGGTGATGTTCCATTTCTCCTTAAATTTAAGGGGATTTCGTACTGCAAAACTTCTTTCCATCCCAATTAGCATTGCACTGATGCAGCTACTTGTTATAAAAATATCTCTTACCAGTTTTGTCAGCCAATAAATGTCCTTGCCCATGAACTTCTGTGTTTGTGTAGTAGTGATTAACGGAAGTGCGAGGGAATCAGACAGAGACATAATCAAAATAAGTATGTTGACGGAAGTCTAAAGTTTTCCTTTGAACAACACTAGCAGTGTTATCCCATTTCCTATGATTCCAAAAACGGATATTACCCAAAATATTATAACATTTTGTAGAAATTGCATTATTCTACTAGAACCTTCTTCAGCATTAGACATGTTGTCTGTCACGCAAATATTTTTGGATGAATAACTGGTATTCATGATATTCAGATAAAAACAAATTCGAATATTTTTAAAGTTTGGTACAATTTTTCTCCAGCGAATTTCAGATTTATGAAGTCAGTAAAATAAACAAATATATATAATATTGAATAAAAAAAAATCAATCAGAAAGAAAAATAAGCCTTCAATTACGATTTACTGAAATTCATGTTAACATAATAATAAATAAGTCGCTTTAAAAATCAAATATAAAGCCGAGATATGTAAGATTAAAATTTATTCTTTAATTAGTTAATTATTTTTTTTTCTTAACGATGTGTTGATAATAACCATTTATAAATAAAGTACTTTGTAATTCATTCGTGATTCTTTTTCAATTTTTAAAATTCCGAGACAGAAAATATTCAGATTAAATTTAGAAAGATGAAAGGAAAGAAAGAAGGATGAATGTAAGATGATTTAAAATGCTGCAGATATTTTGTGGAATCATTTCAATGCAAAAGTTAAGGATTATGAATTAAATCTTGAAAGTACTTGCTGGTGAAAATATACGATAATTTTTATATTACAAATGCCTCGACAATGACAAAAATAGAAAATAATCATTCAAGTCTTTCAAACTTAGGTTGGTTTTATTGATAAATTAACAGGCTGATATAATCTACACATATGAGTGCAGTGAGATCATTTGTGATGTCGCTATGATATCATAAACATGCCTAAATTGACATATTTGACATAAAATCGCAATTTGTCATGTAGTTTTTAGTCAAATTACATATGAGCAACATCATTTATTTACCCAAAACGATTTGTTAAACACATTTGCATCTTTGTAATATACATCTTGTATCAAAATTTGTCTTTTGGTAAAGCTGTTTCTCCTACCTAAATATAGATTACAGGATCTCAAAATGATGCTATTTTAGAAGTTTATCGCGAAATGCAAGAAGTTGAAAGCCGTAATGCAAATACGTAAGACAAAATTTAAAAAATATAAATATTGATCACTTATAGTTGTTTGTCTTATAAACATCAGAGGTAAGTTAGTTGGCAGATTTGAAATGATTTTTGATTTTCGAAATTCAGGGGGCCAAAAATGACGTAATGCCTATCCTTTTCCAATTACAAATTATGGCATATACTAAAACTTAATATTTTCTCAAAAACTACTTGTAAGAATGGCTGATCCTCACTTACTGATTAAAGATTCTCTGAATTTTGAATGAACTAAAAATGTTCCCTAAGTATAAAGTATATATAAGTACTGAACAGAATGACATCATATTTAGCAGCTTTACAGTGACGAATTGTAGCGTATGTTTGGATCTGTCAAATAACTACTTTCTGTTTTCCGATACCTTCAATTACGAGTAGGGGTATGCTTAACAGGATAGCGCTCGCATTTTTGTTCGTTTTTTTTTTTTTTCTTAACAAAACCATGACAGCGCTATTTTATGAAAAATTTTTAATAACGATCAATACGATGAATCATAATTTACATAGCTTCTTTAAAAAAAAAGGTGGATTAACACTTCAAAATAAAGTCATTGCTTACAAAATCGACATGAGATATAAATGGGAAAACCAAAATCATGATTCTATGTGAAAAGACGATGGTCAAAACTAAAAACGACTAAAAGACAAACAAAACACTGCACACAAACATCTTAAGACTACACAGAAAACTAAAGACTAAGCAGCAAGAACATCACAAAAAACAAGATTGTTAATTAGTATTAATAAATAACAGTATGATAATATTTGATATATATTTACACTCGAAGGAAGAATATTTTCTGAATTAATCAGACAGTACATGGTCGTGTTTTATTGAATGTTAAGTCACGTCCCCTACACATTGAGCTTATCATACAAGTAACCAAGTATTATCTACTATATACATAGAAAAGTAACAGAACGAAGTACCGTATGCATATGTTTTTACCTTTACGGTCAACTTAATTATATTGACTAGATAATATATTCTAACGAGATCAACACATAAAATCTGTGTACGCTATCATCCAAATAATGGCTCTTTCCAAACCTTCTCCTTTACTTTCAAAATATATCATTTGTATACAGAAACGTTATCATCTAGGTTGATGATACATCTAGGTACTACAATGTTTCAGAAATTACCTGTTTTTTCGGAAAACAAATAAATTAAACGTGTGGGCGAACCAAAATGACTGTATCATAAAAGCAAACTCCTTTTAGTGTCAACTTTGCGGGAGGACGTTGTAAGGCAAAAGTATATGGTACCACATAAAAACAGCCCAATGTTCTCAATTTGGAAACATTTTCTCATCGGTAGTGATTGAAACCCCAATTTTTTTTCAGTTTTAATAGAATTAAATAATTACGAAAGCGAAACTTATATCGTGCCATTACATAATCACAAAATATTTCACTAGCAGAGCTACAGACCAAGTGTAGTTATATGAGCGGAGAATATCAATGTCTCTTCGGCTTTGTACTTGTTTTGGCTTTCGAACTTTTTTCGTCTGAGCGTCACTGGTTAGTCTTGTGTGGACGAGACGCACTTCTGGCGTATTAAAATTTTAACCTAGTACCTTTTGTTAGCTATTATTCGTGTGTTTCTTTGTCCTATATGTTCTCCCATTTACTTGTATTATAGTCCTGTCATGTACTGTTGTCATTTTAATATTATATTTAACATTGCCATAAAAGCGGGAGGTTTGGCATGCCACAAAACCAGGTTCAACCCACCATTTTTTTCTTAAAATGTCCTGTTCCAAGGCAGGAAAATAGCCATTGTTATATTATAGTTCGTTTCTGTGTGTGTTACATTTTAATGTTGTGTTTTTGTGTCGTTGTTCTCCTCTTATATTTGATACGTTTTCCTCAGTTTTAGTTTGTAACCCGGATTTGTTTTTATCTCTATCGATTTATGAGTTTCGAACAGCGGTATACTACTGTTGCCTTTATTTATACTCAGTAGACACATTTTTTAGCATTTACCTTCACCAGATACGCTCGATCCACATACGTATTTTTGGAGGACAAAAACCTGGTTTGCCTAAATTTTCCATAGCCACCATTAACAAAAGGATTCAAGTCCGACACAGTTCTGGTAATCTTAATTAATTGTACCAAATATAACTGAGCATGGCACACACATCAAATCCAAATTTGGACTAGACGAACCAGCCATTTAGATGAATTTCAACTTGGCGTATAAGAAAGTTCGAACGTTAGTAATTGTGTTACATCATAAACTCAAATTTATTGTCAAATGAGTCTGAGGATGGTATTATCAATTGGGTACTGAATAAACCAATTTGTGAAAAATGTATCTAAGAATAAATAAGTTATGTCCCAGTGAACCAAACTGCAAAAAAAAATCATGATCATAGTTCGTAATATGATTAACTGAAGTTTGTCTTCTGTACCAGAAACACAAATGGTATTCCCGATATTGACTATCTGGGTTTCAAACGATAGTACATGTGTGAATATTGAGCTTCAGGAACAATACGATTTGGTTTCTGCATTAACAAATAGTAAAAAGTTTGTGCAGATTGAAACTTTTTACTGGTACTTGTATTATCATGTTTTCTCTTGTAATAAAAATGAGCATATAATTCACCAAACATATGATTCAGTCTTGTAATTTGGAATTAAAACTGTTCGTGGTTAGGATTTTCACAAAATATCAATAGACTTATCACTAGATGCTCTTGAATATTTACTTTTTAATTCTATAATGAAAATGATCGCCTTAAAAACTTGTGGTGCTTAAATTTTGTGGGAGTGTATATAAATATATATTTTTTTAAAACAGAATGTTTGATTTGAATCATTTATTTTCAGTTTAGCAAAATAAGGGGAGACAACTCAGAGAATCTGGATTTTAAAAAGGAATGTACAGTAAATTTACCATTTTTTGGTAAAAAGAAAACGAGCCAGATTAACACATTTTTTCTTTTTTTTTTTTCTTTTTGGAAGCACATTATAAGAGCTATCTTCTCATTTTATGTCACAATTCACCTGTTTAGGGTTTTTTTATTTATCCAAAATTGGGTTTTCCATGTATAAATTTAACGAATTCTGGCAATTTTGCACAGCCTTTATTTTGAAAAGCTCCGTGACCCAAACTTTTTATTACAATATTGAAAAGGCCTGACATAAACTAAATTCTGCAGGCGTTATCCTTATCGAAGACTACTATGGGTGCACATTATAGAACCCGGACAGTTTAGAACAAATATAGCAGATCTTGAAACAATTTGTAATGTGTTAACAATATATTCACACTCTTGCAAACGTTAAACTAGGCAACTTACTTTTTTTTCTAAATGATATTTCTTTAATAAATTCTTAATCTGAATATTTTTTGTAAAAATTTATGATGTATAAGCATAATTGACAGATATTTCTTTAACTTTAATAGGAACTACATTACAATAAAATGTGTAACAATGTACTCTATCAATATACGGCCATTCATTAATAATAGAGTGAATGGTATAACTATCGAAATGATTTGTAGAACCAAAAATCTTATCAAAGTATTATCATATAAGATCTGAAATTAAGACCGAAGTTTTTGTGGGTAATAGAACAAACTATCATGATTGCATGATATGAGAATTTTAGGCTCATATGCGGCAGAACAAGGAGAGCAAGGCTTTGGTTTTACCCTAGTCCCTTTAACCCTCATTTGAATCAATTATGTTTAAAGCCAGACTTAATTATTTTTTAAATATTCTTTCTGCCAAAATGCTTATAAGGACAGGCATTAGTCATTTAGAATTGCCAAGAGTTCATCTTGATGACGAAACATGTATTCATGCCCTTACAGCAAAACAGCCACATGAAATGACGCAAATTTGTTTTCGGATTCTTTGGAATTTATCAGAATGGATGAGTGATTATGTACTGAGTCTAGGTAGACCATTACCTGCAGCTGAACAAAGTGAGTGTATAGTATTTGTTGAAGTAAAATAATAAGAAGTTAATCTTGCATGCTAAATGTCTGCTAATTTACCTTATCAAATGCGCAACACTGCAGTTTATAATGTTTTTTTTTTTTTTTTTTTTTTTTTTTTCAGGAAAATGCGTTGCACAAACTAATAAATATAGACCTCGTTGGAATTGTACAGGTTGTTCGTTTGTTCTTCTTACAAGCATAAACTTTCGTGTTTCTTTGTAAATTCATAATGTAAATTTTAATACTAATTTTTCAAACAGAAGTTTATTCTAGAATAATTTGACGTCACGAATATTTACGCTAGGTCCATTTTTTGATGCAAAGACGTATCTAATTGTATATGAAATTTCAGTGAACAAGTAAATTAATATTTTAAAATTGTGAAAACCGTTCCCAGCAAGAAAATGCTGATCAAACGTATTAAAACATGCAAATCGGTGCATTATGATGTGATCTGTGAGATCTAGGTCGATTCGCCCTGAATCTATCTACTCCAGGGTCGTTTACTATTCCCGTTCTCCATGGGTCGCTTATTGTTAACATTCATAATTAGTACTAAGGATGTCTACTGAGAACACAAGTCATTGTCACGGATAAATGCAATGTAGAATATGAATGATAAAGCAATTTAGGATTTTGATCATGCTAAATATCTTAAATCATTCACATTCTAATTTCATAACTGCTAGCTTCCCTCAATCTTGATATTTTCTTGACAGTCCAGGCAACCGCGAAATATTGAAACGTGATAAATTTATCAGCGTCCCTGAACATAACGTTTTAGAATCTGATGACTTAGCTTGTGGAGAATACAAGCTATTAAAATGGTCTACATTTAAATATACAAGAAAGGGTATTCAGTTTGATTCAAACTAAATCAGCAAAGAGCAAATGCAATAGGTAGTAATTAACTAATACAAATGTGACTTTGTCAAAAGAGTGAATGACCTCGCCACTTCATCTAGAAACGTAGAATAGAAAATGTATGTACCGACGTGACATGATTTCAGCCTTAAAATTCATCAGATACGCGCAGCGTCTTATACTCTGGAAAACAATACATATTTTAAGAGCGTCAAATCCAAAAATGTCAAATGTTAATAAAGGCGTGACAAAGTAATCAGCGTGAGTTTAAACCAACACATTGGTAGTATTACAAATTAAGGCGATAATAGTTAACCTATGCTCAAATCTCGTAAATATATTACAAAGGGACAAATCAAGGTAACAAACAAACACTGAGGAAATGGCATAAAATCCAAATGGAACGAGGCCAGGTGTGTCGATACGGTAAGCGTCTTCTGTTATGAATACATCACCCGTCATACGAATTCACATAAAATGTTACAATCACTTAAACTACAATTCAGACGACTATATTGGTATCTAAAGATATAAGACCGTAGTCGGTATAGTGTTAACATGCACGAGCGTAACCGAGATATGTAAACGCCATATGATGGAGCAATTGGTATGTTACTGCTGAGAAATAGGAAGTTTAAAATTTGAAATTTGAAATCATCAAGTTTCTCGTAGATTCGACGTAGATTACAAACAACCAATGACAATTTCAAGAAGATGACAAGCACATTAAGAATAATAATGCAGTTGGACTAAACTGCCAAAATTTAATTTCAATTAAGCACAGGGGAATGCCAACATTAGTCTACATGTAATAACATAACTCAAATGTTAAGGTCAGAATGGGCATCCCGAATATGAAACAAGCATAATCAGGGATATTATAGTGTACGGTTCAGTAACAAAACTTAGTCTTCGTAGAAAAAATAAGTATCTAAAACTTAAAAGTTAATTCACATTATTTTATATAATCACATAACAAAACTTAATCTAATTCTGCTTTTTATTGATTTAATGAATCTAACATGCTATAAGAGGTTCATAGTAAGCTCTCCTCAACAGAAACATATAATTTTTAAGCAGTAAAAACTAAGACAATTGATAAATGATCACCACATGTACAGACCAGACAATACAATACAAAAGAAAGCAAGAAACTTTCACAAATCTTGACAGCATGTCTCTCATTCAAGGTAAATATTCAAAACGCTTCTAAAATTTTCTGTTCATCTTATAATCGTCCTCAATACCTCATATAAAGGTGTTCATGCGGTTAAGTGCTCAAAGCAAAAACAAAACCCGCATAACATTTCGTCTTTTATCCCCTTTATCTCTTACATATCGGATTTCAAACTATATAGTTTTATTTTATACGGATCTAAAGGAAAAACAAAACCAATCATTTTCAACTGTATTAATTCTATGATTTTAGGTTTTTCTTTAATGTTTCCTTCAACGGAACCAAAAGAAAAACAAAAACATGACTCTAGTCAAGATATGTTATGATACTTTTATTCAACAATTCAAAATTAGCATTTTGCTAAAGATATGTATCTCTTATATGAATCATTATAATTATTTAATACGAATTTGTGTTGGGTTGTTGTCTAATTGACGTATATTCATATCTCCTTTAATTCGTGTAAGATGGTCAAGTTATTCACGTTAATTTATATAATCACATAACATAAATAAAACCTAATTCTATTTTCCATTTATTTATCGAAGCTAACATGCTATTAGAGGGTCATAGTAAGCTCTCCTCAACAGTAACATATATTTTCAAAGAGTAAATATTAAGACAATTGATAAATGATCACAACATATACATACCATACAATACAATACAAGAAAAACAAGAAAACTTTCACAAATCTTGACATCATGTCTCTCAGTCAATATAAATATTCAATATGCTTCTTTATTGGTTTTGTTCATCTTATAATAAACCTCAATGCTTCATAAAGAGGTGTTCATGCGGTTATATAGTACCTCTCCGCACCAGTAAAATATATCATGTAAACAGAAAGCATTAACACAAATGATCAATGAAAACAAGATAATATAAAACAAGACGAAAATATATAATACCAAAATTTATATTAAAACAATAAACTAATACTTTTAAATGTGTAAAGTAAGATAATTTGAAGTGTATTAATAAACATTATCTTCCATTCTTCAAGTTGTGTCAGGTGCAGTGTCGGCTATTGGTTCTTTCTATTTTTTTTTTAAACTTACGCACTGAAAAAAACCGACCAATTATGATTTAAAAACAAAACGCAGAATATTTCATAAGATTTATCAACAGAAATATTGCTAATTGAACCTAAAGTAAAATTATGAATTTGTATTTTGTTCCCTTTTGGCCTCCTTATATCTTTAGAGAATAAAAGCATACAACTTCGTCTTTTACTCCCTTTGTCTCTTGTATATCGGATTTCAACCCATTTAATTTTATTTTACGTGGATCCTAAGGACAGCAAAACCAATCATTCTCCACTAGATTAATTTTATTACGTTAGTTTTTCTTCTTCTTTAACGTTTCTTCAAATCAGCCCAAAGAATAAACAGCACCCAAATTCTAGTAAAGTTATTTTTGAGACTTTTATTCGACAATATAAAATTAATATCATACTAAAGATATTTGCTTTCTGCCAGGAGAACGGTTATGATAACTTATTTTAAATTTTCAAATGATCCGTTTCAGTCTTGGAAAATATAATGCTAAGGCTTGAATTCGAGGGTGTTCCCGATGCTTACAAAGTGCCAGTAATGAATAGAAATATTTATTTCCTAAATTTAGGAAAATATTATTCAAAAAGATGTCAGCTGATCAGACTTTTCTTGTTCACGGATAAGATTGATTAATAGTCTGCTTAACGTCCATTGGCAACATTCATTTCAAAACTTGCAATTCAAGCTTACATTTTATTTCTCCCAATCAGAATGTGATTATTTTGGTTGGCATTGCAGCTGTCTTTTGTTTATATCTACAGCCAAAGAATGAAATAATAAGCTTTCTATACCCGTCTCTAAAGAACGAACTTGTCTTTACATAAATAATTGTGTTCACAGAAAAAATAGAAAGTTCAAGGTATGTAATGGTTGAATATACGAATGCACGTTCATCTTGCAAAAGGCCGGCCTTTATTATACCAACTAATAGACGACCTGGTACCATACAGATGAAGTATACACTGGTTACAGCCATAATCATTTTTGTGATGGCTGCTTCCTGTCTCATTCATTCTCGTTCAAATTTAGCATTTGTCATCTCGGTCAAACGTCTGTTATTTTAACCAGTCCACTACAAGAAGTATGTTCGTCATCAAGATAGCAGTGAAAGAAATTCCACGAATAAGTATATAATACGGCGTCCACCCACAAAAGCATCATCAACCTGGCTGAAAATGTGTTTCACGATAATAACTATAATCATTATACCTAGTATAACAATGTACAATTTAACTGTTAGCCGATGTACCATTTCTCCTTAAATTTTAGAAGATTTCGTATTGCAAAACTTCTTTCCATCCCGATTATCATTGCACTGATGCAGGTACTTGTTATAAAAATATTTTTACCAGTGTTGTCAGCCAATAATTGTCCTTGCCCATGAACAGCTGTGTTTGAGTACCAGTGATAAACGGAAGTGCGAGGGAATCAGATATTGACATAATCAAAATAAGTATATTGACGGAAGTCCAAAGTTTTCCCTTGAACAACACTAGCAGTGTTATCCCATTTCCTACATTTCCAAAAACGGATATAACCCAATAGATTCCCTCGCACTTCCGTTTATCACTGGTATTAGATTGTCTGGTTCTAATAGATCCTTTTTCAAAACACACTGTAGACATGCTGTCTGCCACGCATATATTTTTGGATGAAAAATTAGTATTCATGATATTCAGTCGAATATTTTCAAGTTCGTTACAATTTTTCTCCAGAGAAATTCAAATTTATGAAAGTCAGTAAATAACCAAATATATAAAGTATCAAATAAAAAAAAAATCTGCAATCAGTTGGTAAAATAATCCTTTAATCAAATATGCTTATATTCATGTAAGCATTATAATACCTAAATTTGACGCGAATGCGAAGTATCTCGAATTTAATGTTTTTTCGCTTTGAAGAATAAAATATAAAGCCGAGATACAATGTATGTAAGATTAAAGTTCATTCTTTTATCAGTTTGTTAATCTTTATCGTAGTGTTTTGTAGGCACGAAATTAATAAAGTGTTATTTGCATTGATTAGTAGCCGTTTAATGAATAAAGTTCCTTAAAACTAGTAACTGATTTGTTTCCAATGTTTTTTAATTTCGAGAAAGAAAGAAATACAGATTAGACGTAGAAAGATGAAAGATAAGAAAGAAGGATAAATGTAAGATGATTCCAAATGCACCTTTTAATTTCAGTTTATCTACCCTAATACAAAGATCAATGATAATGAATTGAATTACTTGCATGTGGAAGTATATAACATTTTTTGATCTGACTAATGGTATTTGATATAGCGAGCAAAGATGTTACGTATTGATCTCCTCATTTATTTTGACCGTATACAGTTAACACCTATGCACATGGTACTTAGTTCGGGTTTTTTTTCCCGCGTGTAAGTTAGATAAATACCTGGTTACATGTATAATCTATGATCATTAAAGCGCAATGTGCAGAGGACGTTACCTAACATTCAATAAAACACGACCATGTACTGTCTGATTAATTCAGAAAATAGTCTTTGTTCGAGTGTAACTTCAAACGCAATATTATCAAATTGTTAGCAGTATTCATCCAAACTATATAACAATATCTTTTATGGTGAGATTCATGCTTCTCAGTCTTTCGTTTGCTGTGTGGTGTTTTGAAGACTTTTGTTTGTCATTTTGTTCATTTCTCTTTTGTTTTCTATGTTTGATTGTTATTGTCCCGTTGGTATTCTTTTGCTTAATTTCAAACCATGACTTCATATTGAAGTGTTGTTTTTTTTTTCAATAGAAGACATGTTAACTATGATTGATTAGGTCTTTTTTTTTCTTTTTTGCCATGGCATAGACAGCTTATTTTTGACTAATGAGTTTAAATGTCCCCTTGGTATCTTTCGCCTCTCTTTATATACCAAATGGACATTCAACCTCACAAGTCAGGTGCTCCTACCTCAATATAGATGACAGGTTCTCAAAATGAGGTTATTTTAGCAGTTTGTCACCAAACTCAAATGTTTGAAGCCCTAATTCAAATATGTAACACAAAATAAAAAAAACAAATATAAATACTGATGATTGATGATGGATGTCTCATGAACATCATAAGCAAGTTATTTGGCAGATTTAAAATAATTTTAGACTTTCGAAATCAGGGGGCCAAAAAATGGCCTTACAACTTGTCCTTTTCAAACTACAAATTGTCAGTTTCGGCATGCTTATGACGTTAAAGCGACATCAGAAGTGACCTTTCTGCACTTGAATGTGCAGATTTTATCAGCTTTTTCATTTATCGATATAATTAGCATAATTTTGAAAGACTTGAATAATTTTCCTATTTTTGTCATTTCCGAGATCAAATAATAGCTCTTATCATACATTCTTCTTTACTTTCATATTGTATCATATGTATACAGAAACGCTGACCTCTATATACTATAATGTTTCTGAAATTTCCTGTATAAGGTGTTTTTGAGTTTAAAAGCTTCAAAGTTTAAAAAAAACAAATATATCAAACATGTGGGTGAACCGAAATGACCGTATTATAAAATAAAAAAGTTCTTTTAACGTCAATTTTGCGTGAGAACGTTGTAAGGCAAACGTATATGATACCAAATTAAAAACCACCATGTTCTCAATCTTAATATTTTGTCTCACCAGTAGTGCTTGAAATCAAATATACATTTATTTTTAATGAAATTAGATAATTACAAAAGCCAAACTTTAAAAATCAAAATGCATGCTATTACATAAGAACAAAGTATTCCACTGGCAGAGCTACGGACCAAGTGTATTTGTTTTTTTGAGCGGAGAATACCAATATCTGTACTCACGAAAAATATTTCTCAGCATTTACCTTCATCAGATACGCTCGATCCACATATGTATTTTTGGAGAATAAAAGCCTGGTTTACCTAAATTTTCCATTCGCTATTGGCTGATGGATGTGAGTCCGACCGACACAGAAGTATTAATTTTAATGAATTGTGCCACTCACATCAAACCCAAAAATTGGACTGTTTGAACCAGCCATTTAGCTATAAAACCAGTTCAATCCACCATATTCTACATAAGGAAATGTCTGTACCAAGTCAGGAATATGACAGTTGTTTTTCATTCGTTTGATGTGCTTGAGCTTTTGATTTTGCAATTTTATAAAGGACTTTCCGTTTTGAATTTTACTTGGAGTTCGGTATTTTTGTTATTTTACTTTTTAGACTGATTTCAACTTGGCATATAAGAGACTTGGAACGTTAGTACATATAATCGTGTTGAAAATTTATAGTCAAGTGAGTCTGAAGATGGTATCACCAATTAAGGACAGAATAAACCTATTTCTGAAAAATGAACTTTAGAATAAATAAGTTATCTCCCTTTAGCAAGCCAAACTGCAAGAAATTCATGATTACAGTTCGCAATATGATTAATCAAATTTTGTCTTCTCTAGATCAGGAATTGGCATACTGGAACCAAATATATAGTCAGCAACCCCTTCTGGTAATCGACCAAGAACATGCACTAAAAATCTTGCATCCCATCCTACTAAATATCGATGTTTAGGAAACTTGGCTGTCAGTGCATGGACGTATGCATTAATGACATGATCAATATCTGGACATGCAACGATAGTTAGCCCTTTTTTGACCGATTCCTTATCTGAAAATGAATTAAACGATATATTTACAGTTTTAAGGCTTCAGCCTTGACATTAGTTGATTTGAATTTATTTATATATCAGTTTTGTTAATTGCGTTACAGTTTTTTTTTCATCATAAACGGTCGTAAACTCCATATTTTGTCACAATTTTAAAAGTAATTGCTAATTTGCTATATATCTTAGAGAAAATTTAAAGAGAAAACAAAACACAAAAAAGACTTACAAAAACGTAAAATTAATGCAATGAGGCTCGGAGTTTTCGTATAAGTATGACTTCATGTAATATTAGATAAACATACACAATATAACTTTTATCGTTTGCCTTTTAATACTAGTACTTTGATTTTGTAAATTTTCTTACATTACTTGCGACTTAGCCACAAGAAATCTATTTACATTGTGCAAGTACGGTAACTGATAAAAGAACAAGCCTCCTTAAAACAAGATTATTTAGTATATGTTTCGTCTAATTGTGTTTTATGTGTTGGTGTGCATCTATCTAATTAGTATATGCCTAGTCATTTTGATTTTTTATGTGCCTTTTTAATTTTATCTCTTGTTTGTTTCCCATTATAATTGATCATGATAATAGTGGAAAGTTGAATAATCATGAAACAGCAAGCTTATCTGGCTATCTCATGTCAGAAAGTCTCTAGTAATTTTCTCTCTCGGTTCATGTTTGTTTATTGTATATCGAGAATTATGTCTTGGTGACAAATTTATATACAGATTGTAAACTTTATTTACAACTTGTCTGTGTTTGTGTTCTGTGTCCACTTTACATAGAGCGTTGGTGTCTCAGTGATCCCACATATTGTACTTACATTTTCACTTTAAATTTGAAAAAAATATAGTTAATGATTTAAACTTCAAACATCTCATGTCCTTAATTTCTAAATATCACGAGAATATAATTATTAAATTATATCAAAGATTACTAAAAAAAAAAAGATGCGGAAGATACCAAAGGTAGACAAAAACTCATAAGTCGAAGAGATACTGACAAATTATGGCAAAAAACGAAAAGACAAACAACAGCCTACAAAACACCACATAAAAGTTAAGGACTGAACAGCACGAACCCCACTAAAAGTCGGGGGTGATATCAGATGTATAGAGCAAACTCGTTTATATAGGATTATGAAAAATCATTAAATTATGTTTTAAAATCCTATATAATGGTTTTAAGATACATAATTCAATATTATTTTACTGAATAAACTTACACTGTTTAAGAAATCCGGGTCCAAAGTTACTCTGTATATCCATTTGAAGCTTGTCATAGTAAACATCTATAGCGTTACACATGACATCGGGATCTGTAATACGAGTTTTAAAACAGCCAGGTTCAATGATATGAACAGTTACTCCTCTTTTGTATAATTCGCATCTGAAAGACAAGAAACAGAACATAAAGACCCATTGAACCTATATTTCTTAAAATCTTGTCAAAAGAAAGGATTCATGCTCAACTTTTTTCTTCAAAATTCCGAATTATAAATAAGGTTTTCCTGGACAATTAAATTAATTGTTAGATGAGAATGTTGCCCTTCGAATCGGAGTCATATTAGTATTAATGGATGAGATTATCTTCATTGTCAGTTTGCAGTCAAAACGATATATGCATACTTTCTGTAATACTTCAAACTCTAAGGCGTAATTGGAATATAAAAGCACTACTTGGGCTTTTCTATTCACAGTAGGATACGTGTTAAGGAGACGCACGTTCAGTTGTTTGGATAATCCTAATTATTGCAATCGCGTCACGTCTAACAAGGACATTTGCATCTGTAGGTTTTAAGTCGTATTTTAAACAATTTAACCCTTTTGGGTATTCTATTTAGACCCTTTTTGGCTATTCTATTAGGTCTTTTTGGCTATTCTATAGAGTAAATTAGCTGCGCAATTGCGGGAAATCGAGAGTACATTAAAAGTGCAATACTAGCTTAAAGTTTGATTAATAAAAACTACAAAAATGCAAATTTACTACAAATTCAGGAAGGATATATCGAAAAATATACCCGTCTACAAAATTCCTTATTTCATGAAAAACCAAAAAAATGATGTTGAGGAAATAGGTTCAAGCTATGTTCGTGTTTATATGTATCAATCGTTTGGTAATATGTCATATCAACTCCGAGAAATCTCGATATGTTAGTCTTATTATGATCCTGTCTTGCATATTTAAAAGGTTGCTGACAAAATGTTCAGAAATATATTATAGATGCATGCATTAAAAAGATCATACATGTATTTATATCTTTTGTTTTTTTTTTATATTTCAATACGATTATTATTTGAGGTCATGTAATTGGAACGTCAAGTACATACAATATACACGTCTTCTCAATTCCTTCAAAATATAGTGTTTTGAGTTGGGTTTTTTTAACAATGTTATATTAACTCCCCAGTTTGTCACTAAAATTTAAATTCTGCCTTGCAGATTTTGTGAACTAGCTGATCATTACCATAACTCCCTTTATTCAAATGTATCCAATATAAACTTTCAAACTTCAAAGTTGCACGTTCGTTTCGTTAAAAATGTTTTCTTTTTTTCTTATTGAGGGGATTCTGGCATGCGCTTTGGTTGCAGTTATTAATAATGTCATACCTTAGTACATCAGAATATCCCTCGGCAGCGTACTTAGATACGGCGTATGGACCAGATAAAGCAGCCATACGTCCCGCTACACTGGTGATGTTGACAATGCGACCTTTAGACTTTAGAACCAATGGAAGAAAGATACGGCTTGTTTCGATCATTCCTAAAGTATTTATTTCAAATACACTTTTATAGTCTGTTTTGTTTAACCATTCAACCGGAACAGCAGGTCCACTAATTCCAGCATTGTTAACTAATCCCCAAATTCCTTACAAGACAAAAATGTTTTAAACAAAACAAATGATATATAAAGGAATGAAACGTTATATAGTATATAGAAGGCCAATGGTAGCAACACAAGAACACAAAATCAACTAAATACACAACAATATGAGAACTTGCAGCCTCTTCTCCATCAAAAGAAAAGTATTTACATTATACCAGTGGCGGATCCAGAGGGGGTTCGGGGTTGGAACCCCCCTTTTTTAGGACGATTAATGCATTTGAATGGGGACATATAGTTGGAACCCCCTTTATCCTGGATTGAGACCCCCCCCTTTTTTTTAAAATGGCTGGATCCGCCCCTGTATACATTTAGCTCTTATGATTCAATGTAAGGCAAGTAATGCTTAAATATATACATGTACTTATTGTAGTGCTATAGTATGTTAACAACTCTTCTTATAACGGTAGTAATCGTTATATTTTCATGATCAACTTTTTTTACGCCTTAACTCTGGAAGCGGTGTCACTTTTACGCTTTTTATCACCTTATTTTATTATTTCAGGGTATGCAATCCCTTTCTTCTTTCTCTTTAAATGCATTTTTTTTTATTCTCATGTTGAATATGAACCGTTTAGAAGCATGCTCGGATAACATTTAACAATGTATAAACACATAATACTTTGAATTTATCGTTGTTTTCACTGAACTACACCTTAACTAAGGTAGTGGTAACACTTTAACGCTTTTAAAGACCTTATCTTATTATTTCAGCGTATGCAATCATTTTTTTCTTTAAATGCATTTTGGATTCCAATGTTGAATAGGAACCGTTTAGAAGTATGCTCTTTTCATATGTGTGGATAACATATAACAATGTATAAACACATAATAACAATACTTTGAACATATCGTTGTTTTCACTGAATTATTATTTTTAGTACAGCATAATAAATAGAGTGCAATACATACCTGTATTTTGGGGCAAATTCAACCGAACGAATTCTAAAGCTGTTTCGATGCTTTCTGTTTTTGATACGTCAAGAATGACAGGTTTGACTTTCGACGATGTTTCACCATTTAATTTCACCAATCCTTCTTCCGTTAGACATCCAGCAAAACAATGAAACCCTAGTACGTCTAATTTCTTTGTGAGAAAATGTCCAAATCCTGAGTCACAGCCTGTTATAACAACATATCGGTTTCCATAGTTACCGATTCTTTGTTTATTTCGAAACCATTTATTTGCCAGCCACAGGAGAATTACTATGGTCACATAAAGCCACATACTGATAACCTTGGAAGTTAGAACAACAATATTATTTACATTTATTTCAAAATCTATAAAATAATATATTTCTATAATTTCAAGTATTGAACTAATATAAAATATATCTAGATTAGAGATTTAGAGCTTTTGTCATACACTGTTAGTGTTTCTTATCATTAGATACAGTTTGATGACCATCGGATTTCCCATTATGTAAGATTGATTCCGAAAAAATTGTGAATGAAACCAAGTCGGGTGTTTAAAAGGAATTGCATATATAAGATATCTACCCTTACGGAAGTCCATATAGGACATCTAAAGATATAATTTGAATTTGAAATCACGCATTTAAAAAATCTAGTTCACGGACTAAAATGGTTATCACGAATTTAAAAATTCGCTGTCAAGGAGATTAGATTGGTGACAACAAATTTGAAGAATCAGCATTATCACAGATTGCTATAATTCGTGACCATTATTGCGAATTCGAAAAATCGTTATCATTAATTGTATAATTCGTTATTACTATTCTAATAAATCTTTTATAACGAATCTGTGGATTCCGAATTAGTTATCACATAGTTTGTAATTCGTTACCACGGATAGAATTCGTTAAACTGAGTGCTGGGAGATCGTTGGTTTGATACCATGTCGAGCCAACCCAACGACTTGGAAAGGAGGGAGTATGATTGAAATTGCAAAAATAGTTTACTTATTCAAACCTTTTAATGTAAAGCTCATTTTATTGATATATGAACAGGTCAATATAATCCAGACACCTTAGTTTGAGAAATCATGATTTATTTATTAGTTAAAGTTTGTTCTTATGTTGTGCTGTAACACCACTGTCCCAGGTTAGGGGAGGGTTGAGCGCTTACGAACATGTTTCACCCCGCCACATTCTTTATGTGCCTATCCCAGCAGCCTGTAGTTCAGTGGTTGTCGTTGGTTCATGTTTGTGTATTTGGTTTTCGTAAATTGTTTTGTTATAAGCCGTAAGTTCTCTCATTTGAATTGTTTCACATTTTTCGGGGCCTTTTATAGCAGACTATACGATATGGGTTTTCTCATTGTTGAAGGCCGTGGTGTTGTTTATAGTTACTTACATCCAATTCATTTGGACTTTGGTTGGTATATAGTTGTTTCATTGACAATCATACCACATCTCTTAGTTTTATACTTTATTTCAGAAAGGTCACTCGCGATGTTATACACATTTCGAAATTTACGTATGTGACCAAAAATAGCCATTTCACGCATAGTTTTTGGTTAAGTACATAGGGGAAACGGCTTTACCAGAACAGATATTTAACACACATTAACATCTTTGTGAAGTACATTTTGAAGCAAAATATCTTTTCGGGTAAAGCTGTTGCTTATATTCAGATATTAACGAAAATATCTTAAAATGTTAAAATGAGGCTATTTTAGCAGTTTTTGCTGTTTTGCACAAAATCTTAGATGTTTGAAGCCTTAATGCCAATATCTCAGACAAAATATATACAGATACTGATGCCTGACAGCCTCAACATCTGAAGGTCGTTATTTTGTAGTTTTATTACACTATTTTGATTTTTGAATTTAAGGGGCCAAGAACTGACCCTATCATACCTTTTCCTTTGTGTTTGATTCTTCTCTGCAAAGCATTCGGTGTTAGGAAGTGAGCTCAAAGACTGGTCGGTATAGTTAGAATTATTTATCCTGGTAGCGTAGGGTTACATGTCTTCCTGCGGATGTTTACCTTGTGAACTAGCACGTTTATATTGAGCTCAGATAAGTTTATCGGTCTAGTACAATACAGGGTTCATATTCGTATCATATAAACATGTTCTCGATCTGACACATGTATGCATTTTTTATACATTCATCCATCTTTACTTAACAAATCATAATTAAATTACAGAAATCCATCAAAGAGTGAACTATATTATTACCACGATTGTTGTACTTTTTGATTAAGTTTCAATTTATTAACATAAAGATACTAAACAAATTACATTAATTATCAGATTATGTGAAAAAGCTTGCACAAGTAATTTTAAAGAGTTCAAGAAGATTTATAAGCTTCAGTTAGATTGATTGTTTTCTATAAGTAAATAATACTCACCTTGATACAAACTATTTTTATATTTTTATTTACTTTATCAAATAATTATTATCTATAAGGGTTGAAGAAGTATACAGATTTTACTGTGTAAATTTGTGAATGTGTATTAATAAGTAAGATATAAACTAGGGAGAATATACTAGCATGTATAACTATATTCATGACACAAAATTCCCAAAAGAAAGTCATCGGGCGTCAGGGGGGTGGGGGTTGGGTGTTGGGACGTTGCTTAAAATGGGCTTCTCTTACTTTGTTCAAATTATCACATTCATTTACGAAAAAGGGTAAGATAAATTATATGAACTTGTATTTGACAGATTTGTTTTATAATGTATATTGGCTATTTAATCTATAGGGGTACAGTTCGCTCCAGCAATTCAAAGACACAACTGCTATGATCCTGTATGAAAGCTAAGCTACT
The DNA here is from genome assembly GCA_017311375.1 of Mytilus coruscus. Lineage (NCBI taxonomy): Eukaryota > Metazoa > Mollusca > Bivalvia > Mytilida > Mytilidae > Mytilus > Mytilus coruscus. Next base: position 56,214,208 of record CM029604.1, read on the forward strand.
AAACAATTACGGTATTAATATGCATATTTGTATGCTCATTACTACAATCTGAAATTATTTCGTTTCTGTTTTAAAGATCAATCTGTCACACCCCTTTCTCGCATCTCTATCATAGCTATTGTAACCAAGCTTTACGATCTAAATATCTACGACTTCAAGTTTTAACAACCTGTAACTCACGATGAAGATTTCACAAAGTTTCGTTTTTTTTTTTTATCCTGTCGCATTTGTTCAATTACCCTCATTACCAGCGGGCAATACGATGTTTGCTATGCTTATCATTTCGGATCACTTGACGTTACTTTCGGTTTTCGGAGTATAAAATTTCAAAAGCTTTTAAAAGTCTAAAACATTTCTTCATGGATGTAATTTGTTTGACTTGCCTTTAGATTTCTGATTACCCTTTTAAATGCAGATCGTCAAATATCTTTTTCTTGTTATTCACAGTCGATCTGTTAATTTAAAAAAATAACTGGTAGTAATTTTGTTATTTATTTTGGTACAATGTTGTTATAAGTTAAATCTATAGCACGAAATACAATTCGGTGTTTAATTTCTAAATTTATTCTTACAGCTAATCGTCTGCAGCCTAATTTGTTAACAACAATTAAAATGCACATGTAGTATGTTTGGAGTGATCTATGCAATTTGGTTTTTAAACAAAAGGGTCTAAATAGAGTAGCTAAAAGGGTATAAATTAAATCGCCAAAAGGGTCTTCATAGAATAACCAAAAGGTTATGAATAGAATAGCCAAAAGGGTCTAAATACGATACCAAAAGGGTCTAAATAGAATAACCAAAAAAGGTCTAAATAGAACAGCCGAAAGGGTCTAGATTGAATAACCAAAAGGGTCTAAATTGAATAGCCAAAAGGGTCTAAATGATATAGCCAAAAGGGTCTAAATAGAATAACCAAAAGGGTCTAAATATAATAACTAAAAGGGTCTAGATAGAACAGAAGAAATGGTCTAGATAGAATAATCAAAAGGGTCTAAATAGAATAGCCAAAAGGGTCTAAATGAAATAGCCAAAAGGGTCTAAATAGAATAACCAAAAGGGTTTGGATAGAATAACTAAAAAGGGTCTAAATAGAATAACCAAAAGGGTCTAAATAGAATAGTCAAAAGGGTCTAATAGAATAGCCAAAAGGGTCTAAATAGAATAGCCAAAAAGGTTCTCAATGGAATAGCCACAAGGGTCTAAGTAGAATAACCAAAAGGGTTTAAATAGAATAAACAAAACAAAAAAAGACTAAATAGAATAACCAAAATGGTCTGAATAAAAAAGCCAGAAGGTCTAAAAAGAACAGCCAAAAGGGTCTAAAAAAGAATAACCAAAAGGGTCTAGATAGAACAGCCGAAAGGTTATAGATAGCATAATCAAAAGGGTCTAAATATAATAGCCAAAAGGGTCTAAATAAAATAGCCAGAATGGTCTAAATAGAATAGTCAAAAGGGTCTAAATAGAAAAGTCAAAAGGGTTTAAATAGAATAAACGAAAAGGTTCTAAACAGAATAACCAAAAGGGCCTAAATAAAATAGCCAAAAGGGTTTAAATAGAATAAACAAAAGGGTCTAAATAGAATACCAAAAAGGATTTAAATAAAAAAACCAAAAGGTCTAAATAAAAAAGCCAGATGGGTATGAATAGATTAACCAAAATGGTCTAAATAGAATAGCCAAAAGGGTCTAAATAGAATAGCCATAAGTTCCTAATAGAATAGTCAAAAAGTGCTTAATAAAATAGTCAAAAGCGTCTAAATAGAATAGCCAAAAGGGTCTAAATAAAATAGCCAAACGGGTCTTAATAGAATAGCCAAAAGGGTCTAAATAGAATAACCAAACTGTTGGTCTTAAGAGAATAGTCAAAGGGGTCTAAATACAATAGCCAAAAGGGTCAAAATAGAATAACTAAAACGGTCTAAATACAATAGCCAAAAGGGTCTAAATAGAATAGCCAAAATCATCAAATGTCAAGTTTGTCTGAGATATTAGCAACCTTACATTATTACAAATGTAGCTTCAGCAAAACGTTCAAAAAATGAAATCAACACATTACAACTTGCATGCGTCCGAAGCGCTTTTCTGGATTTATCTTCATTAGGAACGTCCAAAGACGATTATTTGAAAGCCAAGGCCATATTCAAAAGTTGCATTATTAATCTTTGATTTTAAAAATTAAAAATTCGATCATTAAAAGTCTTTCTTTTCTGCATCAATGCACGTCCTTCTACACAAAATTTCCGTATGTCATTCGAATTAATCTTCATTTCTTTCCCATTTATTTTATTTTCTTAATCATTTATATTCATTGATAGCCAAAAATGCACCAAAGAAATTAATAACTGATATAATCGTGTGATGCATTATGTGGGGTGCTCATTTTCGCCATAATTTTCCATGTTTTCTGCAGTTTATGTTCAGGTCTTTATGTTTTTGAAGTATACTGATATTTCTATATGAAGATAACATCAAAAGCAAAATATTCTTAGCTTGAAAACGTGTTTCTCTGAAAAAAATCATCTGAAAAGTTAGATTAAAGGCTATTTGAAATTTCCTGATGTTTTGTCATAGGGGGACACATATTCGCCGTTTTTACACATCTATTTAAAACCAAATAACTGCAGCTTTAAACAATATTTATCAAATCAATTTCATTATAGATGAATAGCAGACATTTCAAAGGTGTAAAGAACTGAAATTTAGGGCTGTCAGTCAAAGAATTATTTAGGAAATATTTTTTTTCATCCAGGAAATTGGCCGAAAATCGTTGTCCGTTTTTCGGTCCTTTGGGATAAGTGCCGAAATTTTTTCTAAGTTTAAAAAATAATCATATTTGTTATAAAAATATAATTTACCGGCATATTTCTTCCATTTCAGCAATCCTTTAAAGTTTCTACACCTCAAAATTATAAAACGGCGAAATTGTGTCCCATGCGAATATGTGCTCCCCACTCTATCATTATTCCTTTTAAATTTTATTACAGGAGCATAAATTTTACAACGAATGTGTTGACAAATTGTTTGCATACATCAAAATTTCGATTTATAAACTAGGCTATACAAACTTAAATGCATATCTTAAGTTTGTTAGCCCATGATTATGTTGTTTCAATAAACTAGATCAGGAGTAATGACGATTAACAATATAAAATTTGATTTATAATTTTTTTTTTTTATCTTTATTAATAGATAGGAGTAATGACGATTAACAATATAAAATTTGATCTATAATGAAATAAATTACAATATTTGTATTGTCTTCACACAAATGATCAAATACAAATAAATACCTAACTAATGTACACTGACACTGTGATTTCTTTGTAAGGAAGTAGCTATTTTTATCCTTCCTGGACTAATGCACATTCCGCAATAGTGTTAATATCATTATGCATCCGTCACACTTCCATTCCCTTTGTAAACTTTTTTTAAAAACCCCTAAAGAACTGTATCAAATAAAATGATTTGTAATTAAAAAGTAAAAAGGTTAGAGAACAACTTGGTCATTAGCATCTTCAGGAAATTGAATTTAAATTTGAGTAGTTGATCTTATTTGTAAGAAATTGTAGCCTTTTAATTTTGTAATTTGCAAAAAAAAAAAAAAAAAAATATGTTAATATTTCTGTAAAACAAATATGACGTTAGTGTTTCAGAACAGCTGATCTTTCATTCAAATAATTCCAGACAAGAGACAGCCTTGACCTTGTTGTTGGACTTGTATTATGAACTAGATGCTATATGATTGCTTTATTTCGGCAGGTTACCGTGCATGTCATAATTTGTTTCAACACTTTCCCCATAGCGTTACGTATGCATGAATTGTCTCATATAAAGCCATACCTTAAGCCTGTGTATGTACACGGAAATAAAACAGTTGCTAGTTCTACCGAAAAAAGAATATACTTCATTTAAATGCTCACAGCATAATTGTTTTTGGGAAGTCGTGATTTACAATTGTTTTACCTTGCATTGTTGGTCTGTTTGTTCTGAATAATAAAGAATTCACGCGAATTCCGTGTACAACTTCTAAATTTTCATGGCATTTCTGTCGAATTTTATGTTTTATGTGTACTTTCTTTTAGGTACTTCTTTTTTTTGGAATAACTTATGATAAATGAAAGTAAGCGTTAATAGGATATACAGTGTCTTAACCATACCCCTTCTTGAGGATTTGTTTGGATCAGTCATACGCCGGATATCTAGTACATATACGAATAATAACACTAACGGTTCCAGTTTTTCTGCACCAGATGCGCATTTCGACAATTAATGTCTCTTCAGTGATGCTCGAGGCCAAAATATTTAAATATCCAAAGCTTTTATTAAAAAGATGAAGAGCTATGATCCAAAAAGGTAAAAAAGTATAGCCAAAGCCGGGCAAGGAATTAGAGGATGCATGAGATATATTCCTTAATTTAAAATAATTTCTAACATTTGGTAACAGCAAATTTAAAAAACAAAAAATCCTTATTTTCAGGCCAGTATGAATAAACGGCAAAAGGGGATTTAAGCAATTGAACGCCTAAAAAATCAACAAACATCTAGAGGCTTATAACAAAGTTACGATCTTCAACAATAAAGGGTTTTTACAATTAATATATGCTCTAAGTCTTAATAATTTCGGTCTAGAAAATTTATGAAATATTGAAAATAAATTTATTTGTAATCAATACACACTACGATGCCATGTTAGCGATTCGGCCACTTTAGGAGCTTTTGATTTATCTGAAGTATAAGATCATGATTTCATTGTTTACAATAAATTGTCATAAATATATTTTGGTAATATCAGGAGCAATATAAATTTTTATTGACGTGATTGACACTTATAAAGCAGTTATTATACATTTATGCATTATTTTGGGGGAAAACCAGTTGAATGATTTGTATTGAAATTTTAAATTTAAGTTACCTTTACAAGACGGAAGTTGTATGTTAACCATGAAAGCAGTGAAAATGTCAAACAATTTTGAAATTTTGTTATTGATAACTTTCATGGGTGAGTTTTATCCGTTTATAATCGATATACCATTGATGATAATGTATATATTAATAAACAAGAGTATTGCCGTAATATGCACTATTCATTAGTCTATTAGTCTAAATACATGCCATCATAGTCGAATACACAAATGTAATTGCTGGGTGTTTCTATATTGTAATGTTAATTGTTACCTGATTTACCGACGGAAAAACATTTTAATTATTTCATTCTCATGCCATAGTGAAGATTGCCCTTTTGTTAACCCTACTATAGTGATGGAAGTCAACGTTGAAGAACTGTGATTGAATGTATGAGTTTGATACATTTTTATAAATGCATTTATCAATTACTGCAGTCTGTAAATTTACAATATCCTGTTTTCCTTATAACCTATTATATGTTGTAGCAGAGAACTTAAATTCTTGATGTTTTGAAATCTTTTGAACATTGTATTTGTAGCTCTATCTAGGGTGACATCTCCAACAAAATTCTTTCGCTTCCTTTTTTGTTCTTCATTTACATACATTTTTGTCTACATCACTATTTCAGGTAAACTGTTAGGAACGAATATCTACACGGAAAACTTGTCTAAGGTGACATTAAATTGTACATATACATCAGGACAAAGGTCTTTGCAATGGATTCGACATGTAAATGGCTCAAAACAACTTCAGTTAAGTAAACATGAAATAATAAGCCCATTTCTACCCGAAGAGCTTTATCAGCGTTTGGAAGTGTACGTTGATGATTCCAGACGAGTTTATAACCTTACTATACATAAAGTAACACAGACTGACGAAGGGGAATATTTATGCTCTCATATCGACGAACGTGACAACGACGTCATTTATACTTTATATGTGATACGTAAGTACACTGTTTAACTGTCTTTCATATTTTGTTCTTTTCTGTTTCAGGTTATGCTAATGTTCGTTACATGTAAGGGCTGAAATAGAAAGTCATCTCATAGATAAACGACTTTCCATATTACAACATGTAGTTAACAAGGCTACTTAAAATGATTTGCAGTAGCTTATTCTCAGTGTGTGCTTAAAGAGTAATATTAATATTTCTAGTCAGGTACCACTTTTTGGTGATAGAGAAATGATCATGAAGGATCAGGAACCATTTATCTGTTTTTGCAAACATCCTTGGAAACGGCATTTAAAGTCATTTCCTTGCAACAACTAATAAAGTGTTCAATCAAATCTTATTGCTGAGAAAATGAAGGTCAAGTTAGTCATTGACGATTTTCACGCTTGTTGTTCAGGAGTTATGGTCTTAGATTGATTGGAAAATGTCAATTTAAGTCGTTTTGTGCACTAAATTATAAACTATTTAGTGAATGCATTTTACATTTCATTGTGTTGTTACTGATGTAAAAACGGTTTCAAAGAGAAAACGTAATATATACTGAAGTTAAACTCGAGAAATATAAAATCGGTTAAATTCAGCTATATGTATGTCATGTGTCATGTTAAGAAATAAAGGGCCCAGTGTAAGATACATTAACTGTATACCGCCATCTTGGATTGTTCAATAGCAGTATACAACCAGTTTAGTTCTTTGCTTAAATCTGCAAATTTTGAGACAGATTGGCAATTAATGTGTTAGAGTGTTTACTGAAATAAAGAAAAATAAGTGATTTATTGCATTATTTAAACTGTTTAAACAATTACCAAAAACTTCTGTTTGTTCGATTCAATTTTTTAACATAGCCATATAATTATAAGTGGAGATAAATCTTATAGTAAACATTGTTTACAGGAATGTTAATGGAATTCTCATTTTGTACTTGTAGAAAGAAACAAGTTAGATGACACGATTTTTATTTGTAATTTCTTAAAGCATATTATAAAACCTATCTTCTTATATTTCATTTCAAAATTCTATCTCATAGATTTCTTTTCATTCTTTAAACTTATTTTTCATGAATATGAAAAAGGGAAATTTTGCACGACTTGTAAATTGAAAAATAGCACGGTGACCCATACTTTTTATTATGTTTTTGAAAAAAAAGGATGATTTTTTTATATCTTTATTGTTTGAAAAAAGCATGGTAAAATCTACCTTTTAGCAAAGTGTACGAAAATTGTATCTGAGGAAATATATAGTGATTATCCACCTTATGCTAAATTTAGATATACTTATACTCTCTTTTGTAAAGCATTATTGCCTGTTCATACAACAAACATTTCAATAGTGCTTGAGTTAATACTTTCTATCTTTTGTTATTTGAAATAGCTAAAACTTTCCTTTTTTTATTTTTAAAGGACAATTTTTGAAATTGAGTACAAAGGGACACAATTCACCTGTGGTTTTTTGCATACTTATTGTCATAAGTGTCGAGCCTCTTTGTCTTTCATCATCACATGAAACTATTAGTTATTTTATAACAAGCTCTGAAAATTTGGACCAAAATATGGCATATATGAAACATCTCCACGTCATTCGGTCTCTGGTGGGTAGCTGTCTCTATGGTAATTATACCACACCTCCTTATATAGATATGGAAATAAACTCATCATAGATATCAGGATTAAAATATTGTACGCCAGATGCGCGTTTCGTGTACTAAAGACTCATCAGTGACGCTCGAATCAAAAAGGTTACAAATGCCAAATAGAGTGCGAATTTGAAGAACATTGAGGACCTAAATTTCCGAAACGTTTTGCCAAATTCAGCTATGGAGATTTCTATAAAAAGTTTTAACCTTGTGCGAATGTTGACTGTCCCTCTGGTATCTTTCGTCCCTCTTTTGTAAATGTTGGACAAAACAAATACAAATTGAATGATAGAGTCATTTTTTTTTTCTGTTTAAAGAGTGTTTATTACTATTTTTTTTAAATGAAATAAAACATAGTTGGATGCATGTAGTTTATCATGTCGTTTGTTGAAGAAATACAGAAAGATGTACACTGTTTAATTATCAAGCATATGTTGTTCGTTTCTGTTTCAGGTTATGTCATATGCAGCTTTCCAATAATTTCGTAATCTTTGGTAATTTATGTTTTTATGATTGGTGAACAAGAAAACTAGACTTCTGTTACGTATGCTAACATCAAACTGGGACCTCTTTTAAACTGAGTTTTACTGTGCGTTCTGCTCTGTGTATGTTTATTCTACATTGGCTATATGTATAGGGAGGGTTGAGATCTCACAAAACACCGCCGCAGTTTTGCTACTGTCCCAAGTCAGGAACATCTAGTCTTTGTTAGTCTTGTGTGTGTGTGTGTTTTTTTTTTTTTTTTATTTTGGTTCATTTGTAAGTTTCGGAGTTAAGTGAGGGGTCCTTTCATTACGCTGAACTAGTAAACATTATTGTTTAGAGGCCAGCTAAAGCCCACCTCCGGGTGCGGGATTTTCTCGCTGTGTTGTAGATCTATTGGTGGCCTGGTGCCGTTTTTATGCTCTTTGGTCAGGTTGTTGTCTCTTTGACACATTCCCCGTTTCCATTATCTATTCCATAACATGATTTATTAAAACAATGTAAAGATTTTAATTGCTTGCAAGTTATACTGAAATGTTTTTGGCTTACGAGTATTACACTCCAAGATTAAAGAAAAGAGTCGCTAGTTCTCCTTCTTCATTCGTGAAGTATTTCATACAACCCAATAAAAAAATCAAGTTACCAACCTATGTCACTCGCGAACGAATTTAGTTTACTTATTCCGATCATGATGTAATCAATGTGGCTACCTACATAAACTATTTATTTCTCAGTAACTTATTATTTCAAAACCCTTTATTAGAAAGTTTATTAAGAAGTTGCCTTACTTGAATTTAAATGTGCCAAAACTAATGCTTGCGATTCTACAATCTTTATGCACACCGGTTGAATAATCTGGGACATCAGTGCTCTTATATGTATATGCATTTTCATTTGTCTTAACCAGGGGTATATTTAGGTAAAAGATAAATCTGATCTAAATGTGTACGAGCTGTCAACGACATGGGGAAATATTTTTGAAAAAATATAACAAAAGATATAGCACATAACTCAGATATTAAGAACAAATGGTTATTTTGTTTTTGTTGTTCTCTATGCCTTTACCTTGTGTTAAAAAGAAATACTACCAGGCTGATATCCAGTTGAAATTAAACAAAAGAAATGGAACTCTTTATTAGAGAACGTAAAAATGGCGAGTTGGTATATTTGAATTGTTTACTTCTGTTTCTATGGGCTTTAAAAGTTTAATTTAGGTGCTAAATTTATGATTATTTGCATCTTATACACGTGTTTATTCTTAGTTTATAGTATGGAACTTCGCGATATTTGTACACTTTAAAATCAAATTTTCACTAAACAGTGGATTATGGTATGTGCAAATACATGTGGATCTTTTTAAAAAATAAAATTATGTGGATAACTTTATCCTTTTTCAAGAGCTAAATTGACAGCGCGTCATCATTACCATATTAAAGAGAACGAGACAAAAAGCATTTCCAAAAGAGTCGGTAAAACAACTTTATATAACCCTTCATTTTTCTGAATGACCATATTTCGACGAAATGTGAGTTAACTTTACACAATTATTGTCTCTAAAACATTAATGCTGTCAACTTGTTATAAGTTATATGTCAGCATATGACAAAAATATTTCAAACATACTGCACTTTTTTTTTTAAACCGATTGCTATGCTGTCTTCGTTTAAATTTCATCAAAGATGCCAGGCTTATAATCTGGTAAGATATAATATTTAAAACAGATCTAAATGTACCGCGTCATGAAAGAAATAAAACATACCGTTTATTTTTGTTTTCTGTAAATGCCCATGGAAGATTATTTGCATGAAGCAATTTAAAGCACTTATAGGAAATTAGGAAAAATGATGGGGTGGTAAAATATTTATGAAACAAATAAATTCCTAATCACGATTTAACAAACAAATCAAACGCTTTGACCGATACTATGTATTTATAGTCACATATTCTATGGCAAGCCGTTCTCGTCAAAACTATGTTTAAACCATTTTTTTGGAAAAAATTACACACTGAGAATTAAAATAATCACACTGAGTTTTAAGAACCTAAAATAACACACTGAGAAATCGAAATTACACACTGAGATTTTAAAATTACACACTGAAATTTATAAAAATGAAAAACACGCACTGAGAATTTAAAATTACACACTGAGATTTTAAAAAGACACACTGAGATGAAATAAATTGAAAAACACACACTGAGAATTGTTAATTACACAATGAGATTTCAAAAATACACACTGAGATTAATATGCAAATTACTAATGAATATTCATGAGATGAATAATTCAACAGATTAATATCTTGGTCTCCCGAACTCTTGTCATTATAATGAAATGCGGTTCCTGCAAGCAAGCATTTGTATAGTACAAATCCTTGCTACAACCAACAAATTCATTCATTCGTAATAAATTTCAAGACTTAACAATTTTTTTTGCCAACTCATATTCATAAGTTTGTTGCCTATAATTCAGATTATTACTAACAGTATATCGGGATTTTTTGCTTAAAACTGTTTAAGCATGGTCCCTTTTCAAAAGTCTTTCAACTGTTAATAGATATAGGAAGATGTGGTGTGAGTGCCAATGAGACAACTCTCCATCCAAATAACAATTTATAAAAGTAAACCATTACCCTGATTTCGCAAGGTAATCGTTTATATTTTTGTTACGTTTATATGCTATAATAGGCACTTGGGAAAAATTCACTGCATTGTTTGTATTTTTGCAGATTGTTCCAATGTTATCTTACAATTTTAATAATGATTTTACCATTTGGTTATATTTTGTAATGAGAGTAAGTGGGTATTTTTCTTATTCTATTGGTCTTTAATAATGTAGTTTTTCTATAAGTTTTATTTTTAATGTTTTTTATAAAACATTTAGCGCCAAATTGAAGGACTAACGAGTTCTGTCCCCTAGTTGGTTTAAGCTTGTAATAGATTCAGATTAAGTATGCTAATTAGAAATGTGCGCATAAAAAGTGCGCACAAATCTCAGTGTGTAATTCTAAATTCTCAGTGTGTAATTTCAAATTCTCAGTGTGTGTTTTTCAGTTTATTTCATCTCAGTGTTTCTTTTTGAAATCTCATTGTGTAATTTTCAATTCTCAGTGTGTAATTTTCAATTCTCATGCAGTGTGTGTTTTTCATTTTTTGTAATCTCAGTGTGTAATTTTTAATTCTCAGTGTGTGTTTTAGGTTTTTTAATCTCAGTGTGTTTTTTTTTTTTTAATTCTCAGTGTGTAAATTTTTCGAAAAATGGTTTAAACCTAGTTTTGACGAGAACGGCTTGCCATAATATTTCACCATCACTCATCACTGTCATGAGTAACACGTTGTCTGATCTTTTATGACCAATAGACGAGTGTCATCAACAATAAAATTTGATTTTTAATGCATCCACCTCACATACGACTAAATCCTGTATCATTCGAAAGCATATCATCTGTACTATCTTTTTTGCCCGGTCGTCAAATATTCGCACGATGCAATGTTCGTCAAATCACGTTGAAAGGTCAAGGACGGACAAATTCTTACTTTACAAGATGTCAGCATGATTGTATATTCTGTCTTCTGAATAGTAAAATTATGTATGGAAATATGAACACCTTTTAGAACAGAGGTTAAGTATAGTCACTTCTCAAACGCACTTTAAAATATTAAAGATATATTTTTAAAAAATAGTGCCTTTTCCCAGAAATTCCAGTGAAAACCAAAATATTTGTCTGTAATCTGTTGGATTTACGAGAGTACAATATGATAAAATATTATTGAACAATCGGAAATGAGTGCTGGCACGAATTATCCTTGAAATGGTCATAATTATATATTAACAGTTATCAAAGGATTGTTTACCCCATCAATAGATGACCTTAGCTGTGTTTGGCAAAATCTTTCGGAATTTCTTTCTCCAACACTACCTTACTAGGCCGGCCAATGAATTGATAGAGGAAACCTATACTAGCGTTGTATATTATTCCTGGTTTTTTATATGAAAAATAAAGATATGGTATTTCTAGTTTATTCAATAAAACCTTAATAACACACGAGGTGTATGCATTTTTTATTCACATTTTGTTATCATTCAAAATGCTCATATCAAAGCTTAGACGTGTAGTTTATTTGTTGTATTTTTTATCATATATTCCATTCAATTCAAATGTTATTGTCATCAAAGATTAAGTTTGTTGAAAAGTTCATATTAAATTAAATTGTAATGGGTTAAATGAGCAACATAGTTATCATTGTCTTTTTGCTTAGTTTATTCTGTACCTATTCTAATATCGGACTCGGACTTCTTTTAAACTGAGTTTTACTGTGCGTCTTGATGTGTGTTTGTTTATTCTACATTGGCTAGATGTATAGGGGGAGGGTTGAGATCTCACAAAACATGTTTAATCCCAAGTCAGGAACCTCTGGCCTTTGTTAGTCTTGTATGTTTTTATAATTTTGGTTCATTTATATGTTTCGGAGTTAAGTGTGACGTCCATTTTCGCTGATCTAGTACACATTTTTGTTAAGGGGCCAACTGAAGCCCGCCTCTGGGTGCTGGTTTTTCTCGCTGTGTTGAAGACCCATTGGCGGTCTTGGGCTGTTTTCTGCTCTTTTGTCGGGTTGTTGTCTCTTTGAGACATTCCCCGTTTCCATGCTCAATTTTATATGTTTGTTGTGACTTTTTGTGAATATTTTGTATTGTCCTTCACTCAGTTACAGTTATAAAGGCCCAGAACGCCAACTTTCTTATTCATATGTTCTTTTCAAAACCCAGACTTTTTTTTAAATGTGGTACTCGTATAAAAAAAACCCAGACAGAGTAAAAATCTGAATTTTGAGTGAAAGACAAGGAAATAATTCATTATTTGTGCTCAAAACATGCATAGTACTGAGAATAAGATGATCGATCATGACTAAAACTGTTATAATAACGAAATAGCATTAAATCGCATTGATCGCATGAAATATCACTCGAAAAAAACCTGCACGACACTCGAAAAAACTGGACCGATTCGCTCGACAAATCACGATCTTAACCGGACACTTTACCTACTGTGTACATGTAATACCTGAAGGATTTTTTATAGGGTTATTATACGTTCTATGTTTGAAGTGACCTCTTATAATTTCTCCTTTAAACAAAGTTGAATATTTTCAGTTAGACAGTTACGTTTTTCAGGTTAAGTAACACTATAAAATAACATTGACATATATATTTCAAATACATCTAATATTCACATAAAGGTTTGCTGTTTTATAAGGATATGATCAACAAGTATTATTGTCTACAGTTAAGACTGTACTACCAAAAAATAGTTTTCTGAAAATAAGATTAAAACAAAGTACCGCAAAGCAAGTAAAGCGAAAAAAGTCATTAGGATCCTAACAAAGGTCACTGTTTCCGGCTGTTTTATATTTCAGAAAACTTATTGCAGATGTTTTATAACCCTGCTTAATTTATTGACCAATTTTATTTTATCTCAAGCAAGTCAGAGTTTAAAATATTGTATAGAAACTTGTCTATTTGTGAATACCGAATATTGAATTATAGGTGCCTTTGGGTAACTATTCATTGACATATAAAGGTATTCGTGCCATTTTGAAGCGTATACATTATTTCTAGTCATTTGAACGAATTTATTTTATCAATCGCATGATTTTTTCTGAATTCGTTTCTATGATTTAGATAAATATTATTTTGATTCTTTGAATCGTTTGGACAAATTTTTCAATTGTTTGTACGATTTTTTAAATCGTTTTTCAATTTCAAAAATCGTTTTTGTTTTTCAATTAAGAAACCGTTTAAACCGTTTGTAAGATTTTTTCAATCGTTTGCATGAAAGATTGTATAATTAATAACATCATTAACACGATTTTTTAATCGTACAACCGATTTACAAAATATCGTAAAAACGATTTTCTAATCTATTGTACATTTTGTCCTAGCAATTGACAAATTCGTTCAAACGATTTTCTAATAGTACATTGTACAAACCACTTATTAAATTATACAAACGGTTTGGAAAATCATACAAACGACTATAAAATCGACGATTTATGACATTGTACACACTATCGATATAGAAAATCGTGCATACCATTTAAAAAATCATACAAACAATTTGAAAATCGTCAAAGAAATTTTAAACAGTCGTACTATCGATTTGAAAATAGTACATTCGATTTTCTAAATTGTTCAAAAGGTTTAAAAAACCGTACAAATTATTTCTAAAATCGCACGAATACTCTGTCGTACATTGACGTTTGGTAGCAAGTCATTTCGTACCTTGACCATTTCGTACCTCTGCCATTTCGTACCCAAAATTACCATTTCGTACCCAACATTTACCATTTCGTACCCACGATAAAAACCATTTCGTACCCTATGGGCCAAATGCATCAACCATTTCGTACCTCATGGACAAAATACATGTTTACTACTTCGTATCATAAATGTGTGAAAAAATTTCTAACTTTACATAAATTTACATAAATAAAATGCATCCTGTCGTAGAAATTTTATAAAGACCGATGATTGGTTTGATTAAGCAGCAGTTGGAAACTTTAATAGTTTTCATTACACTATATATATATGTTTGTTTGCAGGATTTATCCTTAATTAATAGTTCAACTCTAAAAATAAGAGGTTAATTAACTAACAAAGAAATAATTATCTGCAACTGTTTTATAATTATTAACAGTTGTTTTGTCAGGAAATGCAGTGAAAAGGGACACAAGCTGATATTCACCCAAAGAAGCCATGAATAAAAATGTTTGCATAAGAATTTGTACCTTATGTGACCAATCAAATAACTTGCTATGGCTTTTTCAATTTGAGAAATTACAAGTTCATTTATTTTGTATCCTTATATCCAACCTTCTAAATTGTAGATATCTTTTTTATAGTGTGTATTACATGTTTTCTAAAAGTATTATTTTTTTAAAAATCCATGCATATGATATATACATTTATGTTCAACTACACCTTACGATAATTAATTGAATATATCTCAATATTTAGGCACACGTCGCAATTTCAAATGGCACGTGTATTCAATAAACATTTTTAATCCAATTAAATAGAATGCTACCTTTTAAAAACAATACGCCAAGACGACGCGTGTCTTTAGTTACAAGTTTATACCAAAGTAACAAAATCAATGTTATCGGCAGAAATGTGAACTGTTACTAAAGCGCTAGCTAATATTTGAAATAAATATCTTAAATACAAAGTTTTACATATTTCAAAAAAAAAAAAAAAAATCGTTATTGACTTTAAATATTCCTATATAATATCTCATAGGTGCTTTAATTTTGAATTTTAGACATTTCCCGTGACCTCTACCGCCTTACAGTAAAAGGTCAATGAGACTGTTTTAACCAAGAAATAAAACACATATAGATCTTCCACGATCTTCCACGAGGTACGAAGTGGCATACATACAAATCTTCCATGAGGTACGAAATGGTATACATACAAATCTTCCATGAGGTACGAAATGGTATACATACAAACCTTCCATGAGGTACGAAATGGTATACATACATACAAATCTTCCATGAGGTACGAAATGGTATACATATAAATCTTCCATAAGGTACGAAATGGCGCACATCAATGAGACAGTTTTTACCAAGAAATCAATAACATATAAATCTTACATGAGATACTTGACGAAATGGCATACATATAAATCTTACATGAGGTACGAAATGGCATCATATAAACTTCCATGAGGTACGAAATGGTATACAGTCATGTAAATATTCCATAAGGTACGAAATGGTATACATGTAGATATTCCATGAGGTACAAAATGGTCAAGGTACGATATGATTAGGATACGAAATGGTTTTTTCCAGGGTACGAAATGGTGGGTACGAAATGGTTAGGGTAGAAATTACTATAATTCTGACGTTTACGTTACTACTCTCTTTGTTCGTCATTAAAACTAAAACATTATACCGCATCGTCATATATGTGCGCAAATTGTTAAGATTATGTGTTTAACTTAGCTAATTATAAGAAATAGTAATTGGTAAAGTTTTCTGAATTATATCACATACGATTTTAAACTGCTTAATAGGACCTCTGTCAGTTACGGAGAATAAAGATTACTTAAATGATAATTTTTATATTCATAGAACCAGTGGAAAACCTTGTACTTTTAAATAAAACAACTGACAATACATTAAATGGAGTAGAAGGCCAAGACTTTCACATCCAATGTGAAGCACAAGGAGGTCAACCACCCTCTTTTCTTACAATCAAAATACAAAATAGAGAGGTCGCACAAGGTAACCAGTCTATTGTGCATACAATTAAGAATATGACCAGAGATTTTGACAATGCTACAGTAGAGTGTGTCGCAAATAACAGTGCCTTGGACATACCACAATCAACGGTAGCATACATATATCTCTATCGTAAGTATACATTCAGTGCATCGTGGAATCCCCACTGACAATGCTATTTCACATATGAGTAGAAATAAATGATGAGCTTTTTGATTTCATCGAATGTTGACTTTCATATCATGGTATACCCATTTTTTCACATTTACCTGAATTTGAAGTCTTGTTTGTGAATGTGTATTTATACAATTGTTTTGGGTATCTGTAGTTTAAATATGTCTGTTACTCTAGTAATAGTGCATGCATTTCATTTTCTTCATTAGCAGCTGAATGATCTTCTTGAGCTTTATCGTCTGCCCTTTGTACATATTTTGTTAGTAATTTCCCCGAAATAAACCATTTATTGTAGTCTGAAAACGATCAGACTGCTAATGGTCTTCAAAAATGTATTATTAATTTTGAAAAGTTGTGCGACTGTTTGGTATGCAAGTTTTGTGTAAGGACCCACCTTTAGCATACATTTGTATTTGAATAATAATTTAAATGACCAATTGAAGACTGGTTTTCTTATAGAGTAGTTTTTTGTTCATGATATGTAATTTTCGTAATTAAAAACTTGATACAATGTAGTTTTTTTTTTTTTTTTCATTTTGGTAAATTCTCTGAAAAATGTATACTCTGATCCCTAGAAACATATTAAAACTCATTATATTAGTCGTTTCTATGGAAGTTTTGTTACTATACAATGTAGTCTTGAATAACGCTTTTCAAAGTATTAAGCTCTATACTTAACAAATAGGTTATGTCATTTAAACGAACACCGAAAAAAAAGGAAAAAAAAAACAAAAAGCACACACACTGTTTATGGGGATATTGTCAATACACACAAATTTACTTCTTTCGTGAACTTAGCATATAACTACAGACTTGCTGTACACTTTACCAGAGTCGATCCTTTTAAATGAAGTAGCCCAGGGCTAGTGTTTCCTTAGCTTGTCACGAAACGTTTTGAATTAAGCACAATGTGTGTTTGGATACGAATTCGTTATTGAATATTATTTTTGTTTTTCAAATTGTTCTATGCATTACACTATTATTTCTTATTTCTTATTCAGTTAAACCTCTCGCACCCATATTCGATCGTGATACTGTGGTACTGAAGGAGAATGAACCACTGGAAATGTCGTGCACAAGTACTGGAAGTCGTCCTGTCGCTTTATTTGATTGGTTCATGGAGGATAAAGAAAAAACATCTTACTCAACTCAGAACTTTGCATATGACGCCACTACGGACACGTGGGCAATAACATCTGTACTGACGCACACAGTGGCCAGACAAAATGATGGTCAGTTGATTACATGTAGAGCAAGCAATGAAGCAGATCCCATCGGTATTTCAGCAAGTCAACCGATACAAGTACAATGTAAGTTTGAAAGAATTATATGTGTTTGGTTGTATTTTATTTGAAAGGCTACATTTGTGGCTCTTTGGAGTCACTAAGTGTCCTAGAAATATGTCAATCATATAAACAAATGTAGATATTTTGTATGCGAACAATACGTGGTTCTGGAATAATCATTTTCAGCAACGCTCTAGATCAAAAGTTGGAAAGCTGAAAATATAAAAACTCTGTTGAGGACAAAAGGCAACCACGTCCTCAACTGAATAACTGAATCAGTCTATGGTCAAGCATTTCCTGTGGATGTTAACCTTTTAATTGTTTTGTACAAATATTCTAACTGTCAAGACAAAATATGGGATACTAGTAAGTGCAAATACCCTGCACTATTACTGTCTCCTTTGAAACCTGAACAATAAATGGTTGGTTAACAATTTATTGGTAACACTGTTTATTTATAACAAAGTTTATTTATTTTTGACAATATGTAACAATACTATTTCAAAACGTCTTATGTGATTGCAAATTTTGGCAATTTTGAACGACTCGTACCTTGAAAAATAGCGCGGTGACCCATACTTTTAGAAAAAAGTAAAATCTTCATTTTGGCAAAATAAGAAATGTCAATACCATCCTTAACGATATGCTGAAAATAGAAATACCATCCTCATACCACTATATGATATATGTTACAACCTTGTTATAAGATTAAAACGGAAAGAGAGATCTTATGCATCACCCGACAAACGAAATCTTTATTTTGACAGAGTTCAGATGTCGAGTGGTATAGACACTGGACACATTGCAGGCGTTGTTAAAACAATAAATGGGAGAAAGTAATAGATGGTAGTAAATATTTATTTTTCGTGAAAATTGAGTTGAAATTCTATTTTGAGAAATTGAACTTAAGCAAGGAATATGGATATAAGTTAGTGAAATAGAAACCTATTCACACAAATAACCAAACGACACTGACCTTCACATCTTGTAAACATAGGCAGGTGTCTACACATAACGCAAACCCCTATATCGTTAATTTAAAAAAAAAAAACACAATAAAAATGAAATCAAAGGTAACTATGAAAGATCTTAAACCAATACAAAATTACGAAATTTCGAAATAACGAACACTAGAGCGATGCACACAAGAGATTCACTGATTCACTAAGTCAGGTACTTGTCATTTAGTGTTTGTCGTTTGTTGCTTTATATTATATTTGTTTGTCTTTAATGTTTTTTTACATTTATAGGCTAGTAGTTTTCTTGTTTGAATTTGTTTACATTTATCATATCGAGCGTTTTTGTAGTTTACTGTGCGGTATGAGTTTTGTTCATTGTTGAAGGCTGCACGCGGTAACTTATTGTTGTTAACTTCTACGTTATTTATTCTCCGGTAGAGAGTTGTCTCATTGGCAATCATACAACATCTTCTTATTTTTACAGGTACGTGAGTATGATACAGCGTCAAACTATTGTTTGAGATGCTAACCTCTCTCTACTTTCTATTTGAATAGTTGCTCCAAAAATAGATGTGAACAATATGACCTTCAACCAATTGGAGAATTTAAGAGTAATTTCTTGCATTGCTACTGGTAACCCTTCCAATTACACATACTACCAATGGAAGCATACTTCATCAAATGGAAAACTGATAAGAGAAATAGGAGGAAACAAAAACGGAGAACTGGTGTTACCGGTCTCTCACACTGATGAAAGTTATCAGGACAACGGAATATATGTATGCAAAGCAGGAAACGGAATCAAAGATAAAGATGGAATGATTGAGCAGACTGGATATGGTTTTGTCACTATAATTGGTAGTGCATTAATATGAAGCTTTTTTTAAATTTTTGTTTAAGAAAATGGAACATTTAGATGGCAGTTGTATGTGATAGGAAATTGTTTACATCTATAACCTTATTACTGGCGTATATAATTTTGTCAATTACTTCCGACCTTCTTTTGATGGTTTCCATAATAAATACTACTCAACCCTAAAGAAGCATATTGAGAATAAAAGAGGTATAAAATGTTTATGCATCACTAAATCAGGTATAATGTCAGTTTTAAGGCAGATTTGCTAGTCTTTATTGATAGACGGTTGTTTTGTATATGTTATAATGCCCTGTAGTATTAAAGGGGCGTACGCTACGAGATATAAAAAAAAAATAAAATATGATTTTTTTTGGTCCATCATTAATGAAAGTGAAATAGTGAAATAACAATTTGCTTTTAGAAGCCAGTTTGGTTCAATTTTGTCAAAATAAGCTAAGAAACATCGCAGATGAATTATGAAATATGACATCATGCCATGTGTATCGTTGACACCTTTTAAATCACCTTAATTTAAACTAACAACTGGCACATGCACTGTTGACACCTATTTAATCACCCAAGTAAGAACAAAACTACCTGTAATTACATCAAATTGTAATTAACTAAATATCCAGTATCTTCGCAGTAACAGCTTGTGTATAATGGTTGTCAAAGTACCAGGCTTATAACTGATGTTTTCGTGTTCTTTTTTTTTAGTTTGATTACCGCCAAGTTTTATTTTCTATGATCTAACTATGCTTATTTGATAGACAGATGGTTAAAACCTCAATTCTTAAGAAAATACAGCGTTTTTTTCGTTGTGACAACTCAAGATGGCTATACTTTTTGAAGTCATTGCAATAGAAATTATACGCATGGTTTGCGGCAAAAAATATCATGAACCAGGAGAAAGGTAAAAACAACTTTCATAATATAATAAATATTTGTCCTCTCAGCTTTTTAAATTTCACGGTATAAATGCGCAAACCCGAAACATGCTTACGTTTTTTGCGTAAAAATTGTATAATTAAGTGTTATAATTCCTCCTATTTTAAATTTCAGTTCCTTTTTTTCTTTATTTTCAAGTCTAATGTAATGAATTCAATCAGAAATCACTATATTTTATTGAACTGACCAGGCTACGTATTTATTTTTATGCTAATCTATAGCAAAATGGAATTGGTACCAACATCGTGCGCAACGTCAATACGAACACGCACACACGACAATCATTAGAACATCTTTTGTCAATAAACATAATAAACGAGAAAATCACAATAATATTTCAAATAGAAGTTAATTATCCTTATTCAAAAATATCAAATTCCACTCATAAATAATATAATGGGTGTAAGTTTATTTTAATACATTTCTATATAGATCTATTATTTTTTCAAAAATATTTATCATATTCTCTTAAATTCGTATGTATGTTTAATTTATATAAAGTATTTTTTTAAAAGTCAGAAAAAACCCATTGACATCCCAATTTACTAATCGTAGTCCGAGTTTGTTCAATATATTTCTGCATACAAATAATGGTAGGCCGAGTTTGTGATAGTCCGAGTTTGTTATAGTCCGATTTTGTGATAGGCCGACTTTGTTTTAGTCCGAGTTATCCAGCAGCGAATAATTCGACCTCATTGAATCCGTATTCATGTGACCTTCAATGTAATCCCTTAGCTAGAGATGGGTTACGCATGAATAAGACGTGTTCACTTATAAAAAGGAAAAGAATGTCAACATTGAAAGTGAAACAAGGATAAACCATTTGATTGACTGATTCGATCCACAAAAAATCATTCTTATTCAGGTAAAAACGATGATTAACATATATTTCTAACCTATTATATGAAATCAAACAGACCTAGAAAAATCCAATTGCACGAGTTCGCTATCTATTTTTAATCTATATATATATGTTTATTTCGGGTTATATGACCGTCGACAGTCTTCGGAGGTCACCTCAATGGTTAATTAGATGGCTTCTAGACTAAAATACACACGAGATGCTGATACATATCATCGAGCCCATGCATTGTAAATTGTTTATTTTAGACTTTTTATAATTTAGGTAAACGTTTTAGTACGTTTTAAATCAAATATGAGAATTTGAGCCAAATCAGTGAACATGAATTTGACAACTAATGCCCATTTAAAGGTGCATTTGTATTTATTCTGAACGTATTAATTGCTTTTATGTGTAGGGCATTTTGACGAATGTCTTGAGTTTGTAAATTTTGAGATATCTCTTTAGAAAATTAAAAACAGGACACTAAAATAAATATAATTATTTCTAGCACAACCTGTTTTTATGCCGAACATCAAAGGTGTTAACAAATCGACTGTGCATGGTGAAGTTGGAAGAGCGGTAGAGATAACGGTCAAAGTGTATAGCATTCCCAAGTATGAATCGGTAACTTGGTATCGTGGAATAAACAAAGATCTCAAGACTATTCCTTCCCCAAAGTACAGTTTGTCCGAAACATACGCGATTGTGAAAGGTTTTTTTTACAACACAGAAGTTGATCTCGATGGATTTATTTTGACTCTCAAAATCAATAATTTAACAACTGATGATTTTACTACTTACACAATTCAATTAGAAAACAACGTTGGAAGTCCTGCTGAATACGTAGTTACCCTAGAACTATCAGAAAGTAAGTGAAATATTTTCTTACTTGGGTTTAAAATTTGGTCGCATTTTCATTATTTGTATAAAACACGTATTTTTGCTTGTGCATTGTTGTATTGCTGTCTCATTTAAATGATCATTTTTCCGTCAAATCATTTTGATTTCAAATGTATCCTCCATATCAGCGATGTAAAACATGTTAGATCCAAATGTATTATTTGCAAAAACAAAAAATACAAACCTTTACAAACACACAATCGATCCATAGATTTTATCATGAAGCCTAAATGTTTTATCCAAAACTTTTTCAGTGGTGAACTATTTTGAATTATGAATGTAGTGGATCTGAATGGTTCTCAAATAGTATTTATCGATGAACTTGCATTCTTTATAAATCCACCAAAATGCGCCGAATGTATAAAATCTAGACGGAAGATGCTAAAGGGATATAACAACTCATGAGTGGAAGACAAACTGACAACGACATGGCAAAATAAAACGAAAAACAACCAAAATACAATCGGTAGTCTTCTAAACCTAACATAGAAAATTAAAGACTGAGCAACACGACTCTTGCCAAAAAACGGGGGTGATCTAAGATGCTCCAGAATTTAGACCAATATATTTAAAATTATCATATGACCAAGAAGTTTAACATTTGTAAGAACTGATATCCTTAAGAATTAATTATTATTAATTCTATTAAACTATATCTTATAGATAAAGTTTCAGATCAAGATGATATTAGCATCTCTGTTGTTGTTGGTAGTTGTATTGGAGGTGTGGCATCGGTAATTCTAGGAACAGTTATTGTTATCGCTTCAAGAAAAACAGGTATGAGTTGTTTTTTTGTTGTTGTTTTTTTCAAAACTGGACCAAACAACCACTTACATCTCATACAATTTTTTTTTAATGACATAAATTTTCCTGAAGCATTGCAAAATTTATGATAACATTGTTCAGGGTTCTAATTTTAGATAGCCAAATTCCTACATAAGGGAAGAAAATGACATTTCATAATCTAAAGAACTATGGTCAAATTCATTGTTCGTACATGTAATCCACAATTAAAAAAAAAGAAATGTTATTGTTTTAATTTTTTAATTTACTGTTATGACACATAGCAAACATAAAACAACAACTTGAGATCATCCTATAAATTCACTTATTTCTCATGTGCTCCATGCTTTTGTATTGATTGTGTATCAAGGGTAACAATTCGGAAAGTTTTCGATCAACAATCACCGAATGAAATATTTTTTTAAAAAGTGCACACAGTACTTAATTTAGTATAAATGCATGCATTGGTTCAATTATTATAGTTTTCTTGACATTATAATAACCAGAAACTCGTTTCATACAACTTGAATTACGTAATAGAAAACACGAGAGATGATGTAAACTCTGGCAATCATCGCATTTAATAACAAAAATAATCTAAAAAAAAATGAAAAGCATGATTTAAATCATGATCATAATGATAATAAAGGAAATTAAAAAAAATACATAACTATGGTTTAAAACGACTTACTGCTTACAATAAGTCACACTAATCCACGAATTGCATTTAAAGAGTTTTTTATTCGATTTTTCTGATTTTGTAGGATGCAAACTGGGAAAGATACCTGATTCTCAAGCAAAATCGGAGAATGATATTCATTTTTATCAGAATGAAGAATGTAAGTTTTTGTAATGTATTTGTCTAGATCATCAACACCACGAAACCTACATGCGAATTTTTGTTGCTCCCTTCTGTTATCCACTAGTAAATGAATTTTAATCTTAATCGTCTGTTTGATCCTAACTGCATCTGAAAATTTGAACAATAAATTATTTAGTTATGTTATGTCTTTCAGTCAATGTTCGGACATATCCACTGCGGTTAATTCAGTATTCTTTAGACAATTCGCTTGCAGTCAATTTAGAACTATTCAGTATCTTTTCACACGATTCAGTATGATATTGATGTGTACAAGTGAGTACCAACTATTGAACAGTCTGAACATTTACTGAGCATATCTTTATTGACTATAAGCGTATCGTCTGAACAGTACTGAATTTACTGCTGTGGTTAAGTCTAAAAGTTGACTGAAAAATTGAATATGACTTAATATGTATTGGCGAGTACTCTCAAATCGTACTTTCTTGTTTATTTGACCTGTTGATACTAATTGTAATGCTTTTTTTTATTTATTTAATGTTATTCAGAGTTATATCTGGTCTATATACCAGCTTTGATAAGTGTTTGGTACTAATATAAATTTCCACTTCGTACTATGAACATCAAAATTATTTATTTTGTTAAAATATTTCCTTCCTCTATTGTAACTGTATACGTATACCTAACAACAAAATTATTTTATTTACCTGTGTTTAAAGTTATTGCAAATGGCTGATATTTTTGTTCGAGCATATTGTATTTCTTAAATTGTTTAACATTTCATACCGATATAACATGTTACTTTTATTATTCTTCCCTTAGTTTATTTATTTTGAATTTACATTATATCATAGGTCAAATTTATTTGTTCAGTGTATGTTCTATGGTGTTACTATGTCCTTTGATTGAGTTAAGCTATTTCAGTTGATATTTTATAGTGTGTCTTTCTATGTTGTGATGTTACACTATTGTTTCAGAAAAAGGGTGAAGGTTTGGTACCATTAAAACGTTTAAACCCGCTGCATTTGTTTGCACCTGTCCTAAGTCAGGAATCTGATGTTCAGTAGTTGTCGTTTGTTGATGTGGTTCATAAGTGTTTCTCGTTTCTCGTTTTTATATAGATTAGACCGTTGGTTTTCCCGTTTGAATGGTTTCACACTAGTAATTTTTGGGGCCCTTTATAGCTTACTGTTCGGTGTGAGCCTAGGCTCCGTGTTGAAGACCGTACTTTGACCTATAATGGTTTACATTTATAAATTTTGACTTGGATGGAGAGTTGTCTCATTGGCACTCATACCACATCTTCTTATATCTATTGAGTCTTTTGATAGCTGTTCAGATCAAAATGATCATTTCAGATCAAGATTGGTTTACTACAGATCTTTCCGAAGAAGTGCGAAAAAACAAACTCTTTCGAAATTATAATTCTAATACAATAACTAATACCATGTTTTACATTTAAAGCTTGTTCAGATGAATTATTGGTACTTCTAGTTATTTTCCTTTTTGCATTCATTTAAATTTGGCAACATGATTTTGTAATTTTGACTCATTGTCACAGTGCATTATATTTCAGTTGCTGCCAGGGAAAACAGGTATGAAGTTAAGATCTTATAGCTTAAAAATGAGCTGTGCTTTGAAAGTATCTTTGAGTTAAATTTGTATTCGCTTGCAAATGTAGATATAAACAACTATGAATAAGAGGCTGTAATATAGAATAATAGTGAACTGTAAAGCAAAGGCATTATCTTCATAAGAATCATGCAGTTAAAAAAAAAAAAAAAAAACGTAAGAGAACAAAAGTATTCAATCATATTCAGACTAAAATATAATTCGCGTTTTGAAAAGAAAGTGGTCAATATTAAAATGGCTTCAAAAATGAAGTTCGTTTCTTTACCAGTCCAAATAATTGCGGGAAAATGATACAAAAATGAAAAATTTAACAAACATGGCAAAACACCTAAATATCTTGCAACAAAAAACGGCATTCAACAACCTATGACACTAGCACATGGCTCAGTGAGCCGACTCATCATGTGACATTATATATACCACATTTACAAGTAATGAATAGCATCAACGTTAATCGCCTTATGAGTTTGGAATGTCCCCTTGGTATATTTCGCTTCTTTCTCATCAACTTAATCCAAGAAAAATTAACACTTTAATATGCACCGTCATAACAAGAAGTTCATAAAAATATTACAGATTTTTGAAAAGGAAAAAAAGACCATCGCGTAAAATTAAGATAGTAACTAAATGGTAGTGAAAGATACTTTATCTGCCAACTGTTTACTTACACAGTTATGCCATTATGCTAAACACATGTATTCAATCTTTTATCATACCCTACGGAACAAAGTACCCTTAGGGTATAATGTTTTGACCCGGCCGTGTTTTAATTCGTCTGCCAATCCGTCCATCAGTCCTGTTCTTGTCATCGCAACTCCTCTGAAACGACACAACAGAAATTCATTAAAGCTTGCAGAATTTAGGACATAATATGTAGATGTGCATATCGACAAGAAGTTATGATTCAATTTTTTTTCTAGGAGTTATGCATTTTGAACTTAGAACTTTGGGCTAAATATACAACTGCAGCAGTTTGTCATCGCAACTCCTCTGAAACCACATAATAGAATTTCATGAGACGTATAGATAGTTAGGAACTACTATGTAGATGTGCATATCGACAGGAAATTTTGATTCAATTTTTTTCTAGGAGTTATGCCTCTTTGAACTTAAAATTTTTGCCTAAAGGTGTAATACCACCATTGATTTTCCCCTATTAGTCTTTGTTAAATTTGCACTTTTCAAAAAATTGTGCAGAATTTATCTTTGTTTCAAATAAAGAAATACTTGGACTGAGTAAAGTTTTATCCTGTCCAGTACTGTAGACAAAATTTCACATAACATTTCATTGCATATAAGAAAATAACCATCACTGGAAGTTAACCAATCAAATTTTCATCTCTTTTTTAACTGTGTACATGCTTAAGTAACCATGTAACCTCAAGTTTCCAAAATATTCTATAGAAACACCAAACAAAAAAATAATGGTGTTTTGAAATACCCAAGATATATGTTTAAGACCCAGAAATTTTTTACTGCAATGAAAAGTAGGATTAATTTCCTACAACTGTCAAATTCAAGGGAATATTGTTTTTCGATCATTTTTCGTAAGCAACAGGATGTGACGTACTATGATTTGGTGGTATTACACGTAAAGAAGACTTTTTTGTTGAATAAACTGAATATGATTTTTTTCTTTGTAATACTGATTATTTTAAGCATTACTGTCAAGTTTTGTCATAATCAGTTCAATAGTTTGAGAAAAATCTAGTAAAATGTAAGACGACATCTGCAGTGATTCGAGCAAAATTTCTTCGAAATATCCAAATCAAGCCGCATCATGATAGAATATAGTGTGGACCAATAAATGATCCAATATTTATCTCATCTCCCTACAAACAGTTGATACAAAAGATGACTTTAGGATGATAAATACCACTAATGGACCTCTTTGTCTTCATTATAAGGTCTCTTTTGGTCCATTTATGCCTCTCATTTCCTCAAAATTTCAACTTTTTAGGCCAATAAATAAAAATTTTAGGGTAACTTTCACTCATTTATGATAGAAATGGTATAATAAATGAGTAATTGAAGTATTCAAGCTGAATGAACTAGCCATATAAAAGTTTACTGACTCCAAGGAGGTTTCAATAAGTCCATGCGTAAAACTTAAATTTACACCGCATTTCAGAGAAGGACATAAAAACTTCCCTTTTAGTGAATCATTTGTTGTTGCATCTTCAAAAAAATTTCTTTATTTATAACTATATATTTATCAAAGTATCATGGCAGAATAAAAGATATAAAGAGAAAAGTCAGAAAAAGCTCCCCGAAACACTGAGTATGGCTTGTTCTGTCTACTAATATTAATGGTAAAGTCCTATTTCAAGGCAATTTTCTCATGAAATGTGTTTTTGAGACTCAATCCACTCAGAATATTTCATTTTTTGCAATATTTCACTTAAATAGCATGACAATTTAACAAATGAGAGTACTCATGGGGTCCAAGGTGCATGTGCAGCTTCCCGTATTAGGTGTAATACCACCATTGATTTTCCCCTATTAGTCTTTGTTAAATTTGCACTTTTCAAAAAATTGTGCAGAATTTATCTTTGTTTCAAATGACGAAATACTTGGCATGAGTAAAGTTTTATCTTTTCCAGTACTATAGACAAAATTTTACATAACATTTCATTACATATAAGAAAATAACCATCACTGGAAGTTTACCAATCAAATGTTCAACTCTTTTTTTTAACTGTGTACATGCTTAAGTAACCATGTAACCTCAAGTTTCCAAAATATTCTATAGAAACCCCAAATAAAAAAAATAATGGTGCTTTGAAACACCCAAGATATATGTTTATGACCCAGAATTTTTTTACGGCAATGAAATGTAGGATTAATTCCCTACAACTGTCAAATTCAAGGGAATATTTTTTTCTATCCTTTTTCGTATACAACCAGATGTGACGTACTATGATTTGGTGGTATTACACCTAAATATACTACTGCAGCAGTTTGTCATCGCAACTCATCTGAAACGATACAACAGAATTTCATGAAACTTTGTAGATAATATGGACATATGTAGATATGCTTTTTATTAGTTGACTTTGTAGGAGTTATTAGTCTTTCAACTTTAGGAATCGGGTGAGATTTTGTTCGCCCAGTGACAAAGTGGGGGCGTGGGGTATGTGAGCGTGCTCAAAAAGGTTCTTAAATCTCACTATCATTTGGATTACAACGCATATTCTGAGTTCATTGCGTACAGCACGATTTTATGGATTAGCCTTCATCAGGTACGTTCGAGACACAAAATTAAGGAGAGCCGAACACGTTTAATATACATGTGTATGTTCAATGGTGTTAATATGTCCTTTGATTGAGTTAAGCTATTTCAGTTGATATTTTATAGTGTGTTTTTCTATGTTGTGATGTTACACTATTGTTTCAGAAAAAGGGTGAAGGTTTGGTACCATTAAAACGTTTAAATCCGCTGCATTTGTTTGCACCTGTCCTAAGTCAGGAATCTGATGTTCAGTAGATGTCGTTTGTTGATGTGGTTCATAAGTGTTTCTCGTTTCTCGTTTTATATAGATTAGACCGTTGGTTTTCCCGTTTGAATGGTTTTACACTAGTAATTTTGGGGCCCTTTATAGCTTACTGTTCGGTGTGAGCCTAGGCTCCGTGTTGAAGACCGTACTTTGACCTATAATGGTTTACATTTATAAATTTTGACTTGGATGGAGAGTTGTCTCATTGGCACTCATACCACATCTTCTTATATCTATGTATATGTATATAGAAAATAAAAACCTTCCAGAAATTATGGTTGTTGCTTTATGTCTTGTAATAAAGAGAATAATTGTATTCCGAGATTTATCATTTTAGAGAGCCAAAATATGAAGATTTAAGATCTGATTGTCAAGGAAACCAAGATCTCCATACAACATATGACTCTCTAAATTGTGATCAATCAGCAGTCGTGAGTAATGACATTGCCACAAAAATGGGAGGAGGAGAATCAAAATTACGCATCAATGGTATGTCAATTGGTAAAGATAATCTAATAAAAGCCTAGTCAACATTTTCTGTATAGAAATTGACATGATCAGAACATAAGAAGTTTCATTTTTACGTATTCTATCGGCTATATGTGGTATGATAGACAACTACAGTACTTAAAATATCCAATCAAAACACAAGAAAGAACTTAATCGAAATATTTTTAAGAACACAGACATAAAAACAAGGAGAATAATCAGAGATTACCAACCCCGAATCAATTTTTAATATGACAAAAGGTTTAAGTATAATGATTTGATATGACAATTTTGAATAGTAAAAATTGTAAAACAGCATTACTTGAAAAGTAAATATGAATGGACAAAAATGACAATACACACCTTCCAAATGCAACAATTGTTAAAAAAAAAAAAAAAAAAATTGTTCAAACGTGTTAGGTGTACCGGTTCCTTAAATCTTTTTTAAATATAAAAGTTCGATTTTAAAAGGTTCATTTTTAGTTTATCCTTACTAATGTGCTATTATGATGGAAAATACACGGTTACGTGTATTGTGTCGGCAAAGTTTAATTATTATATCTCTTTGTTTTAGAATCACATAATGAGTATGCAAATCTAGGCGGAGACTACTCAGATGTTCTGTGATGCATCAGACTAATGTGTATCAAATGATCGCAACTTGCTAGAGTGCCTAACAACATTTTGTGAGGTAG
Source organism: Mytilus coruscus (assembly GCA_017311375.1). NCBI lineage: Eukaryota > Metazoa > Mollusca > Bivalvia > Mytilida > Mytilidae > Mytilus > Mytilus coruscus. The sequence continues at coordinate 56,244,355 of CM029604.1, forward strand.
ACGAAATTGACCTTAAAACGATCGTATTGCATATTTTGACTTTATTTACTGACTACTTTTGTTTGGGATTAATTGTAATTATAAAATTATAATGAGGCTGAAAAATGTTTTTTGTTTGTTAAGATAAACAGGAATTTTACCTGTCGTAGCCCTGCGTAAAATGTATTTCGGCATTTCTCTTCGAAAAATGACTTGTGTATGCAATAAAACGTCTGATTTGTAAACTTTCTCTTTTTTCTCCGGAATAGGCTATTAAAAAATAATTTATCTACTCTATTTTGTGAAAATATAAGAAGTGGCAATTCTTACCTTCCATACCTTTAGTTTCATTGATAAAAATAATATGGACTCGTCCAGTGTCCAGTTTGAAGGTCATTTAAGTTACTGTACACATCCATGCATGTTCTGATTTAATCAATACATGTGTACGAAAAAAATAAACAAGTTGAAGGTAAACTAATAATAACTTAATCCAATCAAATTGCGTAAGATTCAATAACAGTGACCGGTCCCCATTATAATAAGTAATAGGGGTAAACTGGGTAGGGAGAAAATGACAGATATTTTAAGTTCAATTTTTGCAATAACGAATACAAATTTGTCAATCAAAAGTTTTGCTATTATTTCAAAAGCATGTCATTCTGTATTGGTATAGTTTTCGGAACTTTCATTTGCGTATTTAAGGCAAGTTTGGGCTTCAAAAGTCTACATAACTATTGCCTTTATACAGAAAATACGCCCTTTTAATACATTTAATGTTTCACATAAAGTTCATTGAAATGAACCGTGCTCTAGCAAACATCGAAAACCCTCACAAAATGTTATCAACCACTATAAATGATTATGTTTTATTGAAAAATAAAATAAAATTATCTCTGAAGATTTATTTTGTAATATACTTTAAGAAGTCCTAAAGACTATCATATTGTCTCGATCACATACTGTTTCCGGCGTCAGTGTATTCAGCGTCGGTGTTCGCTTCAACAATTGTCAGAATGTATAAGAGTTTATATTTCGTGTTTCTTAAGTTTAAGATGATTTGAAGGTTATGAATATACTGTAAGATAAACATAAACATAAACTTATTAAGAAAAAAAAAACGCTTTTTCGTTCATCCCATAAAACTAAATTTTGGTAGATTGTTACCAACATACACAATAACGCACACGACCACATATGTCAGAAACATATATCATTTTTCGATATTTATTTCATCAAATAGAAAGCAAATTTTATAAAAATCTGTAAAGTACCCAATTAAGCACTTATAACATTATGGATATTCCGACCAAAGCAAAGTTTGGGGTAATTCTTATCCATATATCCCGCTACTAATGAATCAACTCCTATAATTTCTACTTGTAAACATAAAAAAGGAAAGAAGAGCACATATAAGACATGTAATATGCTAATCACTTCTGCAGATTTTACAAGTAACTTAACAGGGAAAACTAATTATACAAAATCTTTTGAGCCTCTGGACTGTTTCACGGACAATGTTCGTTTACGGAATTGAATGTACTTTGTGTGGACTTCTTTATGTTGGCGAAACTCGACAAACTTTGCGTAAAAGGATGAATCAACACCGGTCTGATAACAAAGACCTGCAATTAAGGGTTCTTTATAACCATTTTAATCAACCGGACCATGATCCTTCTTTATCCATGAAAGTACGCATCATCGAGAAAAATTTATCACACCAATAGCCCTATACTGAGTACTCCTCTTTTTTTTTAAATTGAGACAATTTCTGGATAAGGGAACTAGCTATTGCAATGCCATATGGTTGGAATGATAACATCAAAGGAGTAGGAAATTTGTCAAGTCTAGCCTGCAGTGATGTAATTGGGATGAGTTTATTTAATAATACATTAAGACCCCAGCGTAGTCACGGGCAAAAACATTACCATCGGCCCAATGTGAAAACGTCTTCCAAATCTAGATCGCCCTTTGGGAGCTTTGATGACCTTCTTTCGCATCTTCATCATCCGCTAAGGTTACATTACATTAGAACTATTCTTTTTTTTACTGCCTGTTAATTTTCTTAAATGTTTTAGAGATTATGCACTTCACAAATGTTGCATAAGTACATTTTCTCCAATATACAGACTGGTCAGTATAATTTGTGATGTATCTCTTTTCCGTCTTTTTAAATCAGTAAGATCTGAACCTTTACATGACCGAAAGAAAAAAAATCCTTCAAATTTAGTTTACTAATAAAGGAATTGATGCTATAAACATCAGCAACGTTCTTTATCACAAAGAGGTAACATCTAAAATTCCATTTTATTTTCAAAATCAGTCGGTTCCTATTGTATCCTACAATTACACCAAAACCATTGCACCTAAAGTGTTTTACTATAAGCAAACATTGCACGACCTTCATTTAGAAAAATACGCCTCTGACATGTGACTTTTCCACTTGCCTTGTATTTACAGCTCCTCTGGCCATGTTATTACTGGGGATCTAAACATAATTCAACATGAAAGGTGATATCTCATGGTCCTAAGTTCAGAGAACCCCAACACATCAATTGGAACCATAACTTCAAAATAATTATGGATTCCATTGAGGAATACGCCAGTGCATGGGTTAAACGAGAAGAAGTTGAACTAGACACTTTGTCAGAATGGATCAAAACAATCATGTAGTTCTCCGATACAACGTCGAATTCATAAGTTGAAAAACTGTGTGAATGATCGACCAAAGTCCGTTTTCGGAGACAAACAAGCTGTGAATGTCTATCATCTCTTAACGATAAATATGGTGTTGTTCCTGCGGACAAAGCTTAAAATAATATTATCTTTGTATGTAAATCTTACTACTACGAATGTCTTGTAAAAAAATTAGGAATAAATGAGTACTCAGGTAATCCCACAAACAAAAACATATCATTTGACACACGTTTGTCAAGGATGAGATTTTGGCTAATCATACGTCCTTCATGGCTTCAATGAACATTACATTGAACAGCAAATCTGAGGACCTTGTTTGTATTGGATACCTAAGCTTCACAACATTCCGTACAAACAACGGTAGATTACCGGCCCATCTGCATGTTTTAGAAAGGAATTGTCCATTAGATTGACAAAAATTCTGTCGGCAGTGGAAGAGGGTCTTCAGAAATACTGTGAAACTGTTTACTCGCGTAGTGGTATTAACCATATGTCAGTTCTAAAGAAAACTCTCAAGAACTTCTTGATAATTTCAAATATCGACCCTTCTCTGAAATTAATTCTATCAATTGATTTTTCAACCCTGTATATCACCATTCCCCATGTGAAATTGAAAAATCGTCTAAAAGAAATAATCCACAATGCTTTTCAATATAAAAAATTGTAGCATATGCTATAAGTCTATTGCTTTGGGGTACCATACGGCATATTTTATTAATAGTGAACAAAAAGGTAAAACATGATACAAAGAGGAACAAGTGATCAGTATGCAGGAGTTTCTTATTGACAACATATTTGTGAATTTGGATGTACTTTTTCAACAAATTGTCGGCATTCCTAGGAACGAACTGCCTCTCCTTGCTGACCTCTAATTTTCATATGAGTCGGAGTTCCTTCAGATGCTTGTCAAAAACAAGAAGATCAAAGAAGCCAGAACATTTAATTTCAAATCTAGATATATTGGTGATGTTCTTTCCATTAACAATCTAAATTTTCTAATTGGGTTCCATTAATATATCCTCCAGAACTAGAAATTAAAGAAGCAACAGAGACGGCTTCCTCCGTCTCATTTTTAGACTTATACCTCGAATTTGAACTCGAAAATAAGCGATCATCTCAGTACCAGAATCTATGACAAACGAGACGATTTCAATTTTGAAAATTATAAATTTTCCCCTCCTTAGCAGCAATATACAAACTTCACCTGCATGTGGGATATACATTTCCCCAACTCATTCGGAATTCAAGAGCTTGCAGTTGCTACTTAGACTTTATAAAACGTCACCAGTGTCTGAGCAGAAGGTTGATGAGCCAAGGTTATGTCAAACGAGATGTCCTTTTTCTAAAATAGTTCATTGGAAGATACCAAGACCTTGTTGATAAATATTCCGTATCAATTTCACAAATAATACATGATCGTCTTGAAGTATAGATTCTAGGTACTGACGTTGTTTATCATCTTAATTACGTGTAATAGTGTTGTTTTTTTGTTTTTTTTTTTTTTGTTTTTTTGTTTTGTTTTTTTGTCCTTGTACATTTTTAACCTTTACTGTCTAGTCTATTTTTGGTAATATACTTGAGGCGTGGCTCGGTACTTATACATCTCGCCATTGTGTTATCGTGCTATGGTCAATTTTATATTCTTGTCTTTCATTTTTGCTTATGTACTTTGTTTATAGAGTGTCTAAATGCCATTTTGTTTTTCTTTGTTGAAATAGTTATTTGTTTTTATAGTGATTAAGATTATATTACAATATTAACTGCTGTACCCAATGTTTGACACTTTCATCTACGTCTGTTTTGTTTTGCTCACACATTGTTGTCAATATAATGGAACTTTATGCGACTGTCATACAAGTGAGAGGTTTAGCTAGCTATAAAACCAGGTTTAATCCACAATTTTCTAAATAAGGAAATTCCTGTACCATGTCAGGAATATGGCAGTTGTTTTCAATTCTATTGATGTGTTTGAGCTTTTGATTTTGCCATTTTATAAAGGACTTTCCGTTTTGAATTTTCCTTGGAGTTCGGTATTTTTGTTATTTTACTTTTTCCAAACAAGGTGCTAGACAACAACATATATTATAGAAACAAATATCATTTTTCAATATTCATATGATCAAATAGCATGCACAACTTCATAAAAATCCGTAAAAACATCCAATTACGCACCTATTACTTTAAGAGTAGTTTTCTTAATTTCAAGGGAAATACATATTAACGCCAAAATGAACGCTTAGTGTCCTTTTGTTACTGATTTTGTTAATGATAATCGTAATGCTGATAGTTAAAGGACTTAAAATTCTGAAAAACAAATAAAGCATTGTCCTAACTTTCTAATCGAATGAGTTTCAAAAGAAATACTTTTTCGTTTTCAAATACACATAAGAAAATATGTGTTTTTGTCAGAACTGTTTTCTTCTTTGCTATCGTAATTTGGAGGCAGACATTGTTCCTTTTTAACATACA